>VDFB02072274.1:75375083-75403979 GCA_007258455.2 Sequoia sempervirens | reverse complement strand
TGTTCATTGAGAGGAGTGTTCATTTCGAGGAGAGCTCTTCTAGTTCTTCTCCTACCACTTCTCCATCTACCATCACATTGGAGACTTTGCATCATGATGACAGTTCTTCAGATGATCTTAACCCTAATATTGATGAGGAGTTGTCTTCCTCCACTTTATATGGTGATAGTGATGACGAAAATTCACATTCCTCTTCTTGTCATCATTTAGAGGTTGATGATTCTCCTCTAGATTCTCCAACCTCAACACCTCTTTGGGATCGACAGACATTGGAGTCAGTAGGTGATTTGGTTGGTGATCCATCAGACACAAGAAGAACACAATCATAGTTTTAGCAAGCTCCACATCTCTTCATTGCTACAGGTTTTGATCCATAGTCTTTTCGAGAAGCTTCTGGTATTCTTGAGTGGGATGTTGCAATGCAATAAGAGTTCAATTCCTTAGAAAGAATCACACATGGGATTTAGTCCCTCTTCCTAAGGGAAGAAAAAATATTCGATGCAAGTGGATCTATTGAACAAAATTTGTAGCAGATGGTTTGGTTGACAAGCACAAGTCTCACTTGGTAGCAAAAGGATTCTCCGAAGTTCCCAGGATTGACTACTCTAGAAATTTTGCACCAGTTGCTAAGATGAATTCCATTTGAATTGTCCTTGCTATAGTTGCAACACATTGTTGGGAAGTTCATCAGATGGATGTGAAGAGTGCCCTTCAGCGGTGACCTTCGAGGAAATCTCGCTACGGATCGGTAGGTTCGTATTATGATCCTTCGCCTTGTGTGCGTGACTTTAAAGTCTCTATGGCCTTTCAAACAAGATCCTCGAAATGGGTATGCCAAGATGGACTCCTTCCTTCTGTCGTGCTGCTTGTCTGCCTACCATCTTAATATAGTTCCTATGTTATCTCTATAGCCGTGATGAAACCCTCACATTTAAGCGAAGCTCCGCGTTTGACACCTTATTGATCACAAGGAGTCACTCATCCACCATCAAGGTAGTGAAAAATAATCTACATGATTGATTTTTGATGTCTGACTTGGGTCTTTTGCATTACTTCTTGGGGATTGAGATCACTCAATCATCTTCAGGAATATTCCTTGGACAACCCAAGTATGCACTTGATATGCTCTCCATATTTCACATGGCTGACTATAAGCCTGCATCAACTCTATTTTTGTCAAGGATCAAACTTGAGGCTAAGTGTTCTTCACCTCCTTGGTTGATGGGTAATCTTTCTTTGTAACGAAAAACTTTAATGGAAGTCCATCTACTCGATTCCGCGCATCCCATATTTAATGGTTATGCTGCGAAGTGTTATCTTCGATTCAATATGCAGAAACGCCATTGAGTTGCATTGGAAAGCAGCTAAGTAGATCCTTCACTACATTTAGGGTACTCACAATTATGGGATTTAGTATGCAAAAAACATGGATATTGACTTGGTGGGACACACAGATTCAAATTGGGCAGGCGAATCTCAAGATCACAAGTCTACTTTAGGCTATTGCTTTTTGCTTGGTTCGAATCCAGTTTGTTGGTCGAGCAAGAAGCAATTTGCAATTTCTCTTTCATCTATAGAGGCTGAGTATCAAGGGGCAGTTAATGCCACCACTAAGGCTATTTGTATTTAGAATATTCTCACTGAGTTTGGTATTTTAGTTAGAAAGCCTACAATCATCTTTTGTGATAATCAAAGTGCAATTCAGATCTCAAGGAATCTAGTTCATCATCATAGGATGAAACACATTGAGATTCATATGCACTACATTCGGGAGTTGATTTAGGAAGGAATCATTGATATTAAGTATTTTTCTCCATTGGAGCAGACTGCAAACATCTTCACAAAAAGTAAGTTCCTTCATCTGCGAGCTTTGCTTGGGGTGCAACAAGTGTCTACTTTAGGAGGGGCTTCTTAGTCCTTCATTCTACTCTCTCTATTTAGGGGGGATATTCCTCTTCTAGGGGTCTTCTTCTTATGGGGGGATCTCTATGTACATGGGTACCTAACATGGCTTCATTTACCGGGACCCATCTTTTCACCCACCTAAGCTACGCTTAAGGGGGGGGTGTTAGTGCAGGTTTTTTATTTTCCTTATATTAGGGGTACTTATTTTTTCCTACACATATTGTTTAAGCTTGCTTAGGTTTATTAGGAGTGGTTAATATGAGGACACATGGCAAAATACATTGGTTACATGTGTCACTCTCTCCCCACACATGGGTAGTTGAGTTACACATCCTCTTTTGGCTTGTTGTGCCACCTCTCATAACCACTATTCTATTTTTATCTAGGTAGGTTATAGGGTGAAGTCGGGGTTTTCATTTCTTTTTGCTTTATGCCTCCTTTTTGTCTTCACCTAAGGAGGTTATGCCACATGTTTTTTCATTTACCAAGTAGGTGATAACCTCCCACCTTTTATGGGTAGTAGGAGTTAATGCACCTCTTGGATGTATTTTCCCTGATTTTTCTATATATTGAGCACTCTCCTCTCACCTTTACTAGTTTGGCTAGTTTGGTGATCGATTGGTGAGAGTATTGAGATTATTATGCATTTTATCTTGCCTTGTCTCTATTTTTCTCTCATTTCAATTTTCTCTTCATTCTGCTATTTTGATCTTCGATCATCTGTTGAGTGAATTTGCATGTGATCTACAACCGACATCAGATCCTAGCTCAGTTCTCGCTTCTAGGAAAATCTAACACAAAGATGCATCATATGTTATGAATTGGTTTCTTATGGATTAACCTACATGACATAAAAGATTAGTTAGCATTGTATATACATTAAATATTGTATGAAATAGAGAAATATTATTAGTTAGAGATCAAATTTCTTGTTAATAAACAAATTGCATGTCAATTATATATTTAACCATCATTATGTGTGAAAGGATTGAAATAACAAAAAACCTTCATATAATTATTTGGCATGAAAAAAAAGTGTTATTTATTTTTATGCATTAGATATATGCATATTATATTGTATTCTTGAAGAAAGTAATTTTCTTCTATATGTGATGTGGATTTACCTTTTGGGATAGGTGTTGAATAGGGACTAACATAGGGGAGTAGATTTTCTTTTCTAGATCTACCTACTATTTATGATTTAATTGTTTTGGCCAAAGCTATGTGTACCATTGAAATAGATGGATGTTATTTTACTCTTTTTTCCATATCTTGATAGTAGGGTATAGCATGTTCATATGTGAAATGCATGTAGACATATTAGGTGGCATTGAATTCCATCTTGCCAACCATTTCCAAGTTGCTAGGATTTTTCATGCAAGGTCAAGTATTCTTCATGTTAGGAAGAATTACGGGGAAGTGTAAGCTTCATGGTTGGGTGGAAAATCACCTGAGCCATGTTCTCATCTCTTTATTTACATGTGACTATTGGGTTAGTGGTGATCAAAGACTCTAGTGATTACATTTATTTTATATCTTTACTTATATTTTTGTGCGACAATTTCCTAGGCCAAGTGTGGCATTTCTTGTTTACTCAGTTATTTATATATTCATTATTCTTTTGACAAATATGTGAATGGTGATCCTAGACCTGCACAAACATGAAGAACAAACACAACATTAGTCCACTATGTAAGTTAGAAACATCATTCCCCAGGAAATTCATTTGAAACATGAAAACAAGAAATAAATGAAGAACACAAGTAAAAAAACTATTAAATCCTATTTTAATGTCCAAACTCTCAATCCCATGGGGGAATTGGTGCCATTTTGATGTGGAAAATGGCCATTTTCCCAATTCCTTACAAGATTGATGATCAATGGTGAAGATTTGATGCTCCTTGATGAAATTTATCCATAACCTAGCTATGAAATGATGAAAAGCTAGGAAAATGGATGGCAAATGGATGAAGATTGCTACAAAACTTGAAGATAATAATGTTTCATGAAGTTCTGTCCTAAAATCAAAATGAGAGCCTTCTATTTATAGAAGAGAGGATGAGGCAAAATTGATGAATGTGGGATCAAACACCAACCAATAGCAAAATGCCACTTGTCAACAAGTGAGTGGACAAAGGTGGAGCACATTTGGATGAATGTGCACATTAATGCAATTAGGTGGAAATTCAATTTTGGAGAAATGACAAGTTGGAGGGAGATGAAGGATGAAATAAATGCCACTTGGCTCAAGAAAAGAACATGTAAGAGGCCTTTAATGCCTTGTTCGATGGACAAGTACTTTTGGGGAGGGGAATTCAAACTTGGAGAACATTCCCACTTTGATGCCTTTTTGAATGAAAATTGAAGATTTATTAATTAATTAATGTGATTTTCATGAGCAAGTTGCAAAAGCTAGAGGATTTGATGGATTAGATTAGGATTAATCAGGGTTTGATTAATTTAAATGATAATTAGCTGATTTGACACTTTGATTTAGATCTTAGGATTTAAATAAATCAAAATGAGAAGAATAATGATTTTAGACTTAATTAAATAAAGTTTGATTTATTTAATTAAAGAGAATGGTGTTAGATTTAAATCAAATAAAGATTAATTTATTCAATTTAAAGGAGATGACTTTAGAGCTGAATTATTTAATTAAAAGAGGGACAATATGATTAATTAAACAAAATGATTTATTTAATTAATAGAAGATGGTGACTTAATCAAATAAAATTGATTTATTTAATTAAAAGATGAAATATGATGAATTTAATCAAATAAAGATTATTCAATTAAATGATTAGCAAAGGACAATGATTTAGGATGAAGTGGTGTTTGTAAATTAGGATAAAGTGCATGGGATCAATTTGCATGTTTTACGTGTCTACATTTTGCCCCTCTTTGAAGCAATGTACCTGTTGTGTTGGTTCAAAGGAGGGCTTAAACTACCAAGATCAAAGGAAATTCATTTGAATTTTTTTTTTTTTTTTTATTTTTCAGTTAACTGCTTTGAGAAATTATCTTTTACATTGCCCACTTGAGAGATTGAAGCGAAGAAAGTTCGATTTGAGGGGTTGATCTAAGCCACAAAAGAGGGGTCCAATTGTGAGGATATGAATTTATGATAGTTGAGTAAAGTGGTTTCATTATACATTTGGTAGAGATAGATGGTATGGATGATACCTATATGATTATGAAATGCATTTGAGATAGATGATATCTATATGGTTATGCACAATAAGATGTTAAGGATGGATGAATGATGGAATTACCCTATAGATATGATGACATTTGAGAATGGATGTAATGTCTATATGAATTAAATACGATAGATATTTTATATATAAATGTATGGTTTATGAGATGTTTAGACTAACAAATCTAAATTATGATGGAAATGCAATGTATGTGAAATGATCGGTGTTTCCTATTATGATATGATTGATACGTAGCATGCTGATGGTTTGTGGATGCAAAATGGATGCATTAGCGATGCTTTTGATTAACTATCATGGTACCATGTTAGCGTGGAAAGAAGGAAGACGAAATAAGATCCAACAAGCGCACATTATTAGAGATGATTATGACGATGATTACTTTCCAGGAATTGAGACTTTAAAAGGGATATTTACCTTATGTTTGATAACACACGTAGGCACGATGCATCAAGGTATAAAGAACCAGGATGGTGTTGCACCTAGTGTGATGATCTTTTACTTGACAATCAGATAGGAGTACTCCTGTTCACACCTGACATACCGAAACCTTACTAGGATGTACTTCAGATGTTTCAAACATCTCAGACCAAAACACAAAAAGGAAAAGCCTAACAATGTAATAGTCAACAAGCTATCCAAAACACCTTCCATTCATACCTAATAAAACAAGTATTCGCCAAGGTTATATTACAAGAATATCCAACAAGCATAGCAGACAAAAGATAATGATCATTGCCCCATTAATTTCTCTCTAAATCCCTTTGTTTGGACATCATTGAGAGGTCATTGGAATGAGTGCAATAAGATAATTCAACAAGAAAAAGATGAAGTAAACAAATAAGCCAATGTTCTTCATACCTCTAGCCAAGACTAAACTATGGTGATGCCTGATGTTGATGTCCATTGTAGGAAGGATGCATCCTAGGACATGATGTTATCAAATGATTTTGGGAATAACTGGATGATGGGCTATTAATACCAAGAGTTTACCAACTTGTTTACCTACTGACCTAGACTTGAGACCTTGACATTTGAGTTTCCACTTTTAATTTGCTACAGACTTTGTTTTACGTTGTTTTGCACACCAAGGTTGAGGGGGTAATAATTGATTTATTGTGGTGATGTTTGTTGTATATGGGTGATAGCGAGAGATGGGGATGGGTGGGTTTTTAAAATATTTGGATGTTTTGATGTTTTGAAATGTTATGAGTCTATTTTTGGATTTTGGAGGTTATTTGAATGTTTTTTGATTTTCAAAATTTCTAATTTGGTGTTTTTCGAGATTTTGACCAAAAAGGAAACCCTAACCCTAGGACCCTATCCACAAGGGCCTTGAGGTACGTCAAAGATTATCGCGCACATGTGTTATACGCGAGACCCGCGTAGTTGAGGCTGATACGACTTCGATTCGCGATGAGATATAAAAGTAGTTACGCCAATTTATTATGACAAACTCCTAAAGGATTGCATTTCTTAAGTGTCTTGGGGGGATGTTCGAGATCAACCTTTCCTACGTTGAGGCTTAGAGGCGATGCTTAAGTTCAACAAGATGACTCTTTTGAGTTTTCAGCTAGCAGCTAGTTTTGGATTTTGATATGTTTTGAATGTTTTTGGATTTTTTTTGTTTTATGAAATTTTAGATTTTAGATTTTTAGGAAGACTTAAGAGGTAATACGCGAATGCGATCGGTAAGGAACGCAATACTTACGATGTGATGCAATAGACTACTCGATATAGGCGGGACAAATTGACCTTGAGAATAAGGCGAGTAGTACTAGGAGGGATCATGACACGAACACATGACCAAGCTATGATACAAACGTAGATGGGTGATGGATGGAGATATGGAATGTGATGGAAGTGTGATGGATGGATGATGCAGAACAAGCCATGGAGATCCTGGTGGATGGAAGGTGCTTATTTACACAAGGTGCCTTTTTTCCAGGTTTTCAACAAGGTACTTGCCCAAAGTGCCACCGAACTGGTTTTCACTATAGGACAATTTTTCTCTTTACTATTTTTAATCCTTTTTCTGATTTTTTTGGATTTTCATGTTTTTTGATTTTTTTGTATTTTCTGGTTTTATACCTTGGAAGCTTAGGCATCAATTTTTTTGAGATGAGAGCTATTCATGGGCTCCTACAGAGGTTCTCCTCCAGGTGTTGATAACTGATATGCACCTAACTTGTAACTTGTTGTGATGACGAACGGTCCCAACCGATTGGGTTCAAATTTTCCCTTGCTATCTAGATTTGGAACATTCTTTTGATTCTCCTTTAGCACAAGCTCTCCTACTTGGAAGTTCTGACTCCTGATCTTCTTGTTGTAATTCTGTTTGAGATAGTTTTGGTAGACTTGTAAATGGTTTAAGGCGTCCATGCACCGCTCATCCAATAGTTCTAGCTTGTTTAACCTTGACACCTGATATTCTTCATTTGTGATGAGATTCTGTAATGATATTCTTAGTGACAGGAGCTCAATCTCAATGGGGGGAGAATGATTTCTGATCCATAGACCAAGGAGAAAGGGGTGGCACCTGTTGGTGTGCAAATACTTGTTTGGTAGGCTTATAGGGAGGGATTCAATTGGAGGTGCCAATCATGACCAACTTCATTGACCATTTTCTTGAGGATTTTCATGATGGTCTTATTTGTAGCCTCAACTTGGCCGTTTCCTTGGGGATAGTATGGTGTGGAAAAGCGATGTTGAATTTTGAACTTTTGGCATAGGTCACGAACATCCTAATTTTTGAATGGTGTCCCGTTATCTAAGATAATGGCTTGAGGAACACTGTAGCGGAAAATTAAGTAGTTCATGATGAAATTTGATATCTTCTTTCTTGTGATATAGGTCATGGGAATGGCTTCTACCCAATTTGTGAAATACTCAGTGGTAGTGATGACGACCTTATGTTTGTTGGATGAGGTGGGGGTAATTTTTTTGACGAGATTGAGCCCCCATTGTGAAAAGGGCCAAGGTGTGACAATCAGGTGGAGCTCTTGAGTTGGCGCATGGATGAGATCCCCATGCTACTGACACTACAAACACCTTCAGACATAGTCATGTGCTTCCCTTTCCATTATAGGCCAATAATACCCTATCCTCAGCAATTTCTTAGCCAAGGTCATACCATTTGAACGTGAACCACAAATGTCATTATGTACCTCAGTTATGGCAGTGAAAGCTTCCTCGACATTTAGGAAACGTAAAAGAGTTCCTTCAATGCTTCTACGATATAGGGTATCTCCTAAGATGACAAAACGAGATGAATTTTTGACAAAGGATCTTTTAAGGTTTGGGGTTATGTCAGCAGGGAGGACTCCCATTCTTAAGTAGGTGTATATATCATGGTACCAGGGATCACCGGGACCAATGATTTCACACAAAAATTCATACTCTGGTACCTCGAATGCGGGGTACGAGAAGCTGCTCTACAAGGAATTCTTGCTTTGGGACGTTGCGTGGGATATCTAGGAGTGATTCGATTATTTCCATAGCATTTGTCGCTCTGTTGTTTGCTCTTGGTAGTTGTTCAAATGTGATATCAATGAAGAACTCTTTGAGGCTTTCCACCAGTTTCTTGTATGGAGTCAACTTTTTGTCCTTTGTTTGATACTCATTATTTACTTGGTTGATTATGAGTTGTGAGTCTCCATAGACTTTAAGTGCCATGATCTGCCACTGTATAGCAATTCTTAGCCCTATGACAAGAGCCTCATATTTTGCGATGTTATTTATGCATGGAAATGATAGCTTGTATGATTTTGGTATGTAGTCCCCTTATGGAGTGATGAAGAATATTCCTGCTCCTGAGCCATGTTGCGTGTAGGATCCATCAAAGTACATTTTCCATTAATACACTACACTTAGATTGAAGATTGATTCATTGGGGAACTTTGATATAAGTGGGTACTCTAAGTATATTGGTGCCTCTACCAGTTGATCTGCAATTGCTTGTCCTTTTATGGCCTTGCATTCCACATACTCAATGTCATGCTCTGTCAAGATCATAACCCACTTAGCTGTCCGCCTTGTAAGCGTTGTTTTAGACAACAGGTACTTGAGTGGGTTTATCTTTGCAATGAGCTTTATTTCATGGGCTAGCATGTAATGTATGAACTTTTGTGCTACAAATACGACTTCTAGACAAGCTTTCTTGATGGATGCATAGTTCAACTCATGTCCCACCATAGTTCTACTGATATAATAGATGGATATCTCTTTTCCATTTTCATCATGATATGACAAGAGAGTGCCGAGAGTGACCATTGTTGTTGATATATATAAGATCAAGGGTTTTCCTGGAATTGGCGGCATGAGGACTGGAAACGTGAGTAAGTACTCCTTGATCTTGTTGAAGGCCTAATCACACTTCTCATCCCATTTTTATGCTACCCCCTTGTGGAGTAGATGAGAATAAGGGACAACCTTGTCTGCTAGTTGTGTTATGAATCGGCCAATGGATCAAAGTCTTCCTTGTAAACCCCTTAGCTATTTCAATGTTTTGGGTGCCTCCATTTCAAGAATTGCCTTAACCTTGGTGGGATCTATTTCAATTCCCCCCATAGACACGATATACCCAAGGATATTTCTTGACTGTACCTCGAAGACACACTTCTTTGGATTGAGTTTGAATTTTTATTCCTCTAACCGATCAAAGATGGAGCCCAATGCTGCTATGTGATATCATTGTTTCTTGGATTTGGCCAATATATCATCCACGTAATCTTCCACAATTTTATGAATCATATCGTGAAAGATTAGTGTCATGGCCCTTTGATAGGTAGCTCCCACATTCTTCAACCTGAATGACATCATATTCCAACAATATGTCCCCCATGGGAAAGTGAAGGCCATTTTATGTTGGTCATCTTTTGCAATCATGATTTGGTTGTAACCTGAGAACTCACCCATTAATGATAGCATCTCATGTCCTTCCGTCATATCCACAATCATGTCAATGTTTGGAAGTGGGAAGTCATCCTTGGGACATGCTTTGTTTAGATCTTTGAAGTCCGTGCAGATTCAGATGCCCCCAGTGGGCTTTGAAACAGGTACAAGGTTTGAGACCCACTCTGGATAATCAATGGGCCATATGAATCCTCCATCTAGGAGCTTTTGTAATTCCATTTTGACCAATAATGCTATCTAGGGATGCATTTTTCTTACATTTTGTCTCACTGGCTTTGCTTCGAGATATACAGTTAGGTGATGAGCCACAACCTCTGGATCAAGTCTAGGCATGTCAGAATATGTCCATGCAAATTTTATCTTTCTTTCTTTTAGGAATGCCACTAGGAGTTCTTTCTCTTTTGTTAGAAGTGACTCTACATAAAAGGTAATATGTGACATTTCCTCTATTCCTAGGTTGACTGGGTTGCACTTCTTTGTTAGGACTACTGATTTCTCCCGATAAATTGCACTTAGGGGAAGATTGAATCCCTCATCCTCTGGTGCCTCAGAGAGGTTTTCACCATTGGATACGTCCTTTATTTTTACTATTTTCAGGTCAAAGAGTGCCATAGTGTGGTTTTCACTCAAGGACCTAGAGATTATTCTTAGATTTTCACTTTTGTGACTGAAGGATTCAATTGTTTCCCCGTAATAGGCATGTGTGTCCAATATGATATCAAACCGGACCTTGTGATCTCCATATGGTATCATATCCCATAATCCCATGAATTCCAAGAGTGCCTCATCATTTTCAAATGTGTTCAAAATTGGTGGTCCTTGTTGGTCATAATCGATGAGTTGGGGATAGACTAAGATTATTTCATGGGTTTGGTTGTTGGTCTCAAAAGATAGGGTACTAATCATTAGAAGGGAGGAATCCTCAAATAGCATGGGCAAGTCAGTTATGGGATCCTCATTACTACACACTGGTTACGTCATAATTGTCTAAGGGCAGACCTATGGATACCGACAACTGAGGGGGAGCTTTGACTTTCTTAATCAGAGCACCTTTTCCAAGTATGGTTACCTTTAGAGGGGTACATCTGAGGCCATGATTTCTTATACGCTTCTCAATGACAAGGGGTTCTAATAGGCCATTGTCATTCTGCCCAAGTTTCTTGTTCTTATTGTAACCGATGTTAAGCATAATTTGTAGACATTTGCTGCTCTCATCCATTAGAAGATTAGGCATGT
The DNA here is from genome assembly GCA_007258455.2 of Sequoia sempervirens. NCBI lineage: Eukaryota > Viridiplantae > Streptophyta > Pinopsida > Cupressales > Cupressaceae > Sequoia > Sequoia sempervirens. The sequence goes on along the minus strand of VDFB02072274.1, from coordinate 75,392,706 downwards.
GCCTTTCATCTTGATATAGGAAATTTGATATGTCTTTTTCTTCTACTATTTCCCGACTTAGATCTCCCCAACACCTGAATCTAGAGGGGTTTGCTTTAAAGGTTTGGATGATGGTTCAGCTGGTTGGGGTTTCCCATGAGACCTAGAAGATTGAGGTAAATCTCCTATTGCAAAATCACTTTTCTTCATTCTATAATCCCCACACCCGTTGTCTTGGATAATGACCTTGATTTTGGATATATCGAGAATGGCAGGTGTCTTTGTCTCATAAGTGGAGGCTAATGTAGCTAGGTCTACACATGGGGTTGTGAGCCCTTCATCATTCTTTGAGACTTGGGGGATTTTATAGTATTTTTCTTCCAGGTTTAGGGTTTAGGGTTAGGGCTCAGGATCACCATGAATCATGACCTCTTGATTTTGATATGGGAATTTGATGCACTGATGGAACGTTGATGCAACGACTTGCATCCCATGGATCCATAGACAAGAGGATGTTATAAGGTAAATCAAGGTTAAGGACATGTCATGTGGTTTCCATAATAGTCTAACCTCTCTTGGATAGGGAGCAAATAGTGCCGAGACATCTTTCGATCATCATATGCTCTAATTATGATGTGATTACCCTTTTGATGGCATCTTCTAAGAATCCCATATTCTTTATTAGTTTGAGGGAATAATGTTTAGACCTGCACCCCATCCACCAAGACCCTTTTGATTTTTTTTTATGAACTAGGACTTCAAGGTGGAGTGCATGATTGTGAGATGTTGGGTGGGGAAGTCCTGATCGAAAATGTTAGGAGAATTGGGGTGGTGATATTTCTGACCATAGCTTGGAATTGGTTAGTATCAAGATCCGCGAAGATGGTGGATGAAGCCAATGCTTCCTCTAGGATTTTTCTATGTGTGGGTGATATCTTCAACAACTCCATGATGGAGATCTGAGGGGGGTTCTTTTCAACTATTCTAGGACATTGTAGCCATTAGGAATGGATTTTGGATTGGAGGTGGATGCCCTAGGTGGCTGTGATGGTCCAACAATGGTGACCTTGTTCTTTGCGTGTGGCTCACAATCAACTTTGGCTCCCTTGATATTAATAATAATGACCATTTCATCAATGGATGCAACGACATGATCATACACATGGTTTACATTGTCATACTTGGTCTTTCCACGGTTGTTCCCTTGGTTATGATCCAACATCAGATTCATGTATATTTTTAGGTCATGATTTCTGGCTGGTTGCTCAACATTTATGATCTTGTCATCGATGAGGTCTTGGATCAGATTTTTCAACCTCATGCAACTTTTGTTGTGCCACTTGATTTTGTGAAAATTTCAAAGGTGGTTTTCATTGTACCATGGTGGTTTCGCTTGGGGTTCCTGATAATTCTCGTAGATGGGAACCTTGATGAGGTTCTTGTTTACTAGTTTCTTCATGATTGATTCAATTTTTTCCCCAAAGGCTGTGTACTTTTGCTTGGGGGGATTTTTCTTTCGTAGGGGTGGTCCCCCTTGATTGTTCAGATTGTTGATTTGATTATTGGATGGTTGTTGTGAGATTGTGTTGGCTTGCATGTTGTTTTGATTGTTGCCTTGTGGTTGTTGGTATGTTTGGGTGTTTTGTTTTGGAGCACTAATTATGACCTTGACATCCACCACACCATCATTGGTGACATTTTTTTTCTTTGCCCATGTGCGAGGTTTCTCATTGTAGCTAGTGGATGGGTGACTATCTTGATGTTTTTGGTACATGAGTGTCCCCCCTTGTGCAATAAGGGATCATTCTATGTTGAGCGCCTTGGGGATCAAATGATCATACATTATGATACATTGCATCTTAAGATGAAATTCCAAGGTTTTCTCAAGATTGGAAATGATGGTGCAAACTTGTTGTTCTTTCGGCATGGCCCATTTGCTCCTGTTGGCCTTGGATTGCCATCTTTGCAAGAAGGAAGCAAATGATTCCCCCTTAGCTTGTTGAAGAGAAGATAATTCCTCTAGACTAACATCCATACCTATATTGAATGTGTAATTTTTTATGAATTTGTCTATAATCTCTTGGAACTTTTTGATTCCAGGAGGAAGGTGAGAGAACCACTCCATAGCGAGACCAACCAAACTTCAAGGAAAAAGCCACATCAGATATGTATCATCATATGTGACCTCCATGCAATGTACCTAGAATTCTTTGATATGATCCTCAGGGTTTCCCATCCCACGATATTTGTCGAATTTAGGGATTTCAAACCCCTTTGGGAATGGTAACATCACAAGGCTCTTGTCGAAAGGATAGGGACACAAGTTGCTTGGTGTTTTTGTTGTTTTCCCCAATTGAAGATCTAGCACTTGTGGCAAGAGTAATTTGATTTGTGCTGTCACATCGTTTCGGGGATCAAGAGGTGGAGTGAACATGTTTTGAAGTGGTTGAGATGTTCGAGTGATGGGTATGTTGGTGGGAGTTTGCAAGCTCTATTGTGTGATCAAGGCTTGCTGATATTCCTGCATTTCCTGTTGTGCCAACAATGCTTGTTGTTGGTCTTGTTGTTGTTGTGCCAACAACACTTATTGTTGGTCTTGTTGCTGCTATGCCAACAATGCTTGTTGTTGGGATAGTAATTGGGCTACTTCTTGCTACAATTGGTACTGTTGTAGGGCTTGTGGATATGCTTATTGTTGGGCTGCTTGTAAGTGTGCCTAGTATTGAGCTTGTGCTTGGTATTGGGCTTGCGCTTAAGCTTGAGCTTGTGCTTGTTGGGCAGCTTGTGCAGCCTGGGCAACCTGTGCAACTTGTGTGACTTGTGCAACTTGAGTAGCTTGGGCAACTTGTTGTGCTTGTTGTGCTTGTTGTGCGGCTTGAGCTTCTTGCCCTTGTTGAGCAGCTTGTTGTGCAAATTGTGTGTTTTGTGCTTGTTGTGCTCGAAATCGCTGAAGTGTCTTTTGATAGGCTTGTTGTGCTACTTGCAATGTGATGCTATATTGATTGGCCAAATTTGGTCTTGGTGGCAGTGGTGGTGGCAGATTTGGAATGGTGTTTGTTGTTGTGATGAGAGGTATTGTTGTATTTATGATAGGGATTTGTGTAGTGATTGGTGCGATTGATATGCTTGGTCCTTGAGAGACCACATTTACGGATGGTGTTGTGATTGCTTGTGTTGTTTGGATGGTTTCCACCTATTTTTGCGATATCGATGGCATGATTGGAGGATTTGGTGTGATGGTTTGATTTATGATTGGGGGGTTGTTCAGATTTTGTTGATTGATGGTTGGCAAAGGGGGCAGCCCTAAACTGAGAAAAGATGTGGATGTTTTTGGTAGAGGTGGAAGTGATGGAAAAATGGGTGGGGTGTTCCCTTGAGGAAATGATGATAATGAGGGGTCAAAGATGCCCCCTATTCCAAATATCCCACCTTCTCCTTGTGAAGTCATAGGGAGAGAAGTTTGTGTGTTGAGAGGATATGTCAGTGTTGTGTGGAAAGAGGATGGGTTGTTGGGATCATGAAAGGTGAGTGAAACGTATGGGTGTAGAAGATTTAATGGGACAAATTTACCCAAGATGGTGTTTGCATCCAAATCTTGGTTGTTCACAAGGGGGTGTGATTGTAGTGCATGAAGCAATGAGCTCCCCTTGTTGACAATTGGTTGAGTTGGAGCAATGGATGATGTGATATGGGGGATGGTTTGAGTGATGCTTTGGAATGGAGGTGTGGATGAGATTGGGGGCATGATCCCAAGGGGCTTCTCCAAAATAGTGCTTAAATCATAGTCGAAGGGGAGTTTAGCCCCTTATTTAGCCAATTCTAGCATGTATTGGGAGGGATTAAGTTTCATCATGGCATTGACAATTTTGAGTGTTTCAAGATTTTGTACCATTTCAATAATCTCATCTTGAGTCATCCCTAAAACATTGTTGGTGATTTCTTCCACTTGGCCACCTTCCTCTTGATGATCTTGTGGAAGTGGAGGAAGATTGAGCGTGGGATTGTTGGATCCAATGGGATTCATTTCAGGTGTAGTTTGACTCAAGTCACTTGAAGTAGATGTTTCTTTTTTTGCTTCCATGTTCTTGTGTTGAGATCTAGTTTAGACCATAAAATGAGGGTCAATTTTCAGGAATGAGAGGTGAACCTTTAATTCCTTGGATTGATCTAACTTTAGGTACAAAAAATAAAGTCTAAGATTTTAAGGATCAAAAAGATGGTGATGAGATAATGAGATATGGATGATTGGTGAATGATTTGGAACTCTTAGGGAACCTTGAAGGAGATACTAAACTTTAGGACTTTTGGATTGATTTTTGATTTGATTTTGGATTGATTTGATTTGATTTTGATTTTGATTGAATTTGGTTTGGATAATGAACTCATAAACTCTAAGAGGTTGGATGTTGTCCTAGAGAAAAATTGTCCATAAGATGATAATTTGACTAAGTGTGTAAAGAAGGATTCATCTACACACACATAGTCAAACAAGATGATTTGGATTTTGATTTCAAAGGATTTTCCCAAAGTTTAGCATAAGGATTTTTTCAAGATTTCCAAGAGTTGTTAGTGAGGTGATTTTTTATTTTGATTTTTGAAGGATGGATGAGAGTGTTTTGATTTTGATCCTAAGAGACTGAGAGAGACTTTGTTTACTAGACCAAGGTGTTGAAGAACGCTAATACTCCCTATGTGATATACTCAAACCTTTGAAAGAGATTTGGATTTTGACAATAGTAAAATGAATACAAATTTGGATTGTTACTTGATGCACGTTCGTAAAAGTTGAAGGTCGATCTTTCTCTAAATTCGTAAAGCATAGAAAAACGTTTCTTGTGAGCTTTTTGACTAAGACCTTTGGACTTTGGTTTTCAAATTTTGATCCTTCAGGAAATAATTTGGAAGATCACATGTGTGGGGTCCAATTGTTTCTTATCTTTACTTAATGAGTTCTTTTTACCACAAACAATTCTTGATTAGGTTTTCAAACTAAATGTCTAATGTCCCAATTTCTTCTCATCCCACAAAGTCCATTATGTGGAAATCAAGGAAATTAAGGATTACCTAATGTTGACTTTAGTGAGAGAAAATTGAGATGTAAATTCAAATTCTTAGAAGCCTCTAAGGATAGAATCCCTAGGGAAAGCATTAGCACTTGGATTTTGTCAAAGGTATTTGCTTCCTCTAAAGGGTTTGAAATATGATGATCATGTTTGAGTGTTTGTTTTCCAATGTTTAATATCCAAGCAAAGTGTTTTGATTCCAAGAAAATGCACAACCCTATGGATAGTCAAGAGGCAACATTTGTTGAATCCCCACTTGGATAAATCTAGATGTGCTTATTCTTGGCAGATGACTAAAAGCTTGACCACACTGGCTCCCCTCCATGAAACTCACTTCTACAGGTTAGCCAAGCTTTAGTACCCATGAAACTCCCATGGCATACTTCTCATCTCTACCAAGAATTGTGAAAATGTGGGGTGACTTTAGAATGACTGTTCTTGCACGAACAAATAGATAAGGATTTGGGCTTCTAAACAAATTGGTTCTTAGTAAGGGTGATCGGGGACATGGCACCTTGCGAGTGTCCAACAGGCCACTAAAGGATTTGATCAATCCTAATAGGGGCTCTTATACTTTTTAAGGTAGTACCCTGTTCTGAAAGACACTATACAACTAAGGCCTACATACCATTGGACTTGACGATTTAGTCTTATCCTTTTATATATCGGCCTGAGTGAAAAACCAATTGGAGTCGCCTTCAAGTTCTCCTTTTGGATGTGTCTCTTAGGCAGGACCCCCTAAGGGTAAACAAAAGAAAGCAAGCACATTCGTAGTTTGATTGATCTTTGTTTACGTGAACAAAGAGAGAACACACACGATATACTCCACTCACACTAGCAAGATTTTGTTCAATTTGTGGAGACAATTGTTTATATAAGTTAATATCACTAAAATACTTTTGATTCTCAAGATCGCTGTGATGCACGAGAGAAGCGCATACACCTTTTAAATGATATTACTTTGTATAAGCGATTACAAAACACAAAGAGCACATATTCATTTTAACCTTCAAAGCAAGAATGGATTCTTTTTAAGCACCAATATTGAAGTGTGAATTTTGCTTGTTTAATTTTAGAAATCCAAAACAAACTCTAGTAAGTTCCTAAAGTTTATTTTAATCCTTTTGTTTTGTTCTTTTTAAGCCCAAACAAAAATTATTGAGTCTTAAAAATGAAAGTAACGAAATCCTTGAGATGGAATTATTAGTGCTTCCAAAGTGTTAAAAAACACTTGATACACAAATAAAGTGTTAGAAGATTTTGTAGGCGCTATACCGTGAGCCTAGATGCATCTTAGAATATAAGTCTTAGATTATAACAGTAAGTATCAAAATGCACTAGAAGATACTCACAAACGCTATATTCTGGAGCTAAAAAGATAATCTTTAGATGCGCTTTATATCCGAGCGCACAAATGCTACCAAGATACCACGTACACATTGTAACAGAAAGCATGATTTGCCGAAGATGTAAGGAAAAATTAGATGAAAACAATTCCCTAACGTAATGGCTCCTCAAGAAAGAATGCGATGTAATTTAAATTCCCCATAAATTACGTCTCCAATTAAGACATGCACTATGAAATAGATAATAGCCGCAGTTTTGACAATCGCCAATAAGAACACCGATATATCGGGTGGAAAAACTCCTACTCTTAGGAGAAACCCACCACACCAAGAGAAATCACTTTGTATTACAGTAATGAAGATTACATACAAATGCCAGACTTATCTTTCTGGTGTCTGTTTACAACAGCATTCACCATTAACAAAATTGCATAGGAACCTTTTCGTTACAGTCCACAGAATAGAAATCATACATTGATACAATCACACAATCATCTTTTGAACCAACCAACGAACTAACTGATCACAAACTGCAATCACAGAGTATATCCATGGCGTTCCCTGACTGTTGAACTTCCTCACAGAACTGTCGCAACTGATTGTCTTCCAACGGTTCCCATTCAACTCCTCCTATTCGTCCACAAGATGCCACATCGAAAGGTCAAATAGTCAAAAGAGATTCAATCTTTGTTGGCATCTTGGTGAGACACCAACAGTGTCTCGTCGATGCCACATAACCTTCATACCAATGTCACCAAGAGTCACCGTTATCGCTTAGACGTCCTAATCGAAGCTGTTACGTTCACCAAGCAAATGCCTTAATCTAATACCTCACCGAGATCATAACGAGTCACCAAAGGTATATCGAAGGCACAAGTCATATTGAGCTCCAAAAGATAGTTAGCAAGACATACCGATATCACCAAGAGGTCTCATAGAGCAACATAGAGATACATCGAAAGCATACAACTATCGGCAAGACCAATCACCTTCATTGAGACTCTACCTCAAGATCCATATGTTTCATTGAAGTCATCAGCAGTCGCCAAGACACACCACCTTCGCCGAGAGTTCTTACCGAGTCATAAAGGTTATCCCGATGACCATCGTTCGCCAAGACCTATGCCGAAGAACCCTCATCATCAACGAGACTTACATCATTTGCCGAGACTTCTTCCCGAACCATTTGGGTTACCCCGATAGCCAACACTTGAGCCTCCGTCGGTGAAACATTTGCACATCGCCTAGACTTCAAACGAAGCCTTAGTGTTACATTGATGACTCCCGAGTGTGTCCCTATCGACATAACATTCATCTATCACTAAGACCTTTCTCCAAGACTCTTTGTGTTACCCCGAACGAATGCGGTCAATGAGACTTTCTCACATCAGTAAGACATCTTACCGATAGTATTACTTCTGGAAAGAGTTTCCCTGATGACTTTAAACCAACTGCTGTCGGCGAGACTTTAACTCTTCGCTGTGACTTCTCACCGAGCCGCTAAAGGCTATCCTGAACCCTGTGGTCGCCAAGAGTCTCCCCACTAATGATTGAATGGCCTGTCGGCCAGAGGTCTCCCGAGCGCTAAGAGGTCGTATTGAACACTCTTTGTCACAATGATAGCTCCACAGTGAAAGCATTTGGCAAGACAGGAACAAGGTCACATCGACCTATGCAAAACATGATGATACAAACTACTTATCGGTTAGACATTGAAGCTGTCACACCGAGTTGGCTCTAATGGAGGTTTCAGCCTGTGATGTTTGAGGCACATATTTCCAACAAAAGATACCGCAGATGCGTTGTAACAGAGCATGGATGAGCCAGAAGATGTCACAAATGCATTGTAACGGGGATTAATGAACAGTCATGTTGAAAAAATAGTGAAATTTATCAAAAAAATGTGTTAGATTTGCGATTTCAGCCCTCCTAGCGTCAAAATGTGAATGGTGATCCTAGACCTGCACAAACATGAAGAACAAACACAACATTAGTCTAATATACAAGTTAGAAACATCATTCCCCAGGAAATTCATTTGAAACATGAAAACAAGAAATAAATGAAGAACACAAGTAAAAAAACTATTAAATCCTATTTTAATGTCCAAACTCTCAATCCCCTGGGGGAATTGGTGCCATTTTGATGTGGAAAATTGCCCTTTCCTAATTCCTTGCAAGCTTGATGTTCAATGGTGAAGATTTGATGCTCCTTGATGAAATTTCTCCATAACATAGCTATGAAATGATGAAAAACTATGAAAATGGATGACAAATGGATGAAGATTGCTTCAAAACTTGAAGATAATAATGTTGCATGAAGTTCTGTCCTAAAATCAAAATGAGAGCCTTCTATTTATAGAAGAGAATGATGGAGGATGAGGCAAAATGGATGAATGTAGGATTAAACACCAACCAATAGAAAAATGCCACTTGTCAACATGTGAGTGGAAAAAGGTGGAGCACATTTGGATGAATGTGCACATTAATGTAATTAGGTGGAAATTCAAATTTGGAGAAATGACAAGCTGGAGGGAGATGAAGGATAAAATAAATGCCACTTGGCTCAAGAAAAGAACATGTAAGAGGCCTTTAATGCCTTGTTGGATGGACAAGTACTTTTGGGGGGGAGAATTCAAACTTGGAGAATATTCCCACTTTGATGCCTTTTTGAATGAAAATTGAAGATTTATTAATTAATTAAATTGATTTTCATGAGCAAGTTGTAAATGATAGAGGATTTGATGGATTGGATTAGGGTTAATCAAAATTTGATTAATTTAAATGATAATTAGTTGATTTGACACTTTGAATTAGATTTTAGGATTTAAATAAATCAAAATGAGAAGAATAATGATTTTAGACTTAATTAAATAAAGTTTGATTTATTTAATTAAAGAGGATGGTGTTAGATTTAAATCAAATAAAGATTAATTTATTCAATTTAAAGGAGATGACTTTAGAGCTAAATTATTTAATTAAAAGAGGGACAATATGATTAATTAAACAAAATGATTTATTTAATTAATAGAAGATAATGACTTAATCAAATAATATTGATTTATTTAATTAAAAGATGAAATATGATGAATTTAATCAAATAAAGATTATTCAATTAAATGGTTAGCAAAGGAGGATGATTCAGGACGAAGTGGTGTTAGTAAATCAGGATAAAGTGCATGGGATCAATCTGTATATTTTATGTGTCTACAAGATGCAATAAATCAATTCAAGTGAGTTGTTTTATTTTTGTAAAGACTTTAGGACCAACTTGATATGTAACTTGTGTATTTCAAATTTTGGGCCCATGCACCAATTTAGAAGTAGGCTGACTAGTTTTGTCTTTTGAATTTTGGGTGCCCAAGGAAGGTATTTATTTCCTCCTTGTGGATATTTTTAAATGGTTGGACATCCTTTAGACCAATGAAATTATGTAATTTTAGCGTGGAAGCCACATTGAACATTGTAATCTATAAATATTTCAAATTAATGATCATGAATACTATTTTCTTGATGTTCCAATCTTGTTGATGATGAGTTTAGTTTATTTCTCTAAATTGAATAACTTGGTGAGATCTATTTTATTGTGCTTTCATAGAGTTATGCATTAAATATGGTATAATATGATGGTTCAATTGATTTAAACTTGAAATGTCTTGTGTTATACTTTCCTTAGATGCTTGCACTAATATTGTGGATGGTTGTGTGAATGTTAACCATTACCATATTGGTTTATTTGCATTTCATATGACCTTTTAGATTTGGGAAATAAAGTGTAACTTATCATTTTCTAATCATTTATTTTATTTTATTTTCCTCTAACCCTAATCATCTTTTGATTTTTTTTGTTGCAAGATAGTCTAGAATAAGTTTAGATCTAGGTTAGGTGCAAAGGTATCTTAAAAATAGCTTATTTTGGTTAAGATAAGATAGGAAAATAATTTAGGAATTGAGATTTGAAAGATTAAACCTTTTATTTTACCAAATCTGAACCATTTGATTGTCTATCCCCATCCAATTTGATTTATACTAGAAAATTCCCCTTTTAAATAAATCATACAGGCCACTTAGTTGTTTCAACATAGTCAAGGCTTGGTTGAAAAGGAACCTTAGAGTTGAACATTCAACTTTTCAACAACAGAGTGATTTATTTTTCTACTTGACATTGGTTGTGCTAATACCATTATCAACACAACCCACATGCAATACAATAGGTGTCTTCATGTCTATATATAATGCATTACACATTTCCACTACATGATAATACACATTTTTCCTAGCAATGTAAAAGAATTTTAAAAATAGAATTAGTTATCCTATAAAACGTTATAATAGGTTTATGTTTTTAGCTATTGTATGATTTGTAATTGGAGAATTTTTTTTTTGAATTTAATAATCAAATGATCAACCAAAGATATAAGTATAGATTAAAAGGCATGAGAATTTCAATATATAATAGAAACAGTAGAAAATAATTTTAATTTTACTTGGTATGATATCTAATTGGAGAAGTTTTTACCCTCTAATTTTACAAATGTAAATTCATAAATTCAACCAACAAACTTCTATCCAAACAATAAAAAATGGGAAACAATGATTATTTAAAAAAAATCTCACTAATATGTAAACATCATATAGTTGAGACTTTTTTGATAGGTAAATATTTTGTATTTATTTATAAAAAAATTTTATTACAATGTTTGCACCATCTTCTTGCAAAAAAACACAGTAACCCTAAGTCAAAACCACCCACTAACCACCCCAAACCAGAGACTATCGTCTTCAACAAAGCACAACCAAAATTTGACCCAACCCCAACCAAAGACAACCCAACCCAAATCAGACAAACTACTTACCACCACCCTTGCCAAGCCAAAAAACTTTACAAAAAACCATACTAGACCACCCGTGAAACTTAGTCGAATGACATTACACCATCTGCAAACAAAAATTCTCAGAAGAGCTCACGCCAATCCACACCACTTGATGGTTCCAGGTACATATAATGTTTTAGGAAGATTAAACCGCACTATGCCCGCTCTCGATGCCGCAACAAGGCTTCACCCTTGATCTCTAGAAGGAATGGATATCCTTTTACCCGCACCCCTGGAATCAAAGCATGATGCATGTCTCTGGGTCGTGGAAGCCCTACACCCAACTCTGCAACAATTTCCACATCCATGGCACCCTCCAATAAGTTCTCCCACACTAGTTTGAGGACTATCAACAAAACCATTTCCTTCAAAACCTCCAAATCCATAAGCGCAATAAGGAAACGAGCAACAATGTCCACATTCATTCTCCACCGCTCCGCCGTTATCATAAACTCCTCGTCCAACAATAGTTCCACTGCCCCCAACACCAACTCATCCCACACCTTAAAAATTGATTTCAGGCACCCATAGCTAATTTTACCAAAAAAATACCACAACTTCCTTGAAGATTGGAGGCACACAAGCATTTCCATCTTCCCTGATAGTGAAAATGGGTGGCATTGGCTATTAAAATGAAGAGCACACCACCCGTAACCTATGCGGCTGTCCCATCGACATGACCACCACCATCCCATGGCATCTCTCATGACATGTCTCTAGACATACCATTAATGAAAGACCATTGGCCTCCTCACCTTCCATCATCACATACCACACATAAATGATTTTTGCTGCCATCCATCCTAATTGCGCAAGCCAAGCATATGCTGTCACCATGTACCCTCTAATGGCACCAAACCCGAGCCCATCTACTTGGAAGCCGCGGGATAGTTGAGACTTTTTTAAGTCATCTAGTATATAACAAGTATTTTATTGAAGATCATATTGTATCCAAACCAACAATAATTTGAATTAGAGTTCTATGACCTTGCACCTTATCCAAGGAAGCCATACAAATAACTTTCATGTAATATAAAATATATCTTCATATTTATATGTAATGTCTCACATATATCTACTATGTGATAAGTAGCATTTCATTTACCAATATAAAGTGTTGTGTTGTGGAGACCAATCAGACTTAGATGGGAATATCTTCACCAATATTTTATTTAAATTTTTTGTACTTATTAAATATTTATGTTGCACTTGTATTTAAAAGAGTGGTTACAAACAAATAGTAAATCCTAGAAGTGATCAATTACAATTATATAATATAAAATTAAAAGACAACTGAAAATATTAAATGTAGCCACCCAAAAGAAGAGTGTTATTGGGTGCATGAGGCAAAACTGATGGCCACGCTTCATTTGTAATTAATGGGACATGTGTGGGAGCATATACAAATACTCAGATCAAATTTTTGTGGGTAGAAGTTCGTGAAAAACGTTAGTAGAAATGTACAATTATGTGGCTAGAAAAACACGGGAAGAGTCACAGATACATGCAATAAAGGCTGTGTAAAAACAACAATGGAAAAATGTGGAGAAAAACGTTGTTGCAAGTTGCAGTAGTTGCTACAAGCTTTGTAAAGGTTGTTTACTGGAATTTTAATATTTATTGGACCTTGTGTTGGTGGACGTAGCTGAGTTTTGGGTGAACCACGTTAAATCTTGGTGTTCTTCTTTTGTTGTTGATAATATCTATGTGTTTATTTTCTCTATTTATACTTGAAAATATGCATTTAACTGATAGAAATATGATTTCTAACCCTAACAAGTGGTATCAAAGCGGGTTGTGTTTAGTTATCCTTCGCAGGAAGGTCTCACGGTTGAGTGGAAGTTATGGAAGATTAGAGTAAGTTGAAGGTTGACAAGTTCAATGGGCATAACTATCAGTTATGGAAGATGTAGATGGAGGACTATCTCTATTAGAAGGATTTATGGCAACCATTGGAAGGGAAAGCTAAGAAACCCTTAGTTATGTTTGATGAGGATTGAGATATTTTGGGTAGAAAGGCACTTGGTAGTATTCATCTATGATTGGAACAATCAGTGGATTTTAATATTTCAAAAGTAAAGACAATTGAAGAGTTGATGCAAACCCTGGCAAAACTATATGAAAAACCTTCAGCTTTAAATAAGGTATTTCTTATGAAGCATTTAATTAATATGAAAATGGTAGAAGGTGGGTCAGTTGTTGATTATTTAAATGAGTTTAATACGGTTAGAAGTAAATTAAATTTTATAAATGTAAACTTTGATGAAGAAGTTAGGGCTCTTTTGATTCTATGCTATTTTCTTGAAAGATGGAATAGCTTGGTAACGGCGGTTAGTATTTCTATTTTTGGTTTGAATACGTTGAAATTTGATGATGTTGTTGGCGTTATTTTGAGTGAGGAAATTCATAGGAAAATATTAGGTGGTTCATCCACATCAAGCAGTGTTTTGAATGCAGAAAGTAGGGAAAGAACAAAGGAGAGAGGAAAGAATTTTGGGGGTCATGGGAAGTTACAAGGAAAATCAAAAGACAAGAGGTTTGAATCTAGAGAGAAGGATTGTTGGTACTGTGGTAAGTTGGGCCATTTAAAGAAAGATTGATGGTCTCAAAAAAATAAAGGAGACAAAAAGGAGGGCAATAAAGAGGAAAACGTGGTAAGTAATAAATCTTATGAGGATTCTTTGATTCTTTCCCTTGATAATGCGAATGATTCTTGGGTGTTAGGTTCAGGGGTTTTGTTTCATGCTACGCCTCATATAAGTTATTTTCTTAATTATGTCCAAGGGAATTTTGGGTAGGTTTATTTGGGAGATAACAAACCTTGTTAGATTGTTGTAAAGGGAAGAATCAAGATTAAGTTCCAAAATGGGAATCATTAGCTACTACAAGAGGTAAGGCATGTTCCGAGGTTAAGAATAAATTTAATTTTAGCAAGGCAACTAGATGATGAAAGTTGTTTTGTTACATTTATCAAGATTAAGTTCCAAAATGGGAATCATTAGCTACTACAAGAGGTAAGGCATGTTCCGAGGTTAAGAATAAATTTAATTTTAGCAAGGCAACTAGATGATGAAAGTTGTTTTGTTACATTTAGTGATAAAAATTGGAAGGTTACAAAAGATGCCTTAGTAGTAGAAAAAGGTGTGAAAGTAGGCACCTTATATCTTTGTATAGGTCATATTGTTCCTTCTACTTTAGCTATTGCAAATAAAAATAAAACATGAAAGTTGTTGGAAAAAATAGCTACAATAGTTGTTGCGGGTTCTGTAACAATTTTAGGAACAGTTGTTGTAGGTCAATAGGTAGAAAATCAGATAGTTGTTGTGGGTGAAACAACACTATGGCATAATAGACTTGGGCACATGAGTGAAAAAGGTATGAAAGTGCTTCATTCAAAGAAATTTTTACTAGGTCTAAAATATGTTAATATGGATTTCTATGAAAGTTGTGTGTATGGAAAAAAAGAGAGTTAGTTTTCTCAAAGATGGGAAGCAAAGGAAAGATGAGAAGTTAGAGCTTGTGCATATAGATGTATGGGGACCGGCCTAGTTATCTTCTCTTGGTGGCTCTTGGTATCATGTTACATTCATAGATGATGCAACTAGGAATATTTGGATTTAATTTCTTAGGCATAAAGCTGATGTGTTTGAAATTTTAAAAATTGGAGAAGCTTGGTTGAGAATGAGATGGGTAAATGATTAAAAAATTTCAGATCTAATAATGGTGGTGAGTATTTCAGCAAATAGTTTGAAGACTATTGTTCCTCTAATGGTATTCATAGGAAAAAAGTGGTTCCAAGGACTCCACAAGAAAATGGAGTGGCTAAGCACATGAATAGAACAATAATGGAGTGTGCAAGGAGTATGATATTTTATATTGGGATGCCTTTAAACATGTGGGAAGAGGTTGTCAATACCATTATTTATTTATTTAATAGAGGTCCCTCTAATCCCCTGGGTCGTGGTATTCCAGAGGAAGCATGGACGGGTAAGAAGGTGAGTTATTCTTTTCTCAAGACCTTTGGTTGTGAAGCATTTGCACATGTAGATTCTAAAAATAGAACCAAGCTTGATGCTAAGTCAAATAAATGTATATTTTTTGGATATGACATTGATGAATTTAGCTATAGGCTTTGGGATTTTGAAAATAAAAAATCTATAAGAAGCAGGGATGTCATATTCAATGAGAAGATGTTGTACAAAGATCAATTATAGCAACATGAGAAGAAAGAAAAGGATTATGTAGTGTTGGATGACACTCTGAACAACGATGTTCCAGTGATTCCTTATGCTCCACAACAACAACAACCACAAATATCGTAGAATTAGTGAATGTAATATGATCTTCAAGGATAAGTAGACCTCTGAAAAAAATTCTCCCTCTTTGTATTCTATTTTATTGACGATGCTAGTGAACCAGAATGTTATGATGAAGCTATGCAGATGGATGCCAAGGTTCAGTGGGAGCATGGAATGGAAAATAAGTGGACTCCTTGTTGAAAAATCAGACTTCAGAATTATGCAAGTTGCCTGCAGGTAAAAAGGATTTACCAAACAAATGGGTTTATAGGTTGAAAGAGGAAGATGGAGGTAAAAAAATATTTAAAGCCAGATTAGTTGTAAAGGGATTTGCATATAAAAAGGGCATTGATTTTGATGAAATATTTTCTTTGGTTGTTAAAATGACTTCTATTCGTATTGTTTTGAGTATTATGGTTGCTGAAGATTTGCATTTAGAATAGCTAGATGTTGAACCTACTTTTCTCCATGGTGATTTGGAGGAAGAAATATATATGGAATAGGCACAGGGATTTGAGGTCAAAAGTAAGGAGAAATTGGTGTGCAGATTGAAGAAATAATTATATGGCTTGAAGTAAGAACCTTGACAATGGCATATTAAATTTGATAGTTTTATGGCTAAGCATGGCTATAGTCAGTGTAATTTAGACCATTGTGTTTACTTTAAGAGATTAGATGATGATAGCTACATTATTTTATGTTTATATGTTGATGATATGTTTGTAGCGGGGTCTAACATGGATTACATAAGGGAGTTAAAACAACAGTTAGAAAATTCCTTTTCTATGAAGGATTTGGGGATATCAAAACAAATCCTTGGTATGAAGATTACTAGAGATAGAAAAAATAGAAAACTATTTTTATCTCAGGCTGATTACGTTGAAAAGGTGTTGCAGAGATTTCACATGGTGAATGCAAAATTTGTCAGCAGACCTTTGCCTAGTCATTTCAAATTGACTAAGGATATGTGTCCAAAGACACAAGAGGAGGAAGAAAAAATTTCCAAGGTACCATATGATTTAGTTGTAGGTAGTTTATTATACACCATGGTATGCACAAGATCAAATATTGCACATGTTATAGGAGTTGTTAGTAGGTATATGAGTAAACTCAAAGTTGAGCATTGGAATGTGGTAAAATGGATTCTCAAGTATTTGAGAGGTACATCCAATAAATGTTTATATTTTGGGGGCTCTAATACTAATTTAAAAGGCTATATTGACTTAGATTTTGTAGGGGATATAGATACCAGGTGGAGTACTGTAGGTTATGCATTTATAGTTGGTGGGACAACAGTGAGTTGGACTTCTTGGTTGCAAAAGGTGGTTGCTTTATCCACCACAAATGCAGAGTATGTTGCTACCATAGAGGAAAACAAAGAGATGATACGACTAAAAATTTTCATAGAAGAGTTGGAAAACAAAAGGCTAAAATTTACTTGTTTACAGATAGTCAAAGTGCTATGTACATCTTGCAAAGAATTATGCTTTGCACTCAAAAACCAAACACATACAATTAAGATATCATTTTATTCGATCGGTGTTGGAGGATGGACAGGGAAAGTTAGAAAAGATTCATTAGACAAAAATCCAACGGATATGTTTACGAAGGTGGTGACAAGGGAGAAGTTGAGATCCTCTTCAGCTTCGGTTGGCCTTCGAGGTTGAATTTAAGTAAAACAAAACACCAGGGTCCAAGGTGCTTATTTCTAGTGGGAGTTGCAAAGGCAGTGGTGTTATGATCAGTCTTCAAGTGGGAGATGGTATGGTGTGGATTTTGATCAATCTCCAAGTGGGAGATTGTTGTGTTATGGAAACTAATCAGACTTGGATGCTCGAAGATCTTCACCACTATTTTATTTAAATTTTTTGCACTTATTAAATATTTATGTTGCACTTGTATTTAAAAAAATGGTTACAAACAAATATTAAATGTTGGAAGTGATTAGTTACAATTATATAATATAAAATTAAATGATAACTAAAAATATTAAATGTAGCCACCCAAAAGAAGAGTGTTATTGGGTGCATGAGGCAAAATCAATGGCCACAATTCATTTGTAATTA
>VDFB02072274.1:75336730-75374983 GCA_007258455.2 Sequoia sempervirens | reverse complement strand
CCCAAATCTGAATTTACATTATAAATTAATTAAAATTTTAAATTTTAATTAATATGCTTTGTTATCTTGTAATTAATTAAATATTTCACTATTTAATTAATTATTTCATTATTCTTCTAAATTAATTAATTTTCCCGTGGTCCCATTCTTCTAAAGGTTAAATTATTTAACATAAATCCAAACACTACCAATTCTATTTCCCTCTGGAAACTATTAATTAATTAGTCCTAGATTAACCAATTAATTATCCCTTTCTTTCTAACTTCCACCTCTAACAATTTCTTCACTCACCCCACCACTCACCATGTGTCATTCTTCCCACATGCTTGCCTGCCACATTCAATAAAGTCTCACATTTTCCATTAAATCTACTTGGGACAAATGTCACCTATTATCCTAGGAATCTAATGAAGATAATGTTGAGTATGAGGCTTTCATTTTCTAAGGTTATGCTTCTACTTCTATAGATAATAGTACACCTAAGTTTAAATAAATTTAGAGTGTCCAACTTATAATTTGTGAGGATGTTGAGTTGCAACACACGTGAACAAGAAAATTAGAGCATTGTAGTCCAATTTGATAATATGTATGAGCTTAAGCCATTCCATTTCAAGATGCAAGATGATTTCATTCATTGTGTGGCATAAGGTTCCTAGGTATACTTGTATTGGCATTGTGAGTTAGATGCATTTTATTTTGGCCTCAAATAAGATTTAGAGGTCAGCAAGGATGAATATTTGAATTATGGATGTTTTCTTCCATCCACAAGTGGTGTTGTGGGCTTAAATATATTTTTTAACCTCTATTATTATATGCATGCATGATAAATAATGTAATAGGTCTGGCACATATTTTTCATGGTTTCCCTATAATGGTAGTGTTGATAGTGAACTTGGCCTTCATCTTTTCAAAAATATTCATAGATTGATACATGTAGATAAAAGACTTGATTTTTTATGGTAGAGGGATGAAAATAAATTCAATATGAAGCAAATCAATTCCTTCAATACGCTTGTCTTTAACAAAGGAAATTTATTGTAGTAGTTCATTTGTGATCTTGTACCATGGATCATCTTTGTAGGGTTAGACCTACAATTTTGTTTCTAAGTTATGTTTGCAACTATCTTTCATATTCATTAAGCCCCCATGTCATTAGTTATGAGTGGTTTCCTTGTACATAGATGTTTTATTTGTTTTGTGTTGTCATGTATATACCTTGGTGTCTTTGAGCAATCATTAACGCTTGTCTGTCATGATGAAATGTGAATTATTCTTGATTTATTTTGGTTAGTATTTTGGCCTACAACCCAAATATAATTGGATTCCCACTATGATAGTAAGTGGCACACATCCCCAGACAAATCCTATCGAAACTTAATCTAACATGTTAATTTTTTCATGAGTCTCTTACCTTTTATGCGTCTAACCTTATTTTTGACCCATTATTGATAACCAATCTAAGACATCCTAAGTGGGTTATCATGTGTCAAAAGTTACTAAAGATCAAATAAATCCTAAGTGTTTGACATTTTCTAGTTATAATCCTTAAGTTTGGTAGGTTTGCAGAGTTGTTAAAGTTTTCCTACTAGACATACCTTTCCACTCATCCCTGCTTCCCTTTTTTCCTTGTCAAAAACTCTATACTTTCATCTCCCATCATGTCACCCCACCTTCACTCTATTTTTTATTATATATATCTATTAGCCCATCAGACTTATCCATCCTTGATAATCTAACTAGTGGTATGGATTCTTCTTGATGCTCAATAATTCAAAAATCCCACCTATTTATTGATAAATTCTTGTTAGCTTGTCAAAATGGCCACTTGGTTGTTGAAAAAGGCTTTACATACCAAAAAGTACTAATAGCTAACAAAAACATTATATCATTGCTTGAAGACTCTTCCAAATGGTTTCAACATGTGATTTGAATTTGTTTTGACATGAAAAGCCAAACAATAGTTAGGGTTCCTTCTAAAAGCTAGTTTTTCCCTGTACCTACTCAAAATCATTCAAATGGTTATTTTGGTGCTCTAAACTCATAGTGTAGATAAAAAAATACCCTAGTAGACATGCTGACATTAATGTAGGTTGTTAAAGTAATAGGGATTATATTTTTATGCTAATCTCAAGTGTTAATGATTACAATGACTCATATTAGTCTTTAATGTTGAATAATGACCTTCGTAACCACTTGACATGATTTAATTGACTTCCATGACAATAAAAATAAATAAATTGTATTGCAAGTATAGATTTGAAGAAAAGAGAGAGTAAAGAATAAAATGATGTGTCTATTTTTTATGAATGAAAAAATATTTGCAATCATCACACGGTGTCAAACATCACCATAATGAAGTTTTCTAACCCATTGAACTACCTTGTAGATCCCATTAACGTCAAGTTTGAGTGTAGACATTAATCACAATGATGAAAATGGTTTGAACAACCCTTGCAAACACTCTTCTATCAAATTCCTTAATTCATTCTAGTTTCTAAGGACAAAGATCTATATATGTGGGATTTTATTATTTGTAAGGGTTGGTCTTTTTTTTTTCATTATATAGGGTGCATAATATTTCAGAGAATGACAAGATAAAAAATATGAATTGATAACCTTCCACAAGTGAAACGATGAACAAAATACCTGATATCTATCATATAATATGAAGAGTGTATAAAATAAAATTTACAAACCTTTCTTATATAGGCAAGGATGAGTAGGTGAGAAGGTATGACTAAATGACTAACTACCCCTCCAAAGGTGCAAGGCGCAACACTTGTGAGCTCACTTGACAAGTGTGAGAGAAAGTGGCAAGTATACATGCAATAGATGTCTCAAATGATGAGGACACATGTCTCTACCATGTGAGGTGAGACAAAAGTATGAAATAACTTAAGTAAACTTAAGTGTGAATAACTGTCAATCTTAGAAAGGTTATATCCTAACTAGATATGAAAGACATTATTTACACTAGCACCCCCCTTTAAGCAAAAAATAGGGAGTAATGTATGAATTGATGATGAGTTTCGATCACTAGGCCATGTTAGGTACTCATGTACAATTTTATCATAAAGTGGAGTAAACGAGAAAAACTAGTGGGAACAAAACTTCTCTCTAAAAGAGAAATGATGCAAATGCAATGAAATGTACAAGTGAATAAAATAAGTGATAGAAGGAGGACTCATGATGACCCCCTCAGGACAAATTCTAGAATAATGTATAGTGAATGTTCTCCCCTACATGAGAGAAATGAGAAGGAATAAAGTCCATGTGAGGAAATGCTTCCTCCCAAAATTGATAGGAGAAGAGAAACCATGTATCTTCCCTTAAAGATGATGCTTGTAATGTCGATAGATGCTCCACATTGGATGATGAAGATGATCTATGATTGTTGAACAAAATTTTTCCTATTGGGAAGAAACAACACCATAAATGTGTTCAAGATGACCACCCATTTCAGATAGGAATATGCTAGAAGACAAGATGGATACCTTTGAATTATGTGCATATGAGATCCAAAGGTTGATATGATGCCAATGATTCCTTTGAATGATTCTCAATGATCTCCAAGCTAATGTTGATGTGTGACAAATGTTGATAAAATAGATTAGGCACCAAATAAGATTCAGGAACAACTTGGACCATGGATGTATGGCGATAGTTAATGATTCTCAATGATCTCCAAGCTAATGTTGATGTGTGACAAATGTTGATAAAATAGATCAGGTGCCAAATAAGATTCAGGAACAACTTGGACCATGGATGTATGGTGACAGTTGGACCAATGTGAATCTAATACTATTTCAAACGATTTCAACATAGATGATGATTAATTCGAATATGTCAACTCATGAATATGTACACAATTTGTCATGATAGAATTTTCAATATAAGCTCAAGGCGAGAGAAAGATCCAAAGATGAAAATGATGATACAACTTCATCAAAGTTGGCATCATAGAGGAGATGAATATCATTAATAGTGTCATACAAATATGCAAGGTGGGATTCTATACACAAATATGTGATGTATGGTAGATATACATCCCGATGTAGCAGATTTGGAATGGTAATAACAATATCTTGATGTAAAGAACCATTGGAACTCATGGACAAGTCAACATTGGATTCAAATATAACATCAAGTAATTCAATGATTATGAGCATGAATAGATGTACGAAGAGATGATGTGAGAAATGAGGACATAATTGATCCTCATGTTTATTACTCCTAAAATATGTACACTCTAGTTTGTAATTTTTAGACATGATCTAATTATTAGCAAATGGCAATGTTAAATGCAAGTATATCCCCCAAAATGATTAGTGTTTAAACGTAGCCCCCAAAAAGATGTGCAATTTTTTTACAAGTTGTGAAGATCAAAAGCCAAAATCTTTCATTTATAACTCAAATTTTATTATAATTTTTTGACAAAATAGCAATCTAGATCATAATTTTACATGCAAAATTGAATTCCTTGTGAAATCTTAGTATGAATAAAAAATAGTTTGTAAAATTTCTATAATTGGGGTGAAAGTTATGCCCCATTGAAATTCACTTACAAAATTAAATTCAAAGGCCAAAAAATGCTAATAAACAACATAGAATCTAAAACATCTCGACACTAATTTTTTTTCATTGAAAGATCTTCTATGTCGACTATTCACACTTCAAAATCCAACTCACCATTTTCAAGTTATATAAAAATGAAGATATCCCCCCTTTTCAAGGATAATTATAATTGACGATTAACAAGTGATCAAATTGAACCACTAGTGGGTAGCATATTATGATAGTTAACATTTAATGCTACAATTACATCATCATAGAAAATAATTCTATGATTAAATTTTCAATAAATGTTAACTATTTGATATTAATGAAAAACCGCCCTTTGACTATGTCTTGGAGAGTGGTCGTTGAAGATGAAGGTCATTGTTGTTGTGGAGGGACTTGTTGGTGGAAAAGTGTGACTTACTAGTGAGAAGACTAAAACTAGGTTTATGAGAGTGCTAATAGTGAGTTGCAATGAACAACTAGATCAAAGGGATAAAAAACGATGAATAGATCCTTGCACTTCACATGCAAAATAAATCTTCATGCAAAACCCTATCAGCGCCAATCTAATCAAAGCAATCTCCTTGGATTCTTTGAGGAATTCCTTAACAAAGAAGTAGCAAGGATGTGGCAATTGCTTCAAAGGCTAGTTGACCTGCAAATCTTACAAAAATTACAACGCGAGAAAAAAAGTGGAGGCTTGTGGTGGCGTGAGGGGAAGAGAAGGTCCTTGAAGACATGTCAAGTTTGTAATGACCAACAAAATAATAGACTATAAACCCTAATGCCAGATATGCAAGCCAACAATATTGGCTATTGAACACCTGGGAATATAAATGGTTGTGACTTTCCTTATGTTGCTCGAAGCCAATGTGAAGGACCCACATAGCGATCTTCCCTTGCCTTTGTATGAGCCATCAACAAAAAAAAATAAAGTGACCTTGTAAGTCCGGTGAGGCCAATGGAGACCAAAACCAAACAATAAAACCCTACAAAAAAGAAATAAACCACAAGATAATCCTCCCACTAGAAGGTGGAATCTAGGTCAAATATTATTTGTTTAATCCTTCAAAATAGGCCAAACGGGCCAAAATATTGTACAAAGAGGCCCAATATGACAATTTTTTATAAAACACAAGTTTTAACTCAAAATAGATAGATGGGCAGAGGACAATTCGACCCTCTAGTAAAAATAATTTTTTTTTTACTACTATATTTTGTATGGATTTGTACTATGCAGTAAACTACAAAAGCCCAAAAAAGGTAAAAAATCAAAGTTATTAAAATTGACAAAATAAAAGGTATTTTTTTTTCTTTCTCGATTTTTCTAGACACAATGGCAGTATTTATTTGGATCCACTATGCTTTGATGATAGGGCTATGCGTGGGAGTCAAGTCTTGATATGGGAAGGAACATGCTCTCATGGCTTTGATACCATATTGGAGAATGCCAAGATCAAAAAGCATAAATTGATAACCTTCCACAAGTGAAATGATGAACACAATAGGATATCTATCATATAATATAAAGACTGTGTAAAATACAATGGTAAACATTGCTTATGTAGGCAAGAATGAAGATGTGAGAAAGTAGGATTGAATTACTAACTACCCCTCCAAAAATGCAACACTTGTGAGCTCACTTGACAAGTGTGAGAGTAAGTGGCAAGTATGCATGAAATATTTTACCACTAGTTATAGAAAGTAGAAGTAGGAATTTTGCATGTTGTTCATGGCTTAGTCATGCAAGCTAGGGAAACATTCTATGCGAACCATAATTATAACAATATCACAAAACCTGACATGCATCCTACACCTTTCTAATATGTAAACAATAATAGGATGAAGCATCTTAAGGGATTAAAACACTATTGATGCATGTAGGCGCATGTGCAAGATGTGTTTCCATCTATATAGAGGTCATATGCAATTGGCTACACTTGATTTAGTGACAAAAATTAGGGTCAAGTGTATGTTTGGGTATTCATATTGTTTGTTGCATTTTAATTGATGTATCCTATTTAGGTTATCTCTAGGAACACCCTCTCGAGCTTAAATTGAGCCCAAAGAGTATGAGAGTTACCCACTCTCAAAGTAGGCCCTTAATTATCCTCAATTTTTTTATGAATGTTTGTTTCACCATCTTGAAGACACCCCTAGCCTTGAAGGTGTAACAAGAATGATCTAAGATCATGGACTTATAGTTTTGGGACCTAACATGGTTCATACTTGATACTTGTCTACATTCATTTATTTTTTTAATATTTATTATTTTATACATTTTTTCTTTGTCCAACATTATTATTTTAGTCTTATGATTTATTTCTATATGGTTTGGGATTAATCTACTTTAATTTTATGTGTACAAAAACCTTAAAATTTAAATTTTGAGTTTCTTACCTATTCTACTAGATGTTATGAGCCAATTGATATATTAGTGCAACATATTGTTATGTTATGGTATTTAAAGATATTCAATGAGAGAACAATTAGAATGCATTTTTATCTATCAAGGGACAAACCATCATATCTACATCATATGCATGTAATTCATTTGCATGTTGGTGAATATTTTATTTATGATTTATTTTATTAATTTGGACTATCAAGGGGGTTGACCTAGGAGAATATGATCACCTACTAGATTGACAATATCTCAAATGTTTTTCCTAGAGACCACCTTAATAGGCTTAGTTATTAAGAAGATGAAGACAAAAAGAGTTGATACACACACATTAAATGGTAGATCAATCTCACATGTTAGACCATTTCTACATATCAAATAGAATCTATACAACTCTAAATCAACCTTGTAGCTCTTAAAGCTAAACCACAATTTTTTGAAAACACAAAATCCCTAAAACAATCATTGCTTCGAAAATGTGAATTTATAGACAAGAGTAAATCAATTCAATATTACATTTACATCTATATTTCATCATCAATTTTATAAAACTATATACCTCAACTCTTAAATTCAACTTCTAGATATTTATAACTATCAAATCTAATTACTAATTAATTTAAATTAATTTGTACTTATCAATTACATATATTTTATTAATTGAATTTTATACAACATATATTTAATTGCTTTACAAGTATAAATATATTTTTTAACAATTAAAAAAAAATTATGTTAAGATGAAAAATATTATAATCATTAACTGACCTATACAAAGTTTTGCCTTTTTAGTTAATATTTAATTAAAAATGTACTAACAAATTTTAAAACTAATTTAAAGTGAATTTACATTTATTTATATTTCATCAATAATAATTTAAAAAACTCAAATCTTTCATTGAGACACTTAACACATTGCAGAAAAACCTCGTTAAAACCCTTCACTTGCATATGCGTAAATTTAAGCATTAAAACAAGAAGGTGAAAGAAATATAACTATTATTATTAAAAAAAAATTTATAGTCCACGATACCAGGCGATCTGTTTTTGGGTTTATAGACGGCTTGCAGTATATGGGACTCCTCGTACTCCCGATATGAGGGAGGCACCTAACTCGTGCTCCACAATACGAGGTGTACATACCTTACCCCCTGCAGGATTTGAACTTGTGACCTCTCTTTCAAGAGTACAAGTTCTTCACCATTAGACCAACTCAGGCTGTAAAGATGAGAGAATCAAGTCTCTTCTATGTGATGGCAATGCTCAAATAATTGAATGGACAAGCCATGTGAAGCATAAAATATTAATGCCATCGTCTTTTCTTCTTGTCATACAATGGCTAGCATGTTTAATCTTTGGCATTTTGGTGTGTACTAAATTTTCTTCTGCCAAGCACTCAATCTTCAATGGAGATTCTTACATGTCATTTTCATGGAAAACAAGCAAATAAAAGCATCATGGGTGATCAAGTTTCCTTCACTCCTTTACTTAGGAGGGTGTAGGGTGTGACTATTTAGTCGTATATAAGATATTGGTGTTTTATAGTGATTAGGTCTTTTTCATTGTAATATGTTTGAAATTTAAAATTGAGTATAGCATTGGAGAGTGGCTAATTAGATTATTTTGTTTGGTAATGTACAACATAAGCAGAGGTTGAATTGAGCTGAAAATTGGATAAATTCATTTCACTTATTTAGTGCTAATGAATTTGTTTCATGTCATAATATTATGGCTTGCAAATTTATAAATATTGTTATCAAGTTGAGTTTGTGCAAATTTGTGTCTTTAGAGCTTCATCCCTTTTTTTAGCATCAAACTTTTCAACATATCTTTGTCATTATTTACGACACTATTATTTTAATTAGGAAAACTTGTGTATGCAATCTTTAGGCTTAGCATGTATTGAAGATATATCATATTAACTAAAATTTCAAATTGGATACAATTCTTAGTAATAAATAAATCTTATTTCTAACTTTTTAAGACAAGGGACACATTGTGTCAATTTTCTATGAGTGGTTTGGTTTTTTAGATTAGATTTGAAGTTGACATATGGTGTGTAAAAGTATTGGCTCAATAATGTGAATGTTAATCAATAAAATTTATGAGGATCAAATGCAACACTCATATAATAAAGTTAAACCTTCACCATGCATGAAATACCTTAAATGGATTTGAGACTTAGAAGAGTAGGGCATATCACAACTCATTGGGGCAGGTGAATACCATTAAGTACCCCTATTGTGGATAAGAATACTACTCAATGACTTATGTAGTTGTCATGCCATTGTATTAACACTCCTTGGTTTACATCTAGCTCCCTTTTCTTATTGGTTCATTATATTATGTATTTGCATGGAACCCTCATGTGTAAATGGTTGTTTGCATTGGAATTGACCAAGAATATGAAAGCACGAAACAACCTTCCACTAGTGAACGGATTAAGCACAATAGGATGTCTATCATATAAAATGAAGAGTGTGTAAAATGCACATAGAAGCCTTGCATATATAGGCAAGATAGAGGAGGTAGGAACATAATGACTAAGTACCCCTTTGAAGATGGAATACTTGTGAGCTCACTTGACAAGTGTGGGAGCAAATGTCAAGTATGCATGTACTAGGTGTCTCAAATTATGAGAACATGTGTCTCAACCACATGAGGTGAGATAAAAACATAAGAAATCCTAAGTAAACTTAATCTAAGTGTGAATAGGTCAATCCTAGAAAGGTGATATTTTAACTACATATATAAAGATACTATTTACACTAACAATTTGTCATTATTAATATTTACTTGATTGCGTGTATGTTACCGTTTATTACTTGTTGTACTTGTGTTTGACACTTATTGATCAAATCCTAGTACAAAGAGGTGATTGTAAGGGTTCCACATGATTGAGTGGTGTTGAACCATTGTTCAAGACCATGTATCCTTTAAGAAAATTTGGAGTGCACATGTTGGTATTCAAGTTTGCACTTTTGTTAACCCCTACACCAACATGGGAAATCTTATGAATGTGGGACTTGATTTGTAAGATAACCTTCAAGATTTAAGAAGACAACTTTTTTTATGATATTCAATAGACTTGCATGTTTGTGTAGGAAAAGGGGAAGATATTACTTGAAAATAAAACTAAACTACCAAACAATATGCCAAGAATAGGAGCCCTTAAATGATTAATAATAAAAGTTGAACCCTAGGCCCTTAACCCCAAACTTTGGAATAGGAGCCCCAAGATCTAAGATGAAAGTCCTTACTATTCAATCCCAAACCTTGGCCTTTTAAGCCTAAACCATGTGACCTAAATATAACCTTGAATCCTAAGTACCAAATGATGAACACTATACATAAATTTGAATTTTGAAACGTAAAACATAAACTTTGAACTCTAAATCCTAAACTCTAAACATTGAACCCTAGCCCTTAATCTTTAAACCCTTAACAATAAACCTTGGGCTTTGAAACCTAAAACCTATGACCTAAATGTAACCTTGAATCCTAAGTACCAAATGATGAACACTACACCCTAAATTTGAAGCTTGAAACATAAACCATAAACTTTGAACTCTAAACCCTAAACTCTAAACATTGAACCCTATCCCTTAACCTTTGAACCCTTAACAATGAACCTTTGGATTGAACACTATAAATAGCTAACCAAATCTAAATATTAAACAAAAACAATCAAACATAGAAAGTAAATCTCAATATATTGAAAGCTAAACCACAAAATGTGTACCTTTAAACCCTAAACCTTGGATAAGTGCAAAAGGATGAGCAACCAAAAAGTCTCATGCAAGACATAATGTGAGTGTGTTATAACACACTCACATTATAACGTGCTTACATTATGACTTGATAGTGATTGAGTCTAAGTTCAATCACTATGATCTGTAATGTACTCACGTTTTGAAGAAGCACATATTTTGAAGAAGCAAAAATATGTCTCTTTCTCTTCCCATCACTCTGTCTCCTTATATAAACCCTGAAACCTATAACCTAAAACCAACAACCTATAACCCTAAACCTTGAAACATTAACCTTAAATGAACCTTAAACTAAAAACTCTAAACCCCTAATTCTAAACCATAAGCCTCTAACCTTGTTCATAATGAACCTTAGCAATAAACCTTATATATAAACAACTAAATCTAAATGCTATTTATGGTGACATCAAATGCGACCATTAAATATGATTTTGTCTTCTTCAAACCATTAATGTACACATTAAAAATTTCAATTTCAATCTTTAAAAATTGCAAGTCCACATTATTCACTTCTATAAGCATGCAAATCTCAGGGCCTAAATTTGACGCGATTTATGGCTAGAGAATTTCGGACGGCGGAGAAAAAAAATTTGTACCATTTCTGGATTTATGCGTGTCATCATGGGCACTGTCTATGCGGGGGATAATTTGCACCGGCGGGCATGGATGGGCATCCGATGGACTGCCATGCCTGACACACCTGCTGTAGCACAGCTCCTCTGGCTTCCTCGTTTCTCTCGCCAACGTGTGGCTCAGATGTCCCTCCAGTCAAACATACCACCGTGCTGTCAGAGTACAGAAATAAATGTGAGTGGATATGCACTTTAAATGAAATTTAATCCGTGTAAAATTTAATCCGTGTAAAAAAATGAAGTCCGCTTAAAATTTTAGGTAATTTCATGGAAAAAAAAGAACCAAGTATTTATTTTCGCTGAAAAACTCTAAATAGCATGAAAAATATAATTTATGTTTTTTTTTAATTTATACATTATTAAATAAAATAAATAATCTATATATATATATATCTAACTTTTAAAATTTTAAAAAATAAAATAAGTGTTTAAATCAATTTTGTATTTATTTTTATAATTAACGTATTTTTTATTAATTAATATATTTTGATATTAATGTTAAATTTTGAGTAAATAGAATAGATAAGAATATTTAATTTTATAATTAGAAATGTTCTTTTCCATAAAGATAAATTTAGTCAATGAAAATGTTCTAAACTTTATATTTGGTGTTTTAAATAGTCTATATGAGAAGTATTGCTTGAGCTGGGCTCTTTAGTAATTTAAATTATTATTAAAATTTGATATTTTTATACATATAAAATATTCAGCAACAAGGTGTAGTGTAATTTAATGATGTTAACATGTTAAAAAAAAATACTATCTTCAAACTTAAATTTAATAGTCATTTACACATCAAAATACATGTTTTTAAAAATATATTATAATTAATTTACTTTAAAGGTAAAATTAAAATTCCCATCGAAAAGTAAAATAGTTGATGCAAAATAAATAACACAGTTGAATCCAAAAAACACTCTCTTATCATAATGGACTATGAAAACCTAGTTCTTGTTAAACTAAAAATTAAGTAAATAAAATTTAATTACTATTATATAAATACAAATATTTCTTCAAATAAAAGAATTAATAATATAAATAAAATAAAATAATTTTGAAAATAGTTGTAAAATAAAATAAAACAAGAAAGCATAAATAATTAATGATCTATTTAAACAAAAAATATACAATTAGGTCAAGATAGTTACCAACTTATTTTCAAAAATAATTAATGTTAGTTTTTTCTATTTTAAAACATGGTGATTACATATATTTTTGGTAGGTTAACAAGTATTATCTTTAAAAAAAGTAAATAAAATTCTCTTTGAGGCACCTATAACACTTTTATAACACTCTATAACACTTTTTGAATATTTACTTTTTTTAAAGAGAATACTTGTTAACCTACCAAAAATATATGTAATCACCATGTTTTAAAATAGAAAAAACTAACATTAATTATTTTTGAAAATAAGTTGGTAACTATCTTGACCTAATTGTATATTTTTTGTTTAAATAGATCATTAATTATTTATGCTTTCTTGTTTTATTTTATTTTACAACTATTTTCAAAATTATTTTATTTTATTTATATTATTAATTCTTTTATTTGAAGAAATATTTGTATTTAGATAATAGTAATTAAATTTTATTTACTTAATTTTTAGTTTAACAAGAACTAGGTTTTCATAGTCCATTATGATAAGAGAGTGTTTTTTGGATTCAACTGTGTTATTTATTTTGCATCAACTATTTTACTTTTCGATGGGAATTTTAATTTTACCTTTAAAGTAAATTAATTATAATATATTTTTAAAAACATGTATTTTGATGTGTAAATGACTATTAAATTTAAGTTTGAAGATAGTATTTTTTTTTAACATGTTAACATCATTAAATTACACTACACCTTGTTGCTGACATAATTATTTATATATGTATAAAAATATCAAATTTTAATAATAATTTAAATTACTAAAGAGCCCAGCTCAAGCAATACTTCTCATATAGACTATTTAAAACACCAAATATAAAGTTTAGAACATTTTCATTGACTAAATTTATCTTTATGGAAAAGAACATTTCTAATTATAAAATTAAATATTCTTATCTATTCTATTTACTCAAAATTTAACATTAATATCAAAATATATTAATTAATAAAAAATACGTTAATTATAAAAATAAATACAAAATTGATTTAAACACTTATTTTATTTTTTAAAATTTTAAAAGTTAGATATATATATATATATAGATTATTTATTTTATTTAATAATGTATAAATTAAAAAAAAACATAAATTATATTTTTCATGCTATTTAGAGTTTTTCAGCGAAAATAAATACTTGGTTCTTTTTTTTCCATGAAATTACCTAAAATTTTAAGCGGACTTCATTTTTTTACACGGCTTAAATTTTACACGGATTAAATTTCGTTTAAAGTGCATATCCACTCATATTTATTTCTGTACTCTGACAGCACGGTGGTATGTTTGACTGGAGGGACATCTGAGCCGCACGTTGGCGAGAGAAACGAGGAAGCCAGAGGAGCTGCGCTACGGCAGGTGTGTCAGGCATGGCAGTCCATCGGATGCCCATCCATGCCCGCCGGTGCAAATTATCCCCTGCATAGACAGTGCCATCATCGTGCGCGTGCTAATCTTCTCTCTATCGTTTCAGATGTCTTCGTAGGGACAGTAGTTGTAGTACAATGCTATATAGGATATAGTGTCAAAATTATTTATGCAAGGAATGTGGGAGTAAACCTACGCCAGCCCGTCCTTCCATCACCTCGCGAGTAGAGACACGGTCTGCAGAGGCCAGAGACAGGCTGCCTTTGCATTAAAGTATATAAATGTTATGAGTAAACAGGCAAACAAATCACCCTTGCGTACTGATCTAAAATCCACGGATATAGTACAGTTTAATTTGAGATTAGAATTGAAAGCATGAGATACAGGCACACCTTCCAACATTTTACAAGATGTGCTGTGCTGTTCAGATGAGGCTTTAGCGCCTGCGTACGAAACCATTTTTGGGCAGCGCTGAAGAGAATGCTATTTCTCTGTTACAAATTAGTCAACTTCATTCTTCGTAGATAGCTGATAAAAGAGTACTTTTTTCAGAACTGTCATACCCATTAAAGCAAATAGCAGAGCTTCAAATTACCTTGTTTGCTGAAAATGTATCACCCATTTGCAGAGCCTCAACTCTCCTTGAGAGCGAGTCTGAAGAAACTGCTGTTACATGCAGGAGACCTAGTTAGATCCATAGGTGATAGCCTCCAGACTCAAATCCCACATATTGGTCGCCCATCTCTGAGGTCCTCCCTCAGGGCCTTCTATATTATAAGCATATGTACCTTAACACCCATTCACACCATCACCCCTCTTTCTTCTTACAGTCCTCTGCAAAGTTATCAGGCTTGAAAATGTAGAAAAACTATTCCCAACAAAAGCGTCAGCTTGCAGGCAAACTTCATAATCAATAGCAGACTGTATCAGATAAGGGTACTTCGCATAGGTACTCGCCACTCCAAGTTTTTTCTTCTCGTACGGAACCAAACCCTGGCTCCATCCCTCCAGCAAAGTCCTGTCCTCCAAAAGACCATCCGCCACGGCCAAATAAACAACGGACGGCTTTTCCAGCCCAGGAATCTTCGCAACCTGAGGCATAATCTCTTCCTTACCGCTACAAATTCTCAAATCCTTGCCATCTCTAATTTTAGCCCGGATCTCCAACTTCTTACAGTGGATCATCCAGTCCTCAATTCTCATATGCACGACAACATATTTGGCGGAAGAATTCCCAATTCCTCTGCGCTTGGCCACGACTCTGGAAGCCTTCGTAGACAATTCATCCACCAAATCAAGACATTCAAAAATAGTAGCATAGTCATTGACAAGCTAGTGGTCATGCCAAAGAAAAGGATGTTTGCCCTCTAATCTGATAACCTCATGCCTGTCAATGTCAAGCTTTTGAACACATTCGTCCAGCTGAGCCAAATCTTTAGGAGCAGTCCACCGCCGCTCGTTTCCCTTGCGCACAACAAAACTTTTCCCGCGCTTCGAACTGCAGGCCATTTGAACAAAACCGCGGCAACGAGAATTGAAGCGATCAAAAGAAAATATTTTGTCGAACGGAAGGGGCTGGAGCAGGTCTTTGTCTTTGTAAAACAAGGAAGCGCTGAGCTTAGGCATGAGCAAAGTCGTGTTCAATTTCTTCGAAGTAGTGCAGCCCGGGCAGAGCAATTTTTTGGTTGTTGATGTGAAAATTCTATTGCAATTATTGATTATTAATCTCCTATTTAATATAGATTATTTGATTGTAGAAATTTAATTCACAATAAATATTGAAAAATAACACAACTATAACTTCACAAATAAAATTCACAGGGAAAATATGTAAAATAATAAACACAATATTTTTGGATAAATTGTCCGTAGAAAAATCCCAAAGGGAAAACCACTACTGCAGATGAAGAATTTTATTAAACTTCAGCAAATAAAGAGATACATAAACTGCTTGCCTCTTACTGGCAGAGCTCCGAAAATATTCTTCTCTCAATTTCTCATGCTGAAATTCTACAGTTGCTATCCCCAACGCTATCACTGCGCCCTTGCTATCACTGCAAGACTATTTGCTCCCACTACAAATCTACTTGCTCTCACTGTAAGCCTTTTTCAAGTGTATCTACTTGCTATCACTGCAAGTCTACTTGAGTGTTTGTTCTTCAAATGCCCATTGATCCCCTTTTATATTTTTCTCATTGGAAA
This sequence comes from Sequoia sempervirens, assembly GCA_007258455.2. Classification (NCBI taxonomy): domain Eukaryota; kingdom Viridiplantae; phylum Streptophyta; class Pinopsida; order Cupressales; family Cupressaceae; genus Sequoia; species Sequoia sempervirens. The sequence goes on along the minus strand of VDFB02072274.1, from coordinate 75,358,900 downwards.
ACCAATGGTCATGATTTAATCTCAATCAATGGCTAAGATTAAATAGACTCTAACAACCCTAACTAACTGGATTCTAGAAGTCTCTAGAGGAATCAATTATTTAATTACATAATTATCTAGACAACTCACTCCTTTCTAGAAGTCTCTAGAAAATAATTAAATAATTAAATAAACACTTCTTGGGAATGGAGACACGTGTCCAAACTACATAAATTAACACTCTCTTAGCGAGGAAGGTGTTCTAAATGACACCCAACATATCTTTGAAGAAGATGAATTTTGCCTTCCCCAATGCCTTAGTCAAAATGTCTGCTACCTGCTGATCTGTAGGTATATACTGTAGCTGAAAAATCCCACGTTGTACACAATCCCTGATGAAGTGATATTTGATGTCTATATGTTTAGACCTATCACGAAACACCGGATTCTCAGACAATTTGATGTAACTCTGATTGTCGCAGTGTATCATAGTAGTCTCAACCCTCTGACCAAACAAGGCTACTAGCAACTTTCGAAACCATATTGCCTCACACAGCACCATGCTAGTTGCTATGTATTCTTCCTCTGCAGAACTCATAGCCATAGACTTCTTCTTCCTACTATACTAAGAGACAACTCCTGATCCCAAACTGAAGCAACACCCTTAAGTGTTTTTCCTGTCCGCTGTACTGCCTGCCCAATCTGCATCAGTATAGCCTATCAACCTAATACCATCACCTTGAGCATATCTAATCCCATACTCGATTGTACCACACAAATACCACAACACATGCTTTGTCGCTGTCCAATGCACTCTCTTGGGCTCCACCATGAACTAACTAAGCGAGTTTACTACAAAAGGGTATATATGGCCTAGTGTTGACCAAATACATGAGAAATCCAATCAACTGCCTGTATAAGGTGGGGTCTACATCCTTCTCCCTGGATGTGTCTACTTTCTTCCAATTCGTGATCATAGGAGTAGACATGGCTCTACAATCTTCCATCTCGAACCTCCTCAAGATTTCGATGCAGTATTTCCCTTGTCCAAAGAGAATCTCTCCATCTGTCTACCATACCTCCATGCCTAGAAAGTAGTGCATAAGCCCCAAATCCTTCATCTCGAACTCTGCTACAAGGTCCCTCTTGCACTCCTCTATGAGCCCCAGTGAACCTGTCAAAAACAAGTCCACATATAGAACAAGAATGAGAACCTCACCCCCAACCACCAAGTAGTAGAGGTTAGCATCCGCTTCACTCTTCACAACCCATTCCCTGCAAGTATTTATCAATGTGCTCATACCACACCCTGGGAGCCTACTTGAGTCTGTACAAAACTCTCTTCAATCTACACACGTGGGTTGCACTACTATGTGCTACAAAGCCCTCTAGTTGTTCTATGTATACCTCATCTTTCAATTCACCATTAAGAAACATCGTCTTGACATCCATATGATGGATCTGCCATCCCATCTGTGTTGCAAGTGATATCACGGCTCGTATAGAAGTATACCTGACCACTGGAGCAAATATCTCCTCATAGTTAATTCCCTCCTTCTAAGAGAACCCCTTGGCCACGAACCTTGCCTTGTATTTCTCGATGCTACCATCTGCACCATGCTTGATCTTATAAATCCAACGTGATCCAACCAATGCCCTATCTATTGGTCTAGGCACAACCTCCCACACATCGTTCTGCACTATTGAGGTATATTCCTCAACCATTGCATCTTGCCACACTTTTTGTTATGTGGCCTCCTGATAGCTGGAAGGTTCACTATCTACCAACTGACTAACAAATGCCATCTAGTCATCATACCTGGCTGGTTGTCTCTGTTATCTACTACTCATCCTAGGAGCTCCCACAAACTTATGAGTATCCCTTTGTGATTGTTGGTTCCCACTACCAACCGTAGAGGATGAAGTATCAACCTCCATATCTCCCTGATGCATCTCTTGGACCTGTTGTATCTATTGCTCCATACTTTGTGAACTCTCAACCTGAGCTTGTGTGTGTACTAGTAATTGTACTCGAGCTTCGTTGTCCTTGATCTGGTTGAATGATCCTTGGAGCTTCCACTAGCTGCTCACTCTAATCATCTGCTGGAAAATCTCTAGACCTCTTGAATGCCTTATCCTCCATGAACTTGACATCACACCTGCCTATGATCCTTTTGGTCCCTGGAATAAAAATCCGATATGCCTTTGAAGTTTCACTGTACCCCACAAAGTACCCTCTCTCTGTAGTCCGATCTAACTTGGAACATGTAGGCCCTGGAATGTGACAATATTCCAAACTCCCAAATATCCTAAAGTGGCTGACATCTGGCTTCTTCTTTGAGAACGCCTCCTCTGGTGTCATCTTGCCCAATACCTTGTGTGGAACCCTATTTTGTATGTACACTATTGTACTGCATGACTCTACCCATAAGTAGCGTGGCATATCCTGGTCATACAACATAGCCCTTGCCTTCTCCTATATAGATCGATCCTTCCTCTTAGCAACCCCATTTTGCTGCAGGTTGTAAGGAACAGTCCACTCTCTCTTAATTCCTTACCTGGTACAGGACTCCTGGAACTCTTTCCCTTTGTCCTCGCCTCCATTGTCTGACCAAAGAACCTTTATCTTCTTCCCTGTTGAATTCTCCATAAGAGTTTTGAACTCTTGGAAGAGATTGAAAACCTCATCCTTGGTCTTCAAGAAGTATATCTAAGTCTTCTTGGAGAAATCATCAATAGAAGTAACAAAGTACTTGTATCCTCTAAGAGACTTCGTCAACATTGGTCCACATATATATGAATGTACTAGATCAAGAACACCCTTGGATCTGGTGTCACTCCTTGGAAAAATTGCTTTCACAAACTTCCCCAACACACATCCCTTACATATATCATCATGCTTTGTGCTCACCTCTGGAACACCTGTCACTGTCTCACAAAGCAATTTAAGTGCTCCATGATGTATATGGGCCATTCTCCTATGTCATAGCTCTCCTTGATCTCTAGAATTATTGTTGCTCATCAGTGCCTTATGAGTATCAAACTACAACCTATAAAGCTGGCCACTCCTAACTCCAATAGCTATAGGTGATTTTCAATCCTTGTGCTTGATTAACACATTCGCCTCTCTAAAGAGTACATTGTAACCTTTATCCTGAAGGACGGTTACGGAAATCAAATTCATACCCAAGCCTGACACATTCAACACATCATGAATGGGAATCCACTTGCCATTCTCCCTCTGAAATAAAATAGTCCCTTTCCCAATTGGATTGAGTTTGGACATGTTCCCCATAGAAATTTGTATTCTAATGTCCTCCTTATAGCTAGAGAAGTACTCTCTAACTCTTGGCATATGAAATGACGCCCCATTATTTATATACCAAACAACCTATGAGGTTTAGCTAGCCATACAAGCTATGAGAACGAATTCATCCTCCATTCTACTAGAAATCTCATTTGTGCTTGTTGAATCTATCATCTGCTTCTTGCCCTTCTTTTCGTTCTTCTTCCTTTGCGGGCAATCGTTGACATAATGGCCAAATTTATGACAGCCATAACACTTGACCTTTGACAAGTCCTTCTCACATTGTGGATTTGATCCTTTGCTAGACCCCTTCTTCACTTTCCCTTTTCCTACTAGGGCAACATTTTCATGTTTTGCCTCACTTTTCTGACTCTTGCTATTAGTTCCACTGAAAAGACTAAGTCTAAGATCCTCCTGAGTGAAGTCACTCCAGAGTCGATCCCAACTCGGTAAAGTGTCTCGTCCATTAATAACTTGAACAAAGACATCCCACTGCTTAGTAAACCCATTTAGGGCTATTCGTACTAGCTCGTCCTCATCTGGTTTATCTCCAACAACTGCCAACTCCTCCTTGACACTTCTAACTCTGGCGAGGTAACTTGTAACATCTTCTCCCTTGTTCATCCAAGTATTCCTCAGCTTTTCTCTGAAAATCAGCTTCTGGTTAGTGGTAGCATTCTGGTGCAGATTTAGAATGGCATCCCACATCTTCTTCATTGTATTTAACTCTGTGACATGTGGAACAATATGGTCCTTGAAACCATCAAGAATCATCCTCCTTGCCTTGGAATCTTCCTTCTTATATGCTAAGAGTTGTGTTGGATCTGTAGGTACAGCTACAACACTGGTCACATATTCCTTGATCCCATTCTCTTCCAACAACAAAGAAATTTTGGCTGTCTAGACACCAAAATTTGAGGCTCCATCCAATCTGTCCTGATCTCTTAAACATGTTGAGGCCATCTGAAAAGATAAAAGAAATAATAATAAAAATAATTCTGAAGAGGTAGCACTAGGTTTTATAAACCCTCAATCTTTCCTTCTTGTACTAAGCCTTGTCTACCCTTAAATCAGCTCTGATACCATGTGAAAATTCTATTGCAGTTACTGATTATTAATCTTCTATCTAATATAGATTATTTGACTACATAAATTTAATTCACAACAAATATTGAAAAATAACACAACTACAACTTCACAAATAAAACTCACATGAAAAACATGCAAAATAATAAAAACAATATTTTTGGAAAAATTGTCTTTGGAAAAACCCCGAAGGGAAAACCACTCCTGCAAATGAGGAATTTTATTAAACTTCAGCAAATAAAGAGATACATAAACTACTTTCCTCTTACTGGCAGAGCTCCGACAATATTCTTCTCCGAAAATTCTTCCCTCAATTTCTCCTGTTGAAATTCCACAGTTGTTATCCCCAATGTTATCACTGAGCCCTTGCTATCACTACAAGACTATTTTCTCTCACTGCAAATCTACTTGCTATCACTGCAAGTCTTTCTCAACTGTATCTACTTGCTATCACTACAAATCTACTTGAGTGTGTGTTCTCCAAATTCCCATTGATCCCCTTTTATACTTTTCTCATTGGAAAACCAATGGCCATGATTTAATCTCAATCAATAACTAAGATTAAATAGACTCTAACTAACTGGATTCTAGAAGTCTCTAGAGGAATCAATTATTTAATTACATAATTATCTAGACAACTCACTCCTTTCTAGAAGTCTCTAGAAAATAATTAAATAATTAAATAAGCACTTCTTGGGAATGGAGACACCTGTCAAAGCTACATAAATTAACAGTTGAGACCCCATATAATTTGTGGCACCTCCAAAAATTTATTGCTCTAAACGCCCCCTATGCTGTCCCTTTCTTCATCTGGCCCTTGTAATTTCAAAGCAAATGCATGGTGATGGAAACGCTAGCCTTCCTGTATCTTTGATAACAATCGCGTCGTTAAAATTCTGGTGAGCAACACACAGAACAGTAGCAAAACGCTGTAAACCTTCAAACTAATATGCTAGCATTTCATAAAGCCTTTAGTGTTGCTATAATTTTCTTCTTCCTTGGTTGTATGCATCCCTAATAATTGGAGGCTAACAAGATTGCACACTATCCATATTGATGCGTTTTGTTGTGGAGTTCTGGAAGCGTCGACGGTGGGTTTTAGAATTGCCAAAGCCACTCTTTCATTTTACGTTTCATGAACATTCATGTACTTTGGTTCAACCATTACTCTAACATCAATGGAGATTTCAATTACATTTATTGTGAATTTTGATGAAGCCACCCCACCAAGTTAATTGAAGAAACCGTTGGCTCGTTTGGGTTTCCTGATTGCCTCATGGATTTTCTTTGAAGCCATACAAGGAATGTCAGGATAAATTGAAAGAACAGTCGTGTCAATTAAAGACCAAATTAAGATCTGCAACAGTTAACTTCTACAAAAAGTAAAAGTACAGACCATAAGCATGATTTGAATTTTATAAACAATGGAGGACGAACATTTTTCCCAAGGTGTGGCTAAACTCTTTGATCCATTCATTATCATGAGAAATGGGGTCAATTGTCTCCTAAAACTATATGATTGAATCTTAGTAGCAATATCACAGGTTAGATATATTTAATTTTATGGTGGATAAGAGAGGTTTAATTAATTTGTCATTGTTAAATTTTGTCTTAATTTGATAAATTTCTCATAATTTAAATTGTTATATAAAATTATTCAAATTGATCTCAAATTCTATGAGTTCAATCTTGATTATTACAAACTTGAGATGAAATATAAAATTGATCTAACAATAATTGTGCTAGAAGATATGCTCACTTTTTCCTTCTAGATATTTGAATTTATCAAGATGGTGTTTAGAGACACCCTTGAAGAGTTTATTGACTTGATACATTAACATGTCGCCTAGCTTAAATCCTTTAGTGAATTAAATTAATGATGATGTGAAAGATGAAAGACAACATTCATAGACATGCAGAATGATTTATATTCAAATCCTTTATTATACTTAAGACTTGATGTGTGCTCAAATTATTATTTTCTTACATTATTGTAGTGTTATAAATGTACAAAGAATGTCTTGAAATATCATTACATAGCAATTTTCATATGAAACATGTGTTAGGCCAACTCATAAAAACATTTAGAAAGGGGCAAAAAAAGTTATCATTTGAATGCAAAGCTTTGTGATTTAGGGACCTTTCCCATAGTTCTTGTAGTTGATTTGAATAAATCTCAAGTCATATGGATATAATTCATGGGGTTAATGTTAGAGCATAGTGTTTATTTGACATTACATTTAATTATAAGTACTCCTAAATAACATTTATAAAGTTGGAAAGGCCAACTTCTTAGTAATGCTAGTAAACTCCAACTTCTTAAAGCCTCCCTTCAAGGAATTTTGGTCTACTTTCTCTCTCTCTTTAGGATTTCAGGCTCCATGGCTGAAAAGTTGGAAAGAATTCAAAGGTCCTTTCTCTGGACGGGAATGGAGGAAAAGAAAAGACTTGCCCTGGTAAATTGGGACACTTGTCTGTCACCCCAAATGTCAAGGGGGCCTGGGGATCAAGAAGATTACTAATTTGAACAAAGCCCTCATTGCCAAGATTGGCTGGAGTTTGGTTCAGGAAAGGGCAGAATGGTGCAATATAATGAAGGCTAAATACCTTAATCAGAGACAATTTTTTAGAGCTTTGGACCTGATTGATCTTCCTTCGGGCTCCAAGATTTGGAACAATATCCTTAAGAGTAGATCCCTCTTGAAGGAAAGGTTCAAATGGAAAATTGGTAATGGGAGATCAATTAGGTTCTGTGAGGACAGCTGGATTGGGAGCAAACCCCTTGTTGACAGTCACTTTAATATATTAAGGGAACACGCTGAAAATCTCTTTGGTACTTACATTTCTGATTATACCTCACCCAGAGCTAGATGGAAAATTATGAAGTTGTCTTTCTTACATTGGCCTAACCTTCTGCCAAAGGTTATGGAGCTTCAAGAGCTTTTGAAAATGGCTAGGCTCCCTCTATTTCCCAAGGAGGACATAATTTTATGGTCAAAGAATCACATTGGGGAGTTCACTGTTAAGTTTGCTTATCTGCTGCTTCTCAGGTTTGGTGGTGACGTGCAGTGCTGGAGGAAGGTTTGATTTCATCAGCTCATCCCTAAAGTAAACTTCTTTTGGTGGACCTCCATCCATGGGAAAATTTTAACTATTGATAACCTTGTTAAGAGGGGCTTTCAATTCCCTAATTGGTGTACTCTTTGCAGAAGGGAAGAAGAAACCATCCCCCATCTTTTTATTCACTGCCAGCTTGCTACCCTGGTCTGGCAGAATGTTTTATAGAGACTGAACATCTCTTGAGTTTTTAATAAATATATCCACCAATTCATCTTAAATTGGAAATTCCCCTCCAATCATCCATCAATTAAACTGCTCTGGCAACTTATTCCACCCCACATGTGTTGGTGCCTGTGGAAAGAAAGGAATAACAGGATTTTCAGAGAAAAGGAAAACAATGTGGATGGTCTATTGATAATCCTTAATAAGCTACTCCTGGATAATATCGCAACATGTAAATGGAAGATTCCTACTAATCCCCTAACTGCTTGGGATAGAAACATTGCTACTGCCTGGAATTTACCCAATGAGATCCTGAGATTTGATAACTCCAAATCAATTATCAGGAAGCATACTAGATGGAGAAACCCTAAACTGCCCCGAGTTAAGCTTAACTTTGATGGGGTGGCTAGGGGAGGGATGTCAGCTGTTGGAGGTATAATCAGGGACCATTCGGGCAGCCTGGTTGCTGCCTATGCGGGGAAATTGAGCGATCATACTAGTAACCAGGTTGAAGGCATGGCTCTCCTCTGGGGTCTTAAGATTGCGTTGTCACTTGGTGTCAAGACTTTGGAAATTGAAGGTGACTCAATGCTAATTGTGGAAGCCACTAAAGGAAAGATGAAAGTGGGATGGTCCCTAAAAGGTATTCTCGAGGACATTTTCCCTCTCCTAAATGCTCTTCATGAATTTTCTATCCAACATGTCTTCAAAGAAGGGAATGCGACTGCTGAAAACTTAGCGGTGGTGGGACTTGATATTGAAGGGCTTAGGTGTTGGTGAAATGAGGTTTCTTTTCCCCCCTTGGCTCTGGTGATTTTAAAGGAAGATCTCAAACATCTAAATGATGAGTCCTAGATGTTGCTTACTTATTTTTGTCGGGCTCCTTCTAACTTTGGTTGGAATTTCTGGCGGGAGCTGGCTTTTTAATAATTGGCCGTTATGTGAGGTGATAGGATTCATATGTTTGTCTGATGGCTTGTACGACCTCTTGTGGGCTGGTGATATGGCGAATCTTTCTATCCCCACTGACCGATGGTGTCATCATTTTTTCAACCCCCTAAATTTTTGTGTTCAACTTTTTATGCTTGCGGATTTCATGAGATTTTTTGTGACAGCTAAGTACTATGTCAATATCATGCCCTTACTTGCTGTGGGAAATTCGCACGAGGGAGCTACTACCCTTGCGTGGGTTGCAAGAAGTCACATTTATTGCCTCTATTTTTTACTTTTATGGTCACTTTGTGCTGGCCTTTTCCCTCTCGATGCTTCTAGAATTGACTACCAACTCTTCTGCCCTGGTTCCCCTATTCTGGTTGTCGGCATTTTCGGTGTGGGCTCTATGGGTGGGGACATAGTGCGTGTGGATCCAGACAGGTGTGATGAGTGGAAAGTGGATGCCACTATTTGGCACATCTGTAAAGAGGGCAGAATTGCGCAATATATGGAGGCCATGACTAGTCATGATGAGGTCTTGTCTCATAAGTTTGTCACCTTGTGGAATGAGGGTAGGGTCACCATCGGTTGCAATTCCTTCAAAGTTTTTGAGGAGGTTATTGCTAGAGTTATTGGGCTCCTGAATAGTGGCGGCACTTGGAAGAAAACTATGAAAGTTCTGGACTAGGTAAGTCTGAACCAATTTTTTTGTGGTGATGAGAAACCTGTCAAGTCATGGGGTGGCTTTGATCGCGAGGCGCCACCAGAGCCATGGGATAAAGTTTGTTTGGTGATCATGAAATATTTCACATTGGAAGGAATGTATGGGGTCTACTATTATTACCACTTTAATTTCCTCAACCACCTTAGGAACCATCTACATATTTCTATTCCATTCTTCCTGTATCATGCTCTTGACAGCACTGTTGCAGAGTTTAATGAAGCCACTGTTTCTGGAAAGAATTATACTATCCTTCACCAGGGCCTTATGTCTAGGCTTTATCATTTCCATATGGCGCTTTGCCCTGCTCAACCTATCACTGTGCAAGAAGTCTCATCTCTCCCTAATCTTGATGAAACCTCAATTTCCTCTACTCCCCCCTTTACTAGTATTTTGGACACGTCGGGCCCAAGTAAGAAAAAATGCCTCAAGAATCCTATCTTGAAAGCCCATCCCCATGGCACTTCCCTTGGTACGGGCCCAAGGGATACGGGTAGGGAAAGAAAGTGGCTTGCCCCTACCCCGTGCCCTAAGGCTAAAGCCTCTAAGAAAGCTAAAGTTTGCCATCAAATTGATTCTGACATTGAGATCACTGAAGAAGCTAACACCCCCCATCGATCTCATAGACTGGTTTGTAAGCAGGACAAGGTCATAAGCCTTAAGGAAGCCTCTGATTCAGACAAGGATCTTGAGAGTGATAGTGAAAATCATGAGGAAAGGGTGGCGAGTGGGGAAGGCTAGTCGGTGTCAGTGAATAATGCGTCCCATGTGTCAGAAAGTTTAAAGAAGGGCCCTTCTGGTGACAATGTGCTGGAAATTACCCCCTAGTCCTCTGATGCAGTTAAAGGAAAATCCCCCTTGCAGGAAGATCACAAGGAAAAATATCAGGCTTGGGAACAAGTTGGCATGCTGAAGGGGAGATTGGAGAGATTGGAAAAGAAGGTCCAGGAGGTGTCTCAATTTTCCCTGAGGGTCATGCACAGGTCAGCCACCAGTCTCTGCTTGCTGTAGAAGGACAAGTCCGCGGATGGTGCTGAACATGATGCTGGTTTCAAGGAGCTGCTTGAGTTCCTCACGGCGGATTGGGTGACAACCATACATGATATGCCTGGCAGGAAGGAAAAGAATTAGGCCGTTGGGCCTATTTGTTCTTGTTTTCTATGTCTTGTTGTTTGTTTTTTTTGCTAAACTTGGTGGACCCCTGGTGGTCTTTGAAATTTTTTTCCTGGTTTCATGCTTGCATGATGAACCTTATTATCCTATGATTACTGTTACTTTTTGTTTTTTGATGATGTGTTGTGGGTGATGGCTTTCTCTCTGTCGTCACTGTGTTGTTAGTGTGCTTTCGCTGGATGGCCTTTGTTTCCTTGTACTTAAGGGTCAGCACCCTTGTTTTGCTGCTTTTTATTTCAAAAACATTTATAAGACTAATTTATAATGTTTATCCTTATAATATAAAATAAGGGATATTTATTAACTTTATTGAAATAATTAATTTATGAATAAAATGTATAATCAAAAGGTTATACAATGAAATATTGTGACCTATTCACCAATCCCTTAGATTGCTTTAAATATAGACAATCATAAAACATATCTCACTTCGTGTGAATATGTGGTATATACATTCATATGTACCAAAGGAAATACTACATGAGATGAAGAGTAATGCATTGTATGTGCATGAGAGACATCATGGCAAGATGGGGATGATGAGGATATTATAAAATGTAGGTTCTTGTCATGCATGTATTCATATAAACTTATTGAAGTTTTCTCAATTATGAATGGTGCTTTATAGGGTTATTTTAGGTGAAAGGGTTTTCCTCATGTATATATGATGTAATGTGTTATCTTTGTGTATTCCATAATTTTTATTTTGTTCTCTTTATTTCAAATTTAATGATTAGTTACTTAAACATCTCATTTTTTGATATGATATTAGAGTCAAATAAACTATGCTAATATTTTTCTACAAATAATGTCATTCTTAATACATCTTGTATGTCTCTTCTATTTTATCAAAACCGTTAAATTATTGAACTATCCATTAACATATGTCTATGGTTCATTGATTGGAGTAGAAAATTTCTCAATTGAAACCTATTGAATTGCAAATGATTTTATTTCTTGTATTATCTTTTCATGTTTATATCTTTATAAATCAAAAAATTGAATTCACCACTTAAATTTGTGTGGTCTGATCTCATAAAGGGGTCAGTATTAAAAAAAATCTTTCTCTACTTACCCAGTCTCCCACAATGGCTTAATCCACTTCCAAATTAACAGAGATTTACCATATAATGTCTTCTAATATTGACAACAGATAAGGAAGCAATTAATAAAAAAATGGTGCACAATTTTTTCAAAATGCCAGAGCTAAAAGTTGGTTTAAAACTCCACAAGCCAGTAGATGTATTTTTAAAAAAATGGTATTTGCTAAATGACTTCTTTGTCACCCCTCTAACCCTTGATCTATAAAGGACATATTTTTATATAAAAAATATTTGATATATTCTCATTAAATATCTAAAGTTACAATCTTAATCATGAAATAAAAATAAAATGATGATTGAACTTTATCTTATCATTCATTTAGAGAGATTGAAAATTAGTGACATTAAGGCCCTTAACTAATAGTCACAACTTCTTATTATGTGGGGAAATATATAAGCTTATTATATTCTTTATATCCACCAAATTTAACATGAATTTAGCTTCTTTTCATGAGTTTCATGTATCCTCTAAATTTATTGAGTATAATGCATCTACTTATAATGGTTTCCCTAAGGTGTTGAATTGTATGATATGACTGAGACTAAATATTTCACTTGTCACAACATACCTATGTGCTAGTTTAGAAATAAAGAGCTATACGCCTTTATATAGAAGAAAAGGCTTATCATGTAGAGTGTGTAAAATACAAATGAAGAAGCCCTTATTTTGAACTCATACATGTGGAAGCATAGGCAAACTAATACAACATAATTGAGAGAAACTGCTTTTATGATTGATTGGTTTTAATATGTTGGAGTGATGAGAAGTGGAATCAATAGTAGACTAGTGTCATTCTAGTAGGGCAACATTGTCATGGATTCATTCAAAACATGCAATGACTAGGATCTCAGTGTGACACATTAATTCAAAGGTTTCATAGAAAACCATATCCCTTAAAATACATAAGAAAACTAGGTTCAACACATGCATTCAAATAAATAATAGAGTTTGCATAATATTAAATGAGTCTACTTAATAATCCATGGATAGACTTGAACATTTTCTTTATTATTGTGAAAAGACGCCATGTAAATTCATCAATGTATTGTTGTTCTTGGGTATTTTACTCTAAACATGTAAGCTCCAAGAAATAACTATTTTGGCAATTGTTGAATGCTTGATTGTAGCAGCTACCAATATTTTTCAAATATTAGTATTGTGTGTTGTTTTGGGTCTACCTACACATTTACTGGTAGTAGCAGTAGCACCCATTTAGCTACAAGTGTGAATTGTGAATTGAGAGCTTCACTATCCAAGACTTGTACAAGATTTTTGGTCATAAGAGTTCATAGAATAAAATCTATAGATGATTGCATAGGTTCGAGCCAAGGTGTTGTTGGTAATTGAACAACTTATACTTTATAACTTTAAATATGGTTATGAACAACATGAATCACAACATATTTTTGGTGATGAGTTCCTTATGGTTACTGTATATATTACTACATCAGTCATGTGAAAGCTCATAATTTCATCAGCTTTCTCATGGTTGTTGTAAAATATACAACACCCATAAGCAACCCATAACCAATATTTATTAAATATTTTATAGAAAATTTATTCTTTCCTAAAAGAAATTTTAGTAACAAATCATGGTCCAACTGTAACAAATTTTTTTTTTTTAATAGTCACTTAGTTTTTAACAACTTTTACAAGTCCTCCTCTTAGCTAGTGTTAATTCAGTTTATCATCTTATTTTAAACAAATTTTCTGTAATGTCCCCTTTTTGAGATAACAATAATTTTTTCCCTAATTTTCTGAAGATATCCTTTTATGATGGTTTAGTGTTTAGACTATATTCTTTTTCTCCTTTTCTTGATCAATCATAGGATAAAGACATTCATAAATCTATTCATTTTTCTATCAAATAGTCACAATCACTTATAAGGCTCTATAATTGTTGCAAGCATCTTTATTGTATAATTGTATTTTGTGTGTGTGTGTGTAATTACATACAATAATGTCAATGGAGCAAAACATATCAACAATGTTATACGATAACTAGTAGCATGCATGATTTATTATTCACAATATCATCGATACAAAATAGATAACATTAAATAAATAGCATCATATATGAATTATTATTAATTACATTATTATTTAAATCCATAATGTATTTATCAACATCGTTATTCAAATGTACAAACATTTATCTAACTTATTATTTAAATTCATAAAATACTTATCTCCTTATTGTTGGTCAATTTTGTAGATATCCCTATTTCTCCAAGCTACCGTTCTATAGAACCTCTTTATTTCCAGCCAATCATGCCTTTTCTTTCTTATTCTATTCCCTTCCTTTATATTTCTGTTATGATGATCATGGCTCCCAAGAGCACTTGGATCTGCAGTTCTGGAATATATATATATATATATATATATATATATATATATATATATATATATATATATATATATATATATATATATATATATATATATATATATATATATATATATATATATATATATATATATATATATATATATATCTAACATTCCTATATATATATATATATATATATATATATATATATATATTCTTTATTCATATTCAACACTATTCTTGTAGCAACAACAAGTTCATATCTCATATTTTATTTTCTTATTTTCTTTTACTATGTTGGATGCATATTTTATTATACTTGTTGATCCTTTCTAAATCAGACTTCATACCCCTTTGTTCTCTCATTTTCCCATTCTATTCTCCATTTCCTTATATGCCTCTTTCGATTCAACTTCCCTTGACCTTTATATCTTTCTTATATACTCTTTCATGAAGGGAGACATCTTTTAGAATAGTCAACCTTTTATAAGATTGTGCCCCTTTGTTAAGAGCCTTACCTTAATAAAGTTGATTGCTGCATTTGTTAATTGTCCCTATTAGGAGTTGACTTTGGTCTTATTTATCTTTCTTTTATTTAGTATTATTTATATGTGATATTTTATATTTTACTTATCTCTCTTGTATTTAATACATTAGATATTGTTTCTTTTATGGTTTATGAAATCATATAGGTTATTATATTTATGATGTTTTTAGACTACACTTTGTAATTTTTGTATTATTTTATATTTATGTCTCTATTTAAAATAATTATTATTTTATATATTAGCTTTATACATATATTATCTATCTTCTTATTTTATATATATTAGCTTTATACATACTGTTTAGTTTGATTCTGCTTGATAGATGCTTTAGATTACTTTGATACTATGTTGTTTCTTTTCTGAGGTGATTCTGGATACTATGTTGTTTTGATTTTGTGGATGATACATTGACATCCTGGTTATTTGGTTATGTTGGTTTGATGAGACTATGATAGATTCATTCATGATATGGCTTATTGGTTATGATTGTTGCTTATGTTATCATGTTGATATGATTGTATATGATTGATCTTGCTTGTTGTATCAGTGGATAAGATAGTGTAGCATTACTCATTCGTGAGTACCCTGCTACGCTGTAATTCTTATTCACTGTGTGTTTTCTAACATGAGTAGATATGTATATATATATGTTTTAACCTTGATGTTTTCCTGCAGACACAGGTACCGAGTAACGGCTCCACCTGCTTGTTAGGTTTGAGCGTACCCTAATTCATTATAAATATGTAGTCAGAGTTATTGACAGGTCCTTGCGAACCATCGTTCTTTTTCGAACGAGTATCTTTATGTTACCCCATGTAGTTGTCTAGTGTATTTTGTCATGTTCGTTTGTATTGTTTTGTGTTGTGAAAAAATATTTTAGTTTAGCAATTGTTCGTTAACATATTTTTAAATACTTAAGCTTGTGTTGTGATTAAATTTATTAATTTGAATTAAATAATTTATTTATTTAAATGGTGAAAGTGGATTATTTCAAAAGAATCTAATTAAACATAAGTTGTTGTTTTAATGAGGCAAGAGGATTTCGTGGAAACAGATATATATGAGAAGAAGTTTTCTTCAAGTAATAAATTTCTAACTGAAAGATAATTAAAGTGGGGATCTAGAGTTAATGGTATGTTGAACTGGTTGAGCATATTAGGGATACATGCGTAATTTACAAGAGGATTTTTGGGGGATTTGTTCCTCTTTTCACTCTTTTCACAAACAAAATTGCCTTTTAGGATGGATAGTATTGCTATCCGCATCTCCTGACTGGGTTTGGGATGTAAAAGTTAAAGTGCTTATTGATAAAATTGATGGTATTCTCATGCATGAGAGTAAGAAGGTTTAGGGTGTTTCCAAGATAGCCAGCACGGGCATGAAGGTCAACCGAGCGTACCTGCTCATCAACTATATATGTAATTTAATAAGGGCTACTAATGTGTGAGGTATGCACCGCCCTCATCCTCTTAACTATGTGACTGCATGCACCTGGAGCACAAGCAAAGCTTACAATGTTAGGATGCATTCCATAATGCTTCATTAATTCAAATATTTTGAGAGCTTCCTTGCGAAATCCATTTTGTGCATATTCTGTTATCATTTTAGGGAAGATCTGAATAGGTGGCATTTGGATTTCTTCAATCGAATTTTGGTGGCTATTTGGGAATTTTAAAAGAGAAGGGTAAGTGCACCAAGATGGTTGCACTTTTGTGGCCAAACAAGGAAAAAATAGGGCATAACGCGTTCGCATTATTTCTTTTTAAAAGAAAAAAAAAGAAAATCCAAATATCATTTCTCATTTCCTTTTTTCTATGTTTTAGCTCCGCTCGCAGCCAAAAACCCTGTTATACGTGCTCACATTTTTGGAGAGGTGATTTCTTCAAAATTCATCAAGAGCAATTGGATTTCTTCACAAATATGGCGCCACGACAACGAAGAGATGCAAGAGGTAAGTATTGTTTGGTATTTAATTTGAATTTGTTAGTTTTAAATTGATTTTGTTTGTTTTAGTTTAGAAATGAATGTTTTTTTTTAATTTGTAGGAAATCCTCAACAAGAGGAGGAAAATCCTCAACCAAATCAGCCTCAACAACAAAATGAACCTCCCCCACCATTCTCTCAATACCCTCCTGGCACTCAAGAAAATTTGAGGAGTGAAATTGAAAAACAATAGAAAAGAAGTTGAGGATCTTATTAGTAGGTTGAGTGATCAAAATTCTTCAACCACAGAAAGAATACATCTAGCAGATTCATTGAAGGATTTGTTAAAAAATGTAGATGCAATTACCCAACAAATATCGGATGGCAAAATGGGAGGGAAACGTCGAGGGCATATTATCTTGGAGACAAATTATCATATAAACAAGTTAAAGATTTAAAGATTACTAAAGGCGATTTGTGCTCTCTATTCACTAACCCTAGAACAAATCAAAATATCACCCTCAATGCAAAGAGGTTTCCTATTCATTGGTGCCACCACCTAGAGATTAGGAACCATTTTTATGACAGATGGTATATGGTCTTTGATTACCCACCGTGCAATAACTGTGAAGTCCCCCAATATTTTCTTAGGAAATTATACTATGAGTTTGTATTGAACCAAATCCTGAATTATTTTGATATGAGGGAGTTTCAGGGGAGAGGTGGGGGGTTAGCACAGGATAGGCCCGGTGCACAGCCAGATCCTACACGACAGGGGAGATGACCTCTCGCTAGGCCGCCTCATGAGCAGATTGCGATGCCTATAGTTACAAAGGAGAGTGCTGATGTAGAGACTTTGCAGGCAATCACATCCTTGACACAGAGTGTCATCCACCACACTAGCCCCATTGTACAGCGCAATCCAGGGGAGTCTTCAGGTGGTGGCCTTTGAGGCCATGTGTGTCGATCTTGTGGAGCCACTTGTTCATATGACCCTACCGGCCCTCAGGAGGGTGCTACACAGGATCCATATGCTTCTATGCAGCCTAATCCGTATGCATCTATGGGGATGGAGAGGGCGGCTGACATTCTGCATGATGCATATGGTATTGACAATCAGGTAAAATTGAACATGTTCATTGAATTTAGTTTATTAAATTTTGATTGTGAAATGCAAGATTAACTAATTTAGTTTTATTATTTTAATAAAATTGTAGGGTCATAGTGTTGACCCTGGGTACACTAGTCAATCTACTTATTTTTGCAGTACACCTATCAGTGGGGTATGTAAAGTTAGTAAACAATTATAAATTTATTACATGTGTTAATAGCATTGTTTTACGAATGGTATTTTAATATGTGATTTTGGATCAAGGAAACACCTCCGAGTGTGAGTAGATTTGCTCAAACTTTCACTGAGGTAATATAGAATAAAGAGAACTTAAAGTTAATGAATTCTAAGTTTAATCTAGATTTGTGTATATATAGTCATAGAGTATATGGGTTCACTAGGTTATTATTTGAAATCTTTTAAGAATGGTCCTACTGTGATTGTTTGTCTTAAGAATTCTACACTAGCAAGCTATATATAATAAAAATTTGTATGGAGCCCGACGGGGTAGAGTACATTCTATATATATAATTTTGTGATGTCAACGCCAAGAATAAGACTATGGATGTCCTACATGTGATGTCGATGTAACCAAAAGAAATAAAGAAACTTCTATCCTCGACCTATCTATCATTGAAGACTCCTTCAATATCTCCTAGATGCTTGGAGATGCTTAAGACTAGGTCCAAAAATACCATATATTCTCTTCATTTGTTGCATAGCTCATCAATTTTCCCTATATGTTCTCTAACTAATCATGATTGCATGGAAAGAAGTTATAAGTACTCATTAAACTCTCAACTATTGGAGCCTCCTCAAACTTTCCCATAGGACATGGAAAATGCTTAGAAATGATTAAATTTCCTAATAGGGTGTGGGAGATCTTTTAGGAAAACATTTGACACTAATTTGATCCATTGAATTCTTCTTCATTCTTATATATTCCTCAAATATACCTTGCAATACCCCTATCATACCTAAATCTACTACATTCATGTCCTTGTTAGCTAGCATGTAGGTGATATAGTATGGTCCATGAATTTTATGTCTTCTTTTTTCATTTTTCTATACAGTCCTCTTTTATCTCACTACTACGTCCTCACATAAAAAGAAAAGACAAACATTACTTCTTTTTCTCATCTAAGACCCCTAAGGTTTTAAACCCCTTAGATGCAAGGATTCAAAGCACATCAACCATGTGGTACAAATGACTAAATCCCAAAGATGATTTGTAGCAATGAAAGAGTTTGGAAAGGTAGAGAGAGCTACACTGGTGACTCAAGAGAAACTTCAGCTTTCAAAAACAAAGCCAATTAGGCTAGTAGACATGTGGATCAGGACAACATTTGGTGGAAGAGGAAGAAAGATGACTAGAAGTCTGGAGGCCCACCATACTGGATTTTAATATTCAACCATGAGAGCAAAAGAGAGAGTTGATATCATGTATAAAAACATTAAGCATGCATTCTTCCAGCCAATGGATAAGGAGATGATTACTTTTCTTCATTTTCATTTGCATAACCATATCACAGCGTGGGAACCATGAAGACCAAGGATGTCCAGTTTTATGTGGAGGTAATGGATGTGGTCCAAACTTAGGAGGGGCAAGAAGCTCAATGTATGATCTTGATGAATGATAGAAGAGGGGTTGGTCAGACAAACCAGGGGCACCTAGTCATGAATAGGGACCTATAGGTTAGATTGGTGAAGCAAAGCACCAAGGCGGTCTTACAAGGAAAGGCCTAGAGCAGGTACATACAAGGAAAGGCTCCTGCCTGCCTACTCCTCTTCCTCTGTTTGAACCTCCTTGAGGTCCTCTACCCCAGTTATATCCACCTCTTGTAGATTTTTCACCTCCACGCTCTATGAGTTTTGACTCTCCTTGGTTTCTTTGGTCATTGCCTCTACCTTGGTAGCCACCATGCTGTCCTCTTTGATCTCTTCCTTTGCCTCTACCCTTAGAAGTCTGATCTTGCTTCCTCTTACTCCTCTCTTCAATCTTTAATGCCAATTGATAACATTGGTGCACTATTTTGGGGCTTAAGAGAACCATCTCCTCTTGAATGTTCCACTTCAAACCGTTGAGATACCTTGCCACCTTGATACTTTCATCCTCTGTGACATTGGACCTCATGCAAAGTCTTTGAAACTCCTCAGTATAAGAACTCACATCCTAATCTCTTTGCCTCAAACTCTATCTCCTCTTATGCAATTGAATTTCATAGTCTTCAAGTAGGTATGCTTCTTTCACCTTGGCTTGTCATTCCCTTCAGTAGAGATAGGTTGCTTGCCTTCCTTCACCCTCTCTATCTAAATGAATTTCCACCAAGTTAAAAGGTAGAACCTCTTAGTCTTGATTTAGCCACCTTTACCTTTTGTGCTTCAGTGACTCCATCACACTCAAAATGGTTTTCCATTCCCTCTATCCAATCCATAACTAAATCAGCCTCCATCTTTCCACTAAAAAATGGTACTCCTTCAAGTTTTTTTCCACTCAAAGCCTTCAATGCTTTCAAGAAGGGACCCTCCTTCAATATAGGGTTAGGTTCAGGGATTCTATCCTCCTTTGCAACCTCTTCTTCTTTTGCTATTCTTCCATCAAACCACATAACATTCAGTGCTTGCTCAAGTTGGTCAAACTTTTCTCTCAATACCCTATTGTCTTCCTCTATTTCTTCAACCCTCTTGGCCAACTCAGCATTTCTCACCATGATGCTAGAACCACTAGACTCTTTCTTTGACATACAAGATCAATCCCAAATCTTTTGCTTGCTTTGATATGAATCTGATAGGGAGAGGGGTTGGAGGAATCAATCACTGATTCCTGCTCTAGGCCTTTCCTTGTAAGACCTCCTTGGTGCTTTGCTTCACCAATCTAACCTATAGGTCCCTAATCATGACTAGGTGCCCCTAGTTTTTCTGACCAACCCCTCTTCTATCACAAACTCCAACCACAAAGTCCACCTTGGTTCATTGCCACAACTCTTCCTTAGCCTTTACACTATACTAAAGACCAATCTTCCTCAACACTCCATCAACTCTTGCAGGGGTAGTGATAAGTCTTAAAAGGCTTAAAACTATCCTCCAAAGGTGTTTGAACAACCTCCAAGACTTCAACTTCCCATCGCTCTCACCAATCCTTTAGCTAGGGTTTGAAAGGCTAGTAGCCCTTGAGCCCCTATTAGGTCTCCTTCACCTACAAAACAAGTTAGAACTCACAAATCTCAAAAGGAATTCCCACTCTTTTTCCAAGGTTCTTGGTTCACATGGACAACACTCAAATATTCTTGAGGTCTCAGCCTTCCACTGTCTGTACAAAGCTCAAACATGAAATGGAGCAAAAACTAGGGTTTTAAGCCTTCCCTTGACAGTTAGCAAACTTCCAATTTGTTTACACACCAAATGGACAAATGGAGCCTCCTCCTTCATGTAGTAACAAGGTAACACACCACCCTACCTCCTCCAAGAAGAAAATCCTCAATGGCTCAGTACCCCTGCAAGATTTGTGACCTGCACAACAAGTTTTTCCTAGCCGGACCTGCACTGGCTCGCCTAGGGCATCACTTTGCTAGCAACTCCTGCACTCAAAAAAAACCTACCAACTAACATATGTACAAGCATGGTGTCTAGGCACTGTTTCCAAAAGGCCGTACAATTTGTACAGTGGAAAAGTGCTCTAGCACCCCATTTACTCAACACTACCTGTTTCAGGCCAGCAAGCACAAAGAAACCAAAATATTTACAAAGAGACAAGAAAACGATTGAAAGAAATATCTAAAGGCTACAAAAAACTTGTACTATATTTATTCTACATCCTACACACAACACAGAACCAGATTTAATCCATTAGAGCCTTCTTTTAGACCAAAAAATAGAAAATTTCACTCAAAAAATTGTTTTCCTTCAATTTCCAACAAAACAATCCGTACAAACATACTTTCAACCTTGCACAAAGGTCGAGGAAATATTTAAATATTCTTTCCCAACAATTATTTTTCCAATGTGCCCTTCTTGGCCACTCAAACACAAAAGGAGCATGTTTTTGCAAAAATTGTCAATAATTGCAAAAACCTCCATTTCTAAACTTTGGACTAGAACCTTTTTGTTTCTCACCCATGGTCAACATGACCTTATTAGAAAACATCATTCCAACCACAAAAATTCCTAAAGGCATACATCTAAGTCATAAACTCATTCTATACTTCCACATTTTTCCTAGTGTGCTCTCTATTGCTTCCTAGGTGCTCCTGCACCAATGAAATTAAGGAAGAACAACAAGAGAGGAATAGGAAAAATAAAATCAATACATATTTTCAAGGATTTTTCAAGTGAGTAAGAGAGCTATGGGAGCAAACTCATCTAAAATATTTTGAACTAGAGTTTTATACACCATTTAGAGAGCTTGGTTTTCATGGAGTTCCTTTCAAATCCTCTACTTTTATTGTTCCTATGGTAAATTTTTTGGTAGAGTTGGTGGAATTACCTTTCTTAGTAATCACTATTAGTGAGATTGAGATTGTTAACCTTGAGAGAGTAGGACTTGGGGAAAAGGGATTTGATATGGCTATTGTTTTCAAATAATTAAAGCGAGATGTATTCCATATGTATGCCATTCCTGAATCTTCACTTGATGGCATCAAGGAATGGATGAACTCCATGGATATAAAGTATTAT
>VDFB02072274.1:75304241-75336630 GCA_007258455.2 Sequoia sempervirens | reverse complement strand
CTCTCTCCAACTCTCTCCCACACTCTCCAACCAACTCCAACCCTATCTCCTACTCACCCACTCTCTCCAACCTTGTCTCCCACACTCTCCCTCCCTATCTCCCACTCTGTCACTCTCTCCCATGCTCTACCATGCTAAACCCTCTCCCACTCCCACCCTCTCTCCCATAAACATACATACATGACACACTAGTATACATACACATACAAATATACAAACATATCACAAACATTCAATTTAAAGTAAGGATTTATCCAGGTGAAGATATATATTTGTTAGTAATGTTCTCAAGAGGGAAATGTCAGTTAAAACATAGTGCTAATTATAATCTCAGTCATATATTTTTTCTGTATTTGGAAACTTCAAGCCTTAGTTTTTGTAGTATTGTTTTGGAATGTCAAACCCAAAGGGCTTGAGGGCATTCCAAAGACCAAAAGATGTTTTTTCCAAATTCAACAAATAACGTGGGTTTTGTGTTCACCCATCAAGATTCTAGTAACTGTCTAATATCACAGCAAATCCAAACACATAAAAAATGCCTCATTAGCTTCTCCAAATCCATGCATTTTTCTCACTTCTAACACCAATGTTAAGCCTTTCATCCATAATTTCATTTTGTATGTCTTGCTTTTTCTTCTTCTGTGAAAGGTTTGTATTTTTTTGCTAAATAAACTATCTAATAGAAATTGAAATAAACTCACATCTTTAGAAACCAGACCCATTCCATAATCTAATTTTTTTTTTTAAATCTATTAGTTTGAAAAAAATTTGGGGAAAAGTACCTACCAAAATTCTCGCTTTTTGTATGCCCACTTTTAGAAAATTAATAAAATGAAATATCATTTAAAAATTATTCAAAATATCCAGCCCTTACTACATAATTAAAGAGTCTAACTTCTGGACCTAGAGCATTTTAAAAATACTTCACAAAATCCAATCTGTGTTTCTGTCATTGTATAAGAGTTACAGCAGGTTTTTCTCCACATTGCAACAACACCTAGGTAGTCCTCTTTTGAACCCCTTAATCTCAACCATTTTCAAAATAAATTAGTAGTTTAGAAAGTAGACTCGGAGCACTGCAGTCCTTGTTTTTGTTCCATCAAAATTTTTTGAGTGTAGCTATCCTCAATTTCACGTCCAAGGTCAGTATTTCCTGATTTCAGAAAAAAAGTGGCCACCTAAGCCCCTTTTTTGGGAACCATCTTGGTGCACTTACCCAGAAGTCAGGAAATTTTGTTATTGAGTGGATTTGACGGAAGCTGCAGGTTTTGTTCCAGATCAGTTTTCAGCAAATAGCATAGGTTCTTATCTTGATTTGTATTATTTGATTCTTTAATTTTTTTGGTAACTCTATTCCAAAAAGAATGATTTTATCAGACCTGCAAAAGAAAAGAAGCAATTAGAAAGAATTTAAGATTCAAAGAATAGAAAAATATCATCGTATAGGATCCTTTGTCATACTTTTATCATTTTAAATGATCTTCTATTTCTTAATTTGTTGAAAAACGTATCCCCTGTATACGAAAAATAAGTGGTTTCTTGTGATTGTTACAATATAGATTTGATCTATTTAGAGTTCAATTCTAGAAAATTCTTTTAAATCTATATTCAATGGCGTCACTTTCACTCTGTAATCCTAAGTCTGTCAATCTCTATATGCGTTCTTTATAGTTGTAGATCTTCCTGAGATTCTTTCTAAGGTTTAAGTCTTGAATGATATTCTTCCTCCTGTAGACGAGTACTAATCCTGATGGCTTATGTCATTTGATTTTAATATGTTCCATTCTTTAGAACTGTGCGCAATCTTCTCTTAACCTGTTTATCTTGGCTTTGTAATTTGACTTTCATTTCGGTGATGATTTTACACCATAGATTTTCCTGTTAGGGATTGTGCACAGCTTCCTTATTGCTATTGTATAATCTATATGACATTATAGTATTGGTGTAGTGATAGACCTTATTTGGTTCTCCAGTACAAATGAAATATTTTTAATTAGTTATAAAAACAATGACTGTAGGATAAGATTATTTATATGGTGTGTGATCTGCATAGTTATGGCGCAACTACTTGGGGCTTTCTGATAATTATTCCCATAGTTTTCATCAAGTTACCTTGAAAATTAAGGCATTCGCTGCCTCCCGTTGATCATAACTTGATTTCCAAATAATAAATTTATCTTGTGTTCTCTATTAGATCTTTCCGTGCCTGTGTTCACCTGATCAGTGCATGCGCCTTAGGCGTAGTCTTCGTTGAGATCCTTTATTACACTAGAATATTCAATGCCATAATGATAGTGTATGGCGGTTTGCATGGAAAATTTAGACTTTACTTTTAATGAATGTTTTATACATTTAAAGTTATTGTATTTAGCCTGTTAAGCTTGCGCAGGAGATTGGGTGTTTGTCCCATGGTGGTCAATAAAATACTTTTGTTTATATCTTGTGCCTTTGGCTGTTGGTGTCTAAGTCTGTCATTTACAATCGGAATGGCCAGAGAGATTATGTACCGAGGGAACCTCCAACTAACTTCGGGTATATTCATGTTATGGCCTTAGTTAAGTTCATACCGGTAGCCACTTCTTGCGCATAGTGCATGGTGATCTAACTGTTACTCTAAGTTGTGTTGTTCACTTAAGAGCTATCGTTTAGTCATTAGTGTGACTTACTTGTGAATATATTGATCGAAGGTAGTTTTTTTCTTGTTAGGAAATATATTGGTCGAAGGTAGTTTTTTTCTTGATCGAAGGTAGTTTATTGATCGAAGGTAGTTTTTTTCTTGTTAGGAAATCATATTTATATAACTACTAGTTGATAGGTATATATACTAAACTCAAGAGTTAGATAAATAAGAGTAATTAATATGAATTATAAATAATTTTCTTCTAGTGGATCTGTGTAATATAAGTGATTCACCATTGGTTTATAATTATATAGATATATATTATAATTGTGAAATGAATTGCTTCTTAAGTGATTGAATTTATTGTTATAAAGAATTTATATTATCATTAAACTGTAATGATATTTAATGTGTTTTCTAAAATTGTCAGTGATATATTAATATTTATAGCTTGTTTATTGTAAATTTTTAATTCATAAAGTGGATAAAATATAAATATTGGTGTATATAAATATAAAGTTGATGATGTTTATTTTCATTCTTTAAAGTCAAGGAAGAGAAAATAGAATGGTTAAGTGCATTACACTTTGATTATATTGCTCAATTATGATGATCTTTACTTGGGGATTATAGCTTTGCACTTTTTTGTTTTTGTTAAAGGACGTCTTAGGGATTATGATGTCTCTAGAGAAAGATGTAAACATTGAAGTTTTGATCTATGTGCTTGATAGCTACCCCTAGATTTTGATGTTGAGTCATGTTATAGAAAGAGCGGCTTGCGGTAGGGGTCGGAATCCGGAAGTGATTGTCTGGGTAACCTATCGTAGGTGTGATAATTTAGTGAAAACCTAACTAATGTATTAGGGGTTGGGTAGTTGTAAATACTAAATCAGATAATGTTTTCCTCGCCTACCTTCTTAACGCTCGTTTAGGTTGAGAAAAGGCTGAGAAGGCCTGGAATGGCAAGTCGTCATCTTGTCCTCTTGAAAGATGAAGTGACTCCACATTGGTCTGCATAGGGGCCGGGAATCGGTAGAGGCTACCAGGGTAACTTTTGGAGAGGGCCGGTAGTCTAGGAAGATTCACTAGGGTAACCTATCCCGACAGTGTGATGAAACTCTTAGTCTATATCATGATAGTGTTCCATGTGTTCAGATTTCTATTTGATATAATTTGATACTGAGATTTTATTTGTTTTGATTTGTAAACGTTATGTCGTGATGTGAAATGTAAACCCCGTAAACGTTATGTTCTGTCTTCTTTGCTTGTGGACCTGCCAGTGATCTCCTAGCATGGAGGGAGTGGACCTTCGGATTTCACGTGGTCGGGAGGAAACCGTGCTCTATCTTCCTTATATTTTCATGCAAATGATCCTATGCTTGCAGCAGGTTCTAGTTACCTCTTGGATCGTGACTGTGGATGTGAAGCATGTTCGAGGATATGGACATCAGTTGTGTGGTGATCACTTTCTACTTTGTTAACTCACCTCTTATATAAGAGTGTACTCATTGTACCATCTTATTGTTGTATTGAGATTTGTTGAAATCTCTCATTTTGTAATCTTGACATTCTGATGTTTGATTGTAATAAATTTTGTAAACTGGATCTTGCATGAAAGTAAATTTGTACTTATGAGGAACATTCGTGACATTAGTTTTGTACTTGAATTATGATAATGTGTTGAGTTTATTTAATATGTTTATGTAACACTGTCTTGGAAACTTTATAGCAATTGTGTAATTAATTAACTTTTAAAAAAAATTATTCGGTTAACTTTACTCTTTACACTTTGTTATAACGGTAACCAAGGCAGGGTGTTACAACTTTGGTCTTATTTATCTTTCTTTTATTTAGTATTATTTATATGTTATATTTTATATTTTACTTATCTCTCTTGTATTTAATACATTAGATATTATTTCTTTTATGGTTTATGAAATCATATAGGTTATTATATTTATGATGTTTTTAGACTGCACTTTGTAATTTTTGTATTATTTTATATTTATGTCTTTATTTAAAATAATTATTATTTTATATATTAGCTTTATACATATATTATATATCTTCTTATTTAATATATTTATTCTCATATTAGTATTATATATATTTATATTATCATATTATTATAATAATGCTAAATTTTTAACATATATTTATATATGTATGTTTTTAATATTTGTATTGTTATTTATTTGTTTATCAATTTATTTGTGTTTTAATTTTGAGACATGACAACCCACGCCACCCAAGATTGCCTGTCCTCAAGCAATCACAATTCTAAACATCTTTTCACATTAGGAGTTATGTCCTTTCACACCTCCTCACTATTCTTGAGGGCCTAATTTAGGTCTCTTGTAAGGTTAACTAAGGTTGTATTCTTAATTGGATTCTCCCATTGTATCACAAATTTGAGGGAGTCACAAATAGTCACAACTATTTATTATTGCATTTGGATAGTAATTCAGTTTTGATAAGTTAATTTGTTAGTGCCTCCCAACCCCAAATAGTTTCATAACTTTTAAGCATAAAGTAAACACAATGATGAACCCCATATATGAATAAAAAATTAAAGTAGACAACCAAGTAGCTCAACCAAGCAAGCAAGTAGTTCAACCAGGAAAACAAGTAGCTCAAGCAGGCAATCAAGTAGCTCAAGCAGGCAAGCGACCAACTCAAGCACATAGGCAAGTAACTCAAGCAAGAAAACAAGTAGCTCAATAAATCAAGCAACTCGCTCAAGCACACAAGCAAGTAGGTCAAGCAAGCAACCAAGTAGCTCAAGCAGGTAGGCAACTGACTCAAGTAGACAAGTAGGCAGCTCAAGCAAGTAGGCAACTAGCTCAAGCATGCAACCAAGTAGCTCAAGCACACAAGAGTAGCTCAAGAATGCAAGCTTGCAAGTAGCTCAAGCGTGCAAGCAACCAGCTCAAGCAAGTAGGAAACTAGCTCAAGCAAGTAGGAAAGTAGCTCAAGCACACAACCAAGTAGCTCAAACATGTAACCAACAAGCTCAAGCAACTTGAAAAACAACATTAAATTAACATTTCCGTAGTTTTTAAGCATAAAGTAGCCATAAACACAATGACAAGTTCCAAATACAGAGTGATTAGCTCTAATATTCATCACATACACAATGGCTAACGAGCACATCACAATGGTTGACGCACACATGTCCCTAATGCATCTCCTATCCTTAGAGGGTTCAACCATAAGAGAGTATAGAAAGCATGACTTGATGGGGAGCCTAGGATCCATCATACCAACTCTTGCCCTTTCTCTTATGATTTAGCCTCTTTGGGTTTGCTTGATCCTCCCTTATAGAAAAATTCCTCTATTATAGGATGCAATGTCCTCCATTATAGGTCGTAATGACCTCCATTATTGTTCGTATTGACTACCATTATCAGTCGCAAAGTTTGCCATTATCGATTGTAATGACCGCCATTATCGGTCACAATGACTGCCATTATTAGACACAAAATTTGCTCGAGGCTATCCATCTAATCCCAAGGGCATAAGTGTCCGACCAAGATAACCACCCCTTGGCCCCAAGTGGCAGGAACGTCCGAACCAAGACAATTCCACCCTTGGAGTGGTGCACTCAATGGATACACTTAGTGTCTCAACTCCTCTAGACCCAAAGGTAGTACCCTTGGATACCCCAGAGGCAAGTACCCCCTTGGCCCAAGTGGGCTCATCTTGTCCCCTCCTAGGTGGCATATCTAGAAGAGGTCTTCTAATTCATTTTTCCTAGAATAAATGGTTTAGTAGGGTGCCCAAGAAACCCTCTAACCTATGCCCAAGAGCAATACAACCCTCTTGGCCCATGTGGCCCTTTTCATCCATATGGGTGGGGTACCTAGTGAGGTGTCCTATCACCGTTCCCCTTATCAAAACCATTATTGCTTAATCATGTTGGGAGATTGAGGGTGTAGCTATAGTAGGGTGTCTTTGGCAATCACTCCCTCTAAGCCCAAGAGCAGTATACCCCTCTTGGCCCATGTGGCTCTTGCCATCCATATGGTGGGGTACTTAGAGGGTGACCCACACATCGTTTCCCCTCCTCATAGCTCCACCACTCCCTTTGCAATTTTCTTGTAAGGTCCTTTGGACTATATTGGTGACTTGGTTTCCGTACATTTCCTCAATCACGACAAAGTCCTTCCTCTTTAGTTCCTCTCGATCGTGGTGTGGTTCCTTGCATTCTTCCTTCCATGAAAGTGCTCCTTTCCTTTTTGCTTGGGCAACGTCCCACTATTGATAGCCTTTGAAATTTAGATATATAATCTTCAATGAATCCTTCTTGTTTTAACTTTCTTTCACAGGATGGTGGGATTATGCTCTGATACCACTTGTAATGTCCCCCTTTTGGGATAACCATAATTCTTGCCCTAATTTTCTGAAGATATCCTTTTATGATGGTTTAGTGTTCAGACTATATTATTTTTCTCCTTTTCTTGATCAATCATAGGATAAAGACATTCATAAATATATTCATTTTTCTATCAAATAATCACAACCACTTATAAGGCTCAATAATTGCTACAAGAATCTTTATTGTATATATGTGTGTGTGTGTGTGTGTGTGTGTGTGTGTAATTACATACAATAATGTCAATGGAGCAAAACATATCAACAATGTTATAAGATAACTAGTAGCATGCATGATTTATTATTCCCAATGTCATCAATACAAAATAGATAACATTAAATAAATAGCATCACATGTATGAATTATTATTAATTACATTAAATTATTTAAATCCATGATGTATTTATCAACATCATTATTCAAATGTACAAACATTTATCTAACTTATTATTTAAATTCATAAAATACTTATCTCCTTATTGCTAGTCAATTCTGCAGATATCCCTATTTCTCCAAGCTACCATTCTATAGAACCCCTTTATTTCTAGCCAACCATGTCTTTTCTTTCTTATTCTATTCCCTTCATATTTTTGCTATGATGATCATGGCTCCCAAGAGCACTTGGATCTGTTGTTCTGGAAATATATATATATATATATATATATATATATAATTATTCTTTATTCATATTCAACACTATTCTCATAGCAACAACAATTCATATTTCATATTTTATTTACTTATTTTCTTTTACTCTGTTTTGAATGCATATTTTATATTATACTTGTTGATCCTTTCTAAATCAGACTTCATACCCCTTTGTTCTCATTTTCCCATTCTATTCTCTATTTCCTTATATGCATCTTTTGGTTCAACCTCCCTTGACCTTTATATCTTTCTTATACCATTTCATGAAGGGAGGCATCTTTTAGAATAGACAACCTTTTATAAGATCGTGCCCCTTTGTTAAGAGCCTTACCTTAATAAAGTTCGATGGTTGCATTTGTTAATTGTTGCATTTGGTAATTGTCCCTATTAGAAGTTGACTTTGGTGTTTATATGTTATATTTTATATTTTACTTATCTGTCTATTTCTTTTATGTTTTATGAAATCATACAGATTATTATATTTATGATGTTTTTAGACTGTATTTTGTAATTTTTGTATTATTTTATATTTATCATTTTATGTTTATTATTTTATATATTAGCTTTATACAAATATCATATCTTCTTATTTAATATGTTTATTCTCATATTAGTATTTTATATATTTATATTATCATATTATTACAATAATGTTAAATTGTTAACATATATTTATATATGTATTTTTTTAACATTTTTATTGTTATTTATTTGTTTATCAATTTATCTATTTTTCAAATCTCGGGACATGACATTTTAATAATAATTTATGTACTCCATTTTTCTGTAGTTATGAGTTGATTCCAATCAATAAACAATTGTTTTAAAATACTGAAACTGTAATCATAAACTTGTTTGATTGGTTTAAACTAGTATCAATCAAAATACAAAATTTGGTATAAAATGGAATTGAGAGTAACCAACCTTGCAATATTGAGAGCACATTAAATTTTATTAAATTATTATTTCAATTGCAACTATTTTTTTATTTGAATAAAAATGTGTAATCTCTACTTCTTTCTAACCACACAAAACCCCCTTCCTCCTTCCTTTTGTTGTTCTCCTCCAAAGATAATAATAATCATCTTTTCCTTCTTTCTTTTATTATAAGCATGCCTTCCCTTTTAGCTAAGTAGGGAGAAGCGTTCAAAGAAACTCAACAATTGTCCTCTTTTTCTCTCTTTTTTTTTTTTAAATTAAGGTTTTTCTTTTTTATCATCAACATATCCTCCTTAGGATATTCATAGGTTTTCCTTTCATCAAAAGTCTAATAAGATTATGGAAGCTTTAAAGTAAAATTTAATATTAAAATATGTTATTTAATAAAAAAAAATTAAGAAATAAAATAACAGTATCTAAAAGGCTTTATTGGAATATAATATTATTTAATAATTTATTTAATATTAAAATATAATGATATTTTAATAATATTAATTTTATTTCTTATTTTAATAATAATTAAATAAAATAAAAATATTTTGAATTCTCATTTCAATTTTTATTTGGTTTGGGTTCATTTTGACAAAATATTGTATACAACTATATATCAACTGACAACAATGTTGACACAAGTTCTCTAGATTACCTAATTAGTCTAGATTTTATTCTTATCCAAATATATATAGGTAAATAACACATATATTCACACACTTATTCAACCTATCTATATGAGTCTAAGTTCATGTGTGTGTGATTCCATCATGACTTGTCATCACCATTAGCTAAAACCTTCTCCCCAATGATACTCTCTTCAACCTAAGAGATTATCATTGATTCCTATCACACTTGCACTGCTATTTGTCAATATAATAATTCTTATTTATGCTTCAACAATACTTAAGATAATCAAATTGTCTTTTCTAATTGACTATAATTAATACAATAATGCAAAGATTAAACTAGGTTAATTAAACAAAATATCATAGATATGACATCAATATACAAACATGTGTGAAAGTGAGTATAATAATTATTAATAATATGGAATATATATTAATACGTATAATTAGAGATACAATAAATTCAAATATATGAAAATGATTCTAAATAGATCTAAATTAAATAAATGAATCAAACTCAACACAAAAATGAACCATTTGTGGCCATAAATTATATAACAAATTCATCACTATACATATCTTACGAGAAAAGCAATCATTTTTCATAAAAATAATTATAAAAGTAAGAGCTAACCCCCTGTCCCCATGATGCTGCTTAACTCAAATTTTTGCTTAAATTTAAGTAGTTAAGTGTCCCCATGAAAATTTTGTATTAATGAAATTTGGATAATTTGGAATGTTATCCTATTTTTGTGAAGCAACACTGCTTAAAAATTGTGAATAGGCTTTGCAAAATTTTGGGGGGCTGGAAATAAGTAGCTGCTGGAAATAGAAATAATATGACATCTGACACCACATTATTAATTTCCCTCTTTTTTTATATTAGTTAATTTTTTCCTTCCCGCACAAAGTTTTGTTAATACATTTTATTTGCTCAAAATTATTATATTTTCATTTTGACGTTGCTCTCCTTCTGAATACAGGTTTCTGAAAGCTACATTTTATACTAATCAATTGAGGTATGTTAACCACTATAGCATGATTTATATTTCCATACTCTGCAATATTGTCATCCTTTAACTGTAAACTCACCGTTACTTGTATTTCCATCAAAGATTGTGATTACATGAGTAATTTGGTTCACATTTTGCGACTTTTTTCCATGAAGTTTGGGTTCTCCATGGTAAATCTCTGTTGTCTTCAATTGTGTGGTTGTTTACTCACTTCCTTGCATTTCTGAGATTAATTTATGCTTAGAGAAATCCTGTCTTCATTTGGTTTTAAATTTATAATTAAATATAATATAATGTATTTGTGTAAGTTTATTCACAATACACACAATTATTTAAAAAAGAAAAGCAAGGTCACCGACGTAGATTCTAACAAACAGTAAAAATAAATAAAAATTTAATAAATCTATTAGCACTTTTTAATTCTCTTGAGCAATTTTTGATGATTCAAAAAACATTTGTCTTATTCTCAAAACATTTGTGTGTTTCTAAAGTGCCATAAGACTTATATAATAATAGATAATAAATAATGAAATGCATCAAAAGACCCTAAATGACAGCTGACCAAGCATTTTATTAGAATAAAGATAATAATTGCAATCGAGTGAAAGAGGTAAAGTAAAAAATAAATAAAAAATTAAAAACAAATTAAACAATTGAAAAAATAAAATTTAAATTGACTGCTTATTTTAAGCAGAAAAAATAAGCAGGAAAAAGTAAAGTTCATGGGCCACCAGCTCCACAAAATACTCCAACAAATATTAAGCAGTCGCTGCTAGCCAAAATAAACTAAGCAGCCGCCTGGGGACGTGCCCTAAGCCCCTTCCATGGGACCACAGCGTAACTTTAGAATGTATAGTAAGAGAATTCAGAGTTATCAACTTTAGTTGAGTGAGAATGTGGTCATATGTCAAGTGGCACTGTAGCAATACATATTCATTTCCACCTCTCACTGCACACCTTAACTAACCCTCAGATTTACAGTTTTTTGGAAGATTTCAAAAATAGTAATTGAATTTTCGGATGGTGCCGTCCCTAACAAACTTGTCATGAGAAGCAGTTTATAAAGCATGTGGGATATTTAAATTTAAATTCAAGCATATATCGGGTGCTCATTTCCGCATCAGGAACACGCATGGCACCGAAAAATAGGAATTGACACTATTTTTTAAGAAAATTGACCGTTTGATGCCTCTCAATATGAAGGAATTACTTTAAAAATTAGATTGTTACTCTGACTGAAGGAAGATTTTCTATATTATTGGAACAAAAATAAATTATTTAGATTAATGAAATAAATAAACAATTAGTTTAGATATAAGAGAAAATTGATTTTGAAATTGGAATTTAAATAAATAAAATAAAGTATTTAGTTGGATGTTGTTATGGTGGAATATGTTGTTGACGATGTTAGGAATCAATTTATCAATGTGTTAGACTTTTAAGGTATGGTTAGATGAACACTTCAAAATCTATAAAATGTCTAGTCTTTGTTGTGGTTTAGATTCACATCTTGAAAGAGTATTGGTGCGTGGAACTAAACCAACACTTATGAAAGTGAATTGGTTGAAATATGATAACTAAAATTTGCTTGTCTTCCTTTGTAACTATGTTTGAAGTGGGATGGTGTCCACAAATACCATTTAGGCTAAGTGAAGGTCATGTTCTCCTTAGGAAAGCCCTTAGGCAAATCGATTTAATGCCAATGAATTGAGGTCAAAGACAATAGGTAATCATACAATATTTCAATGGTGATGTATGCTCTAATAATGCAATTAGAATACTTAATGGTGTTGCAATGATGATATGCAAATGGATTAGGATATGTGATGTGATCTCATATGGAATAATGAATGTCCTTAAATATGATGTAACATAACACAAAAATAAATACAAATGTGTGCTAAGTTAGCACACAACGGTTATTGAAAAGGTCAATAAGGATTTAAATATGACTTTAGGATTTAAAAATTTGAGGTTAAGATATGTCACTACAAAAATGACCTAGATCAAATTTGCACCTTGAGATCTAATCCAAGGTGGTAAATGTGAGGTCTTAGGATTGCGACCAATTTTTTGGTATGAGTGTTGAAGGGAAAGTGATAGGGTAAGGATATGATCCAAACTTCATGCAAGGAAATGTCACTTTTAGAATTCTTATTGCCCAAATGACACCATAATCAATGTGGGCTCAAAACTAAGAGAAAATGGCATGGGTACACACATTTTTAACCATTACAAGTCTATAGGTGTGAGGGATAAAATTCAACACTATGCAAATTTACCCCTTTACTTTAGTCACTTTGTATAAATGTTGTAAATGTAAAACCTTAGAATTGAAACTTGGTTTACTTTGCATAATGATTGTCAACCACTTTTGCACCTATTAAAGTCAAATGTAACTCCAAATCACTACATATCAATTGTACTCATCTCAACTTTTTGTATTGATCATTTTTCACATTGGAATTTGTTGCATATTATCACCCATCCTTGAACTAGACCACACAATGTTACCTAGTTTTCATGTTTGAAATTTCACGTTTCCTACTTTGAGGGCTAACTTACTTAGAAAGTGACTATTATTTCATTAGCGTACACACCAAAAGCCTTAAATTGTGTCCAAGGACATGTGTTTAAGGATATTATCCTAGGTCATTTAGGGTCATCAATCATTAGCACAAAGCATTCAAAAGAAGATCACTCATTTTTATTTCAATGTCAATCTTAATTACATTTAAGTTTCATTAGCATTTTATAATTCTACTTGATGTATTGTCATTTTTTGTACATTGACAAAGGATCTTAATTTCTATCAAGGAAGTCAAGAGTCTTTTCTCAAGTTATAATAGGTGTCATTATGATTTTTTACATAATTCATTAACTTGTTAACAAGTATAACATAGGCAAACACAATTTAGAATGTCACATATGCCCCAAATAAGGTTTCATCTATCAAATTAGGTCACATGACATGACCTAGTGTAGAAACAAACCAATTAGCATAATTTTGTCTTTAACAACAAATACTTCAAAATGTATCTAATCCTAAATCCCTCATCTAATTTTGTAACCAAAATTCATATTCTAATTTATTTTATCATAACATATTAGTGAGTCAACAAAATAAAACAATATTACACCAAAAATTTAGCTAACTCTATACTCTTAAGTTATTTTATTTTAATCTCATTTATTTAATACATTATATTTTATTTTGAATACGAGATCTTTATGTTGTAGATTTAATAATAAATTTCAAAATTGAATATTTTTTCTAGACTTAGTATTAGATTAATCTATATTGATATAAGTACAAATAAATTGACAAAATGAATTGGAGGTGAAGTTCTATTGTTTAATAAAGTCTTGTCGTTTTTAAATTATTTATGCATCTAGTTTATAGATAAATTGTTGCCTAGGCATTCTTGAAATACTCTTATAGTCTAAGTGTAAAAAAATATTATTTGTACATTTAGATTTATTTTAAAAAATATAAGTGTTAAGCAAATAATTCATGATCATTATTAATTGTAAATTATATGATTACATTTTTTTATAAATTATATTTTATCATGTTTCAAGACAACTTAGATTAGTACATCTTTTGTATGCCAAATTATAATTATCGATTACTTTGTTGGTTACACTCTAAAATAAAAAAGTGACAAACTACATGTTTAATCCTTTATATATTAATTGAAATTACACTATCAAAAGTGCAATATAAACTTAAATTTAGGTAGGGGTAAACAACTTACTTTGATACCTCAGCTTACTTTGATACCTAGTTGCAAGAGCCACTAGTGTTTCAATTATTCTAAATAGAGTTTAAGAAAATCAAAAGTAAGGAGGCAAAATTTCAAAACTCGAAAGCACTTAAAAATAATATAGCTAAATAGGTTTGAGTTTCTCCATGCTCCATGATAGTACCTTAATGTGTGGGAAATGACATAAAAAATAAAATATTGAGTAAAAATTAATAATATATGATAAATGTGGTTTTCAATTTATTGGTGAAGTTGAATGGCTCATAAAAGAGTACATTAAGGATCAAATATTGTTGAATGCAAAAGTTCCTAATCTCTACAAAATCATTTTGGCAAAATGGATACTCAAATTCTTTGCAAAATGAACCCTTTAATCCTTAATGCTAAATTTAAAATAATCAAAATTTTAGCATAATGAATACCCTTCAATCCTTAATCAATTATTTGATACTAAAACTAATTTAAAATGTTTATCCACTCATCCAAAATCCAACGCATATGAATTTGGAATCTATGTTATTAAAATGACAACTTGTAAAACAATTGAACAATAGGTTTTCAAGA
Organism: Sequoia sempervirens; assembly: GCA_007258455.2. Classification (NCBI taxonomy): domain Eukaryota; kingdom Viridiplantae; phylum Streptophyta; class Pinopsida; order Cupressales; family Cupressaceae; genus Sequoia; species Sequoia sempervirens. The sequence goes on along the minus strand of VDFB02072274.1, from coordinate 75,322,084 downwards.
GTTACAACTACCTATGTCTTGACATATGAAGAGAAATAAATGTGAAGTATACATGATCTATTTATACTCACTAAAATTATGAAACAAACCTAGAGGCTCAAGGTTGCTTTACCTTATGCCAAAATTTGTAATTTGATATATATGTTGCTAAATTTAGATTGGAAAAGATGTTAATATAATTCTAAATTTCAATAGACATGATAATTATTAGAATGTGATAAATCTTCTAATCATGAGATGGAAACACCACAAATTCAACCTAGATCTTCACAAAATGGGCAAAATAAGTTCAACACTCATAAAGATTTGAGATATGATGAAATTTGAAAGATAATCTGAACAAGAAGTTCATATTGTTGAAAGAATTTACAATAGCATAAATGAAAGAAGAATTGCAAAAAATTAAGAACGAAATTTAAAAATCCTAAAATGCAAACAAGAACACTGAATTTATAGTGGTTTGTCATAAATGACTACATCCACTTTAGAAGCAAGGGACACTCTTTTATTAATTCTATAATAGTACATTTTTACACAACTCTATGCATCATCGATATATCATCAACTATTCACTAACTCCAAAGAGAAAGAGCATACAAAAGATAATCCACAAAGGGAAGATGAGAGGTCATCAAAGGAAGATTAAAGATCAAGAGATAGTGGTTACAGCCAAAGAAACGGATATGTTGATTGGGCTTCACACACACCAACACATACAAGGAAAGATAATGAGATTAATCTAATAAAGAAAGTAATTGGAATCTCTTAATGAAATTAACATAATAATAGACTCATAAACAACTTATTTTAAAGAAGAAATAAATATTGTAGAATGGACAAAGGTTGTGCAAATTTAGTACATGATGCTCTTTTAAGAAATGACACTCGGAAGTTGGATGATCCTCTATCAAGTTGTAAACCTATTAGTTACAAGTAAATCTTTTACAGTAAGTACAAAGCATACGAGGATTTTAATGTAGATGACACCTTATAATGAAGACCTTTTTTATTTTTAAATATTTCATGTACAAAACCATTTAACCTTCATTTGAAGGTCTTTTTTATGTCAACCTTTTATTGGTCACAAAGTTCTTAAAAGAAATGTATGTTTCAAGGCAAGGGTTGGACCATCAAACATAATCACCATTAAATGAGATCATGTTGGATTATATCCATTCAAATAAATTTTCCAAGAAATACAATTTCTAATATATTTTATTTAAATAATATATTTATTTTCTATTTTCTAATGAATGAAAGTTTTATACCAAATGTAAAGGTCTTTATTCAATGTGTGAAATTTTTTAAAAAGAGTTTTCTTTTCATAAATATGTGCACTTCATTTTGATTTGTTTTAACAAAAATAAAAAATAAAAAATTTGGATATATTTAAAAACTTTATATGTTATAGAATAAGATTACTCTAAGTTATAATTATTTGAATAGTGTGCATTTCTGATTTAAACTGTGTATGTTTTTACTCCACATATCACACCCCATAATTATATATATATATATATATAAAATATACATACACTAAATATTAATATTAGTGATTCATGTTTCAAAAATTATGAATTTATATTGTTTCAAAAAAAATTAAAACAATTTTACCACAATAATCATAAAAATATACAAACAAGAATTCAAAATTTATAATAAAAAAAATTCTTACGAAGAAATTTAAACCCAACCTTTAAAACACTCACACACTCAAGATTACAAACACATTTGTAAAATATTCGTTCAATACTTTTATGCATGAATAGTGATCTCTAACCAGTTTATAGAACACAATTGTTCTCTGTTTGCAAAATACACTCACATTTTGATCTTGCTGCTAATTTCTTCTGGTCCTCTGATGTATAAAATGTGGAGCTTTATTCAATTAAAAAACCAATAATGCTACCACATTTCTGTCACTTGGCTCAGGCTTCAAGAATGTGGAGCTTTCGTTCATACCCAAATTAATGTGAAAATCACATGAAACATTCGCAGAAGCCATCACCAGTGTCTTCTTCCCCCACCCGAAAACCAACTCGATTACAGTAGAGCGTGCTGCATTAAAGGAACGACAGTAGTTTGAAATCTATATGTTAAATCAATTGTCTCAGCATTCAGACAAACGATCTCGTCTTCCAACGGACAATAAGACAGAAATATGAATCATGATGCCCATTACCGGGACAAGAACAAGAAGAATAGAATTGCTCTGCACCGTAAAACAAAATAGCGTGACACAGAGAAGCTCCCATCGTTGTCAGAAGTATGATACCCACTACCGAGCAAAGCATCCGGCATATCCCATCAGATTTCAGCTTGACGAAAGTACAGGGGAATCAATATCAATATCAATATCAATATCAATATCATGCCCCTAAAACACAAACCTTTGTTATATGCAATTTGATCCATAGGTAATAGCCGCCAGCCCTGAATCCGCCGACCAATTGCACCTGTACCAATGGCCGTATTACAGTATTGAATCCACGCTATTTACACATTTTTTTGAAGGATTTCAGTCAAATACATGGAAATTTTGGCTGGGTTCGTCTCTGTTAACTTGCAGATCTTTAAATTTTCAGTAATTTATATATAAAACTACACATGCTTGTAAAAGTGTATATATATAAATTAATAAACTTGTAACCAGATGCAGTTCAGTTTAGAAAGCAAGTGGGATAATGGTGTAAGAGATTTGAGATAAGGGTGCCCCCACCAGATAATGACGAATCAAATTTACAGTCATTTCCGCATCCGGAACACTCATGGCGCCGAAAAATAGGAATTGACTTAATATTTAAATACATAAAGAAATAAATAATTGACCGTTGAATGCTTTTGAGCATGATGAAATTACTTTAAAATTGGACGGTTACCCACCGTATGGAGAGGATTTTCTATATTTCCCCTGCTGAATTTCTCACATAATATATACTTCAAGAGTTATTTTAAAATTATTCTATTTACTAAATAGTTGTTTTATTTTATAACTATTTTTTTTATTTAATGATTAATTTATTTCTTTAGAATTGTGTGTTTTAATGGTATATATGAAATTCAGGGATTGAGATCAATTTACAGGTATGAGCATTAAAGAGAAAGGGATAGGATAAGATCACGAGACAAATTTCAAGAATATATCACTTGTAGACTTATAATTGTACAAAAGAAACTATAATCAAAATGAACTCCGAAAAGAGAAAAGAGCATGAGTACATCCAATTTTTCTTAACCTTTACACATATATAGGTGTGTGGGATAAAATTTCATATTGTGTACCTTTGTCACTTCATTTTAATGATTTTGTATAGATGTAAATGTAGAGTTTTAGCATTCAATTTGGATTATTGACACCTCATAAATACCAATTAGATATGTACCTATGAGTCACTTATCACTCTTGGTCATCACATAGTAATGATGGACTTTGTTGCATGATGTAGCCCATCCTTGAACTAGACTACACAATATATAATAGTTCACACCTTTGAAATTTCACTTTCCCTACTCTTAGGACCAAATTTCTTAGAAAGTGACAATTACTTCATTAGTCTACATGCTAAAAGTCTCAAGTTTTGTTTGAGACATGTATTTAAGGACACCATTCTAGGTCATCTAGGATGTTTAATTTTTAGTACAAAAAAATAAGAAGAAACATAATCATAATTTTATCAATGTCAAAACTCAATTACATTAATTTTATTAGCGTTTTACAATTCTACTTGATGTGTTTTCATTTTTGATAAATTGACAAAAAGATTTGATTGGTATCAAAGAAGTCAATTATCTTTTATTTGCTTATATAAGACCTCATTATTCTTTTCTACACAATTCCTTGCTCAATGAACAAGTATAGAGGAGGCAAACATATTTGAAGATGTTGCATCAACCCCAAATAAGGTCCTACCAATCAAACTAGGCCACCTGACAACCTAATATATAACCAAACTACATAGCATAATTTTATCTTTAACAACAAATACTTCTATAACTATCTCAAGTTCCTCATCCATTTTTAGAACCAAATCTCATATACATATTTCTTTTTTATCATACATATTAAACAAAATAAAAACCATTACCTCAAAATTAAATAAACATTATATTATAATTCAAAATCTTTACCTTGTCATGGAAAAAATAACACAATTGAAGTTGAATTTTATGTCAATGCAATAAAAATTAAATGAACAATGAATTTTCATGTGTTATAACTACCTAACTATCAAACAAAATAATTGTTTTTAAAAAAAAACATACTGTCTATAAAAAAACATTGACCTGACGTATAAAAACCCAACATGAAGGATTATCTTGAAATTTTCTAAATTAGAATCTATACACTTTTTCCTTCATCTATTTATACTCATTTTGAAAAGCTGAAACTAAATCAGAGCTACTTTGCCTTACTACAACATCCAGATTCTTTTCAGGGTTACTTTGCCTTACAACATCTAGATTCTGACGAAAATATTGCTAAATTTAGATTGGAAAAGAGGCTGATGTAATTCCAAACTTTACACTGTGCAATATTCAGGAGGGTTCCCGGATTGGTAAGAGTTTACCCTTTTGTGATCAGTATTTTAAGTGCTTCGACATCCATTCTACTAAGTTCCCCAGAAAAAAGCTCGCTTCACAGGTTTAGAGCTTACTGCTTTCCACAATTATTGGAAACAAAATAGTAAAATCCCTTATAGTCCGAGTCCAGCAAACTCGAAGACCGACCAACAAAACGTTTTAACTTGTAAAGAATCATATGTTTTCTATAATCAATAGTGGTCTACAATCAATGTACAGAATACAATTGTGTTCTGTTGCAAATTACACTCACATTTTGATCTTACTGCTAATTTCTTCTGATCGTCTGATACTTTAAATTCTCAGCTCTAATTCAATCCCAAAAAAACAATAAACCCACCAAGTTTCTGTCACTTATCTCAGATTTGAAGGATGTGTAGATTTGCTTCATGCCCATTTTAATGTCAAAATCAAATGAAACAATTGCAGAAGCCGCCATCAATGTCTTCTTCTCCCGGCTGAAGTCCAACTCGATTACAGTACAGCGTTCTGCATTAAAGGAATGACAGAAGCTTAAAATCTATATGTTACGTCAATTCTTTCAACATCGAGAAAAACGATCCCGTCTTCCAACGAAAAATAAGACACGAGTATGAATCATGGTAACCATTACCGTGACAGGGACGAAATATTAAATTGCTCTGCACTGTAAAACAAAATAGGGTGACACATAGAAGGCCCCATCGTTGTCAGAAGTATTGTACTCACTTCCTGGCAAGGCGGCCGGCATATCCTTACAGATTTCAACTCGACGAAAATATAGGGGGATCAATATCATCCGCTTGAAATACAAACTTCTCTGTTATGTGCAAGAGACGTTATTAGATCCATAGCTAATAGCCGTCAGGCTCGAATCCGACATATTGGTTGCCCATCCCTTAGGTCCTCCCCCAGGGCCCTCTAAATTATAAGCATATGTACCTTTACAACCATTCCTAGCATCACCCCTCTTTCTTCTCACGGTTCTCTGTAACACTACCAGGCTAGAAAAAGTGGAAAAACTGTTCCCAACAAAGACGTCAGCTTGCAGGCAAACTTCATAATCAATAGCAGATTTTATCAGATAAGGGTACTTCGCATAGGTACTCACCACTCCAAGCCTTTTCTTCTCGTACGGAACCAAACCCTGGCTCCATCCCTCCAGCAAAGTCCCGTCCTCCAAAAGATCATCCGCCACGGCCAAGTAAACAACAGACGGCTTCTCGAGCGCAGGAATATTCGCAACCCTTCGCATAATTTCTTCCTTGCTGCTACAAATTCTCAAATTCTTTCCCTCTTTGACTTTGGCCCTGTTCTCCACTTTCTTGCAGTGAATCATCCAATCCTTTTCAATTCTCATATGCACGGCCACATATTTGGTGGAATTTTGAATCGCCCTAAGCTTGGTCACAACTGTAGAAGCCTCCGCGGACAATTCATCCACCAAATCAAGACATTCAAAAACAGTGGCATAGTCATTGACAGGCCAATGGTCATGCCAAAGAAAAGGATGTTTGCCCTCTAACCTAATAACATCGTGCCTGTCAATGTCAGGGTTTTGAATACATTCGTCCAGCTGAGCCAAATCTTTAGGAGCAGTCCACCGCCGACCACTTCCCTTGCGCACAACGAAAGCCTCCCCGGGCTTCGAACCGCGCGCGATTTGAACGAACCCACGGCAGCGAGAATTGAAACGATCTAAGGAAAATATTTTGTCAAACGGAAGGGGTTGGAGCAGGTCTGTGTTTTTGGTAAACAAAGAAGCGCTGAGCTTAGGCATGAGCAGTGTTCTGTTCAATTTCCTCGCCGTGAGCGCTGCCCTGGCCAGGGCTATCTTCTGATTGTTCAGACCCCATATAATCTGCGGCACCTCCAGATACTTATTGCTCCGAACACCGCCCGTGACCGCCATTTCTTCTTCTCCTTGATCGCCATTCGCAGCAAACGAGAAACGATAAGAGCGCCGAACATTCTGCAGAAGAACTCTGGAGAGCAGCACGAAGAACAACAGAGCAAGGCATCTGTAAATCACGAAACTTACCTGGCTGCGTTTCATAAATGTCTGACTACTTTCACCATTACTCTCTTCCTTCGCAGGTGTTTTGACTGCAACGCTTTCCTTGGCCATACCAAACAAAATCTTTAATCTTTGCGGACATCTCGAAGCGCCAGCCCAGGGTGTCTGCATTTTTCCGTCCTTTAACAGATAAATCTAGATTCGACGTAACTGATTATAAATTGATGTAGACTAAACGACCGCGTTATGGCCCCCTTAAATCGCGCCGCCAATCGTTATCAAATAGCTGGCAGAGGGTGGCAGATACCAGAAAAGACCCCACCAAAGACTATTTTAGTTTTTGCAGAGTAGACTAGGAATTTTGTTAAATTGTAACAAGGTGGTTGCCAGCCTGGAACACAACTTTCGGCCTTCATGATTACTAGGTGTGGTTTTATTCTCTTCAACTTGGTTAGTTAGTAATACCAAATTTATATTTTATTTATAATATTAAAATAATAATAAAAATGTCCGTGTGGAAAAGAGTCAATCAGTAGGCTAGTGCTTTACAGATGTACCTATGCTTTTAATTGTATTGTTTTTTTTGAGGACGTGGATTGATTTTACTATTTATTTTTTAACGTACTTTATTTGTTATGGCAGGATATCCCGTTGCGAGATCAAGTGTTTTCAAAAATCAAACGCGGGGTAGGTATATATGGAAAGTAGTTGTGCACACACAACTATTGTCCCTGCTAAACGACATTTCTATGAATGACTGAACAATTTTAATTACGTTTACGAGACCAGCTAGTCTATGGGATTCAAGAGATGAAACTGGAAAACCGCCTTTGCCAACTCAACAAAATCGCTGCACCAAACTACCTACTGTTGTTTTCAATCTCTAAGACATCGCAACATACAAAATGGTATGGCCATGATGTGAAGACGAGGGTTGAACTAATGAATGCGCGCTGACGGAACAACATTTTTTTTTTATGACAAAGACGTTGAATGAATGACACCCATTGGGTATAGCAACGACGTTTCATACTATATAGTCAGCAGAGATTTACTATTGTATTTTATGGTTTGTTGTATTTTGTGACCAAATTTATCGTTAAGTTTTACTTTTTGTTCTTAAAATTTAAAGACTACTTGTTTTTTACATTAAATATAATATTTAGAAAAATTAAAACTAATATATATATATATATAAACATCGAGAGATATCCTTCTCGAGGTGCCTATTGTACTTTTATTTAAATAATTGATTAAAAATAGACACCTCCAGAAGGATATCTATCAGTGTTTTTATATATATTATTAATAAATAATATATATATGCTAGTAGCATTCGCAGAGCGACATGGAAGACAAAATTATTAGGGTTAGGGTTTAGGTAGGGTTAAGGTTATGATTATGATTAGTTGGAGGATTATGGTAAGGGTTACAATTAGGGATCTATGGTTAGGTTTAGGGTTAGAATTTGGGTTAAGATTAGCGTTAGGATTAGGATTACAATTATGGTTAGTGTTAGGATTACACTTAGGGATAAGATTAGGGTTTAGATTATAAATAGAGATAGATTAGGGTTCTAGGATTAGGGTTAGGATTAGGTTTAAGGTTAAGATTAGGGTTATAGTTAAAGATATAAAAATGTTTTTAGATTTAGGGTTCAAATTATGGTTAGGGTTAAGATTACACTTAGAGCTAAGATTAGGGTTTAGATTATAATTAGAGATAGATTAGGGTTGGTATTAGGGTTACATTTAGGGTTAGGGTTAGGTTTAAGGTTAAGCTTAGGATTATAGTTAGATATAGAATTATTGTTAGGTTTAGGGTTTAGATTATGGTTAGGGTTAAGGTTAGGTTAAGGGCTAGGGTTAGCCTGGTTAGGAACATGGTTAGGATTAGGGTTATATTTAAGGTTAATATTAGGATTTGTGTTATAATTAGATATAAAACCCTAACCCTAACCCTAATTGTAATTGTAATTGATTGTTGACCCTAATTGAACTCTAATCCTAACCCTATCTCTAACCCTAATTGAATTGTAATTTTAATCCTAACTATAAGTGATGCCTAACTGTATTTGAACACTAATATATCCTAAACCTAGAATTGAATTATTTCCCTAATTATACCCTAACTTTGATTGAACCCTAATCATAAACTCGATCTTTAGTAAACCCTAACACAAAATGAGCACTTATTAAACTCTAATCCCAACCCTAATTAAACACTAAACATAATTAGACTTTGAAAATATTCCTAATTAATCTAACCCTAATTTAACCTTAACCCTACCCCTAATCCTAATTGAATTCTAACCCTAGCTTTGAACACTATTTTAATCCTAACCCTAACACTAACCCTTATGTTGATTGAATCCTAACTATAACCCTAACTCTAATTGAATTTTAACCCTAATTGATCCCCAATCCTAATCCTTTAATTGAATAATAAACCCAACTCTGATTATAACCCTATTTGAACCCTAATTGTAACCCCAACCCCAACCTTTATCATGAAATCATAACACTAATTGAACCTTCATCTTAGCTCTAATTGACGTCTAACCCTAATTGAATGCTAATTTATAGGAACCCTAATTAAAACCCAACCTCGTTTGTACCCTAACCCTAATTGAATCTAGATTGAATTGTAACCCTAATTATACCCCAAACCTAATCCTAACTCTAACCCTAATTGAACTCTAATCCTAATCCTAATTAAATTCTAACAAATAATTATACCCTAACCCTAACCCTAAGTGTAAACCTAAAACTAATTGAACTTCAACTGTAATTATACCCTAGCCCTAGCCATTGTAGTCCTAACCCTAATTAGATTGTGACCATAATCCTAATTAAATTCTAACCTTAATTGGAACCTACTCCTAAGCTTAATTGAACTCTAAACCTAAATTTTAACACTAATTTAATCCTAACCCTAATATTAACCCTTACACTAATTAAACCATAACTATAACCCTAACTCTAATTGGATCATAATCCTAATTGATCCTCATTCCTAACCCTTTAATTGAATACTAAACCTAACTTTGATTGTAACCCAATTTGAAACCTAACTATAACCCTAACCCCAAGCTTTATCATAGAATCCTCTCCCTAACCCTAATTGAATGCTAATGTATAGTAACCCTAATTAAATCTAACCCTAATCTGACCCTAACCCTAATTGAACTCTAATCCTAACTCTAAACACTATTTTAATCCTAACCCTAATTGGATCTTAACCCTAACACTAACCTTACACTAATTGAACCCTAACTATAATCCTAACTTAATTTTAATTCTAATTTCAAATCCTAAGCCTAATTGAATCTTACACCTAACTTTGATCATAACCCTATTTGAAACCCAACTATAACCCTAACCTCAAACTTTCTAATAGAATCCTACCCCTAATTGAACCCTAAACCCTAACACTAATCCTAACCCTATTCAAACCCTAACCTTAATTGAACCCTAATCGTAATTGAATTCTAACACTTACCATAGTTAAACTCTAATTGAACAATAACACATTATAACCCTAATTATAACCTTAATAGTTGTAATCCTAATTCAACCTTAATTAAACACTATTTGCACCCAAACCCTAATACTAATTATAATTGAACCTCAATAATACTTACCATAGTTAAACTCTATTTGAACAATAACACTTTTTAACCCTAGTCATAACCCTAATTGAATCCTAGTTGTAACCCTAATTCAACCTTAAATAAACCCTAATTGCACCCAAACCCTAATACTAACTCTAACTCAACCTTAATAATTAAAGCCTAACTGCATGCTAGTCCTAATCCGAACCCTAATTGAATCATAAACTTAACATTTATCGTAACTCTATTTGAACTTTAACTGTAACCCTAACCCCAAGCTTTATTATAAGACACTAACCCAAACCCTAACCATAATCATAACTGTAAATAGGGAAAAATTCAGATTTAATGTATTGAAAACAACAAATTAACTAAACCCTATCAAGCACCATGAAGCACAAACTAGAATGAAAATGCAAATAAATAAAAGAAATGCAAACCAATTTTCAAACTAGACTTGATCTCCATGGCTCTTCTCCACCTACATGAGAATGCAATATTTTGAAGGTTGATTGTTGGATGAATGTTGGTTGCTCAATTCAATAGCATAACATTGGCATGGGGATGATAGATGAATGACAATAGATAGAAATGGATGAAAGACTCAAGAATGATTTTGACAGCATAAAGATACTTGAAGAATCAACCCCCCTAATGGCTTATGAGAGAGTTTATTTATAGGAAATGTTTGATTTGGATTGACGGTTGAGATTAGATGTCAATAAGATGTCTAAATCAATGGCCAAAATTGAAAGTTGTAGTATGGACTAGGGTTAGGTCAGAATTAGGGCAATGACAAGAAATGAATGGCTAAGATTGAATTATAAGATAATTCAATCAAGGGTTGAAATAAAATGAGATGTCAAGAGATAAGATTTGACGTGGAAGATAAGATTGGCACGGATAAAGAGGTGATAGGAGAAATTAAATAATAAAAATTATTAATTTAGGTGGTCAATGAATAATTAAATAATTAAAATAATTATTTAATTATAGGAATGTGACAAAGGGAATCATTTTGAATTAAGTAATGATTTAATTCAAAATTCAAGAGAGTGGACCAAATTATTTATTTATTTAATTTAATGAGAGAAGAGGCTAATGAATAATTAAATAATTAAAATAATTATTTTATTATAGTGGAAAGTGGACAAAAAGTAAATAAATAAGAATTTATTTAATTTTAGAAAGAATCTGAGGACTTAATTAGTGATGTAATTAAATAAGTGAAATTTATTTAATTGATTAGGGAGGAATAAAGATAAAAAAATGAATTAATTAAATAATTAAAATTATTTAATTAATAGAAAACTTATGACATTAGAAAATAATTAAATAATTAAAAATTATTTAATTAGCAAAGACAAAAGGGGAAATGATAGAGAATTTAGAAATCACAAGCCTAAGACAATTTTTAGTGTCTACAATAACCTTAAGTGAACACTAAGTCTAATTGAACAATAACCTTCACCCTAATTTAATCTTAACCCTAATTCAATCCTAATACTAACCCTAACCCAGATTGTACCCTAACCTTAACCCTAATAGTAACTCTAATTGAACCCTATACTTGACCCCCTAACTATAATCATAATTGAATTCTAACCCTAATTGAATTATAATCATAATTAAATTGTAACCCTATTTGAACTATAACCTTAAACATAAATCTCTATTGAATTGTAACTATAATTGAACCTTAACCCTAATCTTAGTCCAAAATCTTATCCTAATTAAACCCTAATTTAACCTCATGTATTGAAATCTTTGTGAGTTATTTTATTTAGTATTTCTTATTGATTTATATTTTAAATCTTTGCTTTTTCTTTTTGATTGATTTATTTTGTGATCAAATCTCTGATTTATCTTAAATATTTATATTATTTATATTATTAGGGGTAAACGCTTTTGACCGGAGCTATGAACGAGACACAAGAAATCACAAGAAACTACCAAACCCACGAGCACAATGGCCCAACGAAGGCACAAGGCTTGTGAGCACTTTGGCCCAATGAGGGTTTGAACCTTGGTGGTCGTCACTACAACCAAGCGACTTGACCACCGAACCACGCCCTTATCGGCATCTTAAATATTTTTATTTATTTATTTAATTTGTCTATGGTAAAGATTTTCAAAATCTTTGTGATTTATCTTTGATTTCTCTTCGTGATTAAATCTCTTTGATCTTTTAATTTATATTTTTATCTTTGATTCATTAATTTGATATTTTATCAAAATCTCTTTGGATTTCCATTTATTTGATCTTTAATTTATTTATTTTGTCTTGATTTAATTATTTGATCTTTAATTAACTTTATTTTACCGTTTAATTTATTTTTTGATTTTTAATTTATTTTATAATAACCATTTTCAAATCTTTCGAGTTTTAACGGAATCTCTTTGTTTTGATTTTGTTTCAGGAACCATTTTTAAATTTTTTTTGTTTCATTAAATCTTTGTTTTGATTTTTTTGTTTCATCAAATCTTTGTTTTGATTTTTCTGTTTCATCGAATATCTTTGATTTTGATTTTTCTATCTCATCAAATCTCTTTGATTTTGATTTTTCTATTTCATCAAATCTTTTTTATTTTGATTTTTTTTTTTGCATCAAATCTCTTTGATTTTAGTTTTTTTTTGTGTAAAATCTCTTTGATTTTGATTTTTTATTAGTTCAAATGCCTTTCATTTTGATATTAATTGATGTTAATAAATTTTAATAATTCCATGACCATGATAACTTAAATAATTTTAATTATTATTAAAAAATATATTTGATTGGCTTTGATGATTAATTTCAAAAGTAATTAAGATTGTCTATTTTTCCTAATGACAATATAATGCTCATGAAATAGAAAACCAAATCTAACTTTGTAAGACCAAGACAATTTTTTTTTTGCAAAATTAATCAATTTTTGAGTACCTAGATCCATGGGAGAGTAAGTGCAAGTAATATGAATATCTCCTCTTTTCATATATATGTATTTAAGATATTTAAAAATATATAATTCTAATAATTACTTTTAATTCATCAAATCTTTCTCAATTTCTATACTAATTATAAGATCCTACACCACCTTATAGCCCTCTCTCCTATGATATTTTTTATTTTTTAAATTACATATAAATAGTTTTTCTTTTTTTAAGAATATTAAATAACACTATGGGGAGCTTCGAGGTGCAAATGTCTTAGTGAGACAAAAATTAATCATATAAGACTGAGTTTTAACCCTAATACCTATTTTTTTTATACTTTATATTTATAAATAATAATAATTTTTTATTGAAAAAAAATACTTAACTAAATATACTTAAAAAATATCATCCACAATTTTTTGGTGGTGTCTTATAATTTTATTTTACTTTAATTTTGTAGTGCTAAATTTATTTGAAAGAAAAATCCATAAGAACATTGAAAAATCTTCAATGATGATTAAAAAACACTTACACAATTAGAAATGGTTTGAAAAGATAATATCATCTATTGTAGTTTTTTGCATCAAATTAGACATTTTTAATGTAGACAACATTGAATGTAGAAGATGAGAATATCAATTGATGCATTTGCAGAGCAACTTCGTTGAGTGTAAAAGAGTAAAGACATTTCAGAATGAACAAAGAAAAAATCCAATTCCTCCTTTACAGAACTATGTTTGGAATGGATATTATTTATATGTTTATAGGAGCTGCCTCCTAATAGTGTAGACGAAATTTCCAAAGACCTTCACTGCGAGTAGAAGGTAAATTAAAACATGAGTATCATGCAATAACACACATGATAATCCCATGAGAATATCCAAAATTGTATTAAATTAATTTAATTCATAATTTAATTTATCAGATCATTCATTATTCTCATCATGAAGTGAGGCAAGTCCATAAGTTCATAGAAGGGATTTGCAACAATGACTACAGAGATTTATTGAAACATACAATTCATCAAACCAAAATGAAAAAATAAATAAATACATCAATATTTAAAACCATTGTAATTAGTAATCATGTTTGTAAAGAAACCAAAATCCAGGAGTCAAAAAAATCATAAAATACACAAAGGGGAATAAATGAATTAAAAAATCAAAATATACTTTCAAAGCATCCCATCTATAACTAACTTTCATTAAATATAATTTATGGTACATAGGACAATAGATGTAAAATATATAAGCTAATTAAGGCTAAAAAAGATCAATTTGAATCAAATCAATCTTGTTTATGATAAATAAACATATTAAATAACACCTTAAGATTAAACCCTATGTTGCGGCAATCATTACAAATATGGAGGTATCTTGGTTTTTCTCTTCCCATTTGTGACTCTTTCCAGGTCACAATTATGATGATGATAATTAATTTAATTTATCAGATAATGGTTTTGTGATTTTGGTTAAGTAATTAAGAGAGTTCTACAAGTTGGGGGAAAAACAGTTTGATGAATATATGTTGTTTCTGGGGAAGCTCAAACACTAGAACATTGTGCCTTTAAAGGGTTATTTTGGAAAGGAGGAGAAACTGCTCCTCTATGACTTCATGCCTAATGGAACCCGGATTTCCCTTCTGCATGGTCTGTTCATGATCCTTTCCATTAAATGTTTCAACAATATTAACATTTTCTATAAACTAATTGATTATCTTGTCCCCTGCAGGAAATAGGGGAGCCAACAGAGTTCTAGGGGACAATAGAAAGCCTCTGGACTGGAAAGCCCGACTAAAAATAATGTTGGGAGTGGGAAGAGGGTTGGCCTACTTAGAAAAATAATGCAGTAGAAAGGGAATCCTCATTGCGCACGGGCACCTGAAGTCTTCCAACATTCTCATGGATGCAGACAATGAGCCGCGACTCTAACTACGCCCTCCAACCACTCATCAGTGCTCCCGCAATGCAAAAAATGATGGCCTACCAACCCCCTGAGAGCCTGAAAAATAGGGTCTCAACATCCTCTGCCAAGGCAGGCGTCTGGAGCTTTGGCGTGCTTCTTCTGGAGCTCTTGACAGGCAAAGCCTCCACCCATTCTCCTCTGTCGGGGAAAGCCAACAACCCTGAAGCCATCGACCTTCCCCACTATGTGAATTTTGTCATGAGAGAGGAATGGATGGGTGAAGTATTCGACAAAGTGATTTCACCAGCCAAGTATGCAGAAGGAGAAATTTTGCAGATTCTCTAGATTGCGATGTGGTGTACCGATGCATCCCCTAAGTAGCGATGAAATGAACCAAAACCAAACTATTCAAGAAAAAGAAACGGTTTTCTTCCATATGCTATAATTTCATTTTAGACGTTACATGCAGAGGCTTTTAATTTCAAACATTATTTTAGGATTGATAGTGAATATCAGATGTTGTAACCACCATTTCCAATGCAACATTATTTTAGGATTGATGGCAAATATCAAATTGGCAAGTACACGCCATTTTTAACTTGAATCATTTTTCTTTACACGGGGTCTTTCCACCCCTGCTGTGACTGTAGAACATCTCTTGATGTAATTAAAAATCATTTTAAGTAAAATATATGTTATTATTTTTTTAAAGAGGGGTAAACATTTTTTATTCAGAATTATGAATCAATAGGTCACAAATGGGAACTCATCCCCAATATAAATTCTCAACAATTAGAGTCCAATGGAATTTGAACTTTGATGACAAGAATAAAAACACACCAATTTAACCATCACACTATGCCACTATTGACTATTAATATGTTATTATTAATATATAATATAATAATTATATTATTGTAATAACTATATTATAATTGTATATATATATATATAATTTCAATTTCAACTCCTTTTTTTTCATGGATGTGGATTATTTTGTTTCCTGCTCTCTTTTTCGGAATGAGATTGTTGTTTAGATGTCCACTGATGAGTATTTCTGTTAATATTAGTAGGTTGTGGATCATCTTCTCACCTTTCTTGTCTTTGTGAAATGAAATGTTCAACTTCCAATTGTTCTATTGTTACTTCAGATTTTCATCTTGCATATCTTTTTCTTGTCTGCTTCATTAAGTTGTCTTCTTTGCTCATCCCTTCCTTTTTCACCTCCCCATCCTTATCTTTCAATCCCTCCACACAATCCTTTTAACCTCCCTATCCTTATCCCCCTATCCATCCATCATATCATCCCCTTTGTCTCCCCATACTTATCTTCCTATCTCTTTATCTTTATCCTTATCCTATCTCATAATCCCTTGTCCTTGGTATCTAGCTATAGGCTACTCCCCATGTAATCCAATGTCATCTATCTTATCACCATCACTTCTGCTTCTTTTGCACATCTTTCCAATCTCCTATCGCTTCTCATCATTCATCTCTCCACTATATCATTCTCCCAATTCATCTTTTGATGATTTGGATAACTATCCCATCCCTAAGCTTCGTTTGATCACCATCATCCTATCCAATCCAATAGGTCTACCCTAACTCATCATTTCAGTTCCATCATTTTATCCCCTTATCAGGGTTATCTCATCATCCCTTATCTATCGTTTGTCTTTTGTCTTTTGTCGAACTATGTTGCCCCTGTGCTTTCACGTAGGCAAGGTCAATCATTTGATCTGCCCCTAGGGCTCCTTTATCATATATCATTGGTCTTTCTGCTATTTCCATCCGCTCCTTTCATCCTTCCTATCTCTATCAGTCTTCATCGTCCTCTTTTTTCGTTTTTATCCATGGTCAGTCGTCAGCCTTTTATTGAACTACAAGGGCTTTGTGCTTTCACGTAGGCAAGGCTAATCTTTGATCGGCCTTGAGCCCCTAGGTCTTTAGGTGTGTCAGTCTTTTATCTTGTGTCGTGTCATCAAGCTATGCCCTTATCCAGTTGGTTCTTCACAAATGAGATCCACTTGTATCATGAGATCCAATCATTTTTGCGTATCCTGCGTCATATCGATCTTTTAGTTTAGTATCCATCATCAGTCTCAATAGGATGCATCCTTCCTAACAGACCTCATCAATCCCATCCATCCCCTTGATCCTATGGAAAAGGATGTTTGAAATTGATTGGGATCTTTTGATTCTTTTGGCTTTTGTTTATCATTTGAGCCCCCTATCATCACTTGTCATGGTCACCTTGATCCATCATATCATGGTGTGATTTTACTGGTCAACATAGGGTCATATCTTGATCTTTTCTTTGTTGTTGTCTTCTTGGTTGTCCCGCATAGTACCCACCAAGACCCCTGAGGTCTTGTGTTACGCTGGGGCATCCTTGTGTGCTTATGGTTATCCCAATGCCTTCTTGAACCAAGGTTTTCATGACTTTGGGGTTTTGGGATATCCTTCTTGTTTGTTGTGTTTGTTTCATGCATTAGACACTAATCCGCCTTGGTTCCACATACCCTGGCACTTGGTGTCTTATGCTATAGCAAAAATGAGTGCTCCGAAAATGGAAAATTGCATTAGGATTGCATTTCATCCCCCCTATCCATTCATCCTTCATCAATCTGCCTCCCATATCCATCCAATCTCTTATCCTCATCTCTTCAATCTTCTTAGAATAATATAGATTGGTTATTCTAAGCATCTTGTCCCCCATCATTTTTATTCCTTTCATCCATCTCGCATCTCAATCCAATCCTCATCAATTCAATCTCGCACAAATCATCTCATCACATCCTTGGTCTTGTTTCCAGCCTTGCTAAAAGCCTTGAT
>VDFB02072274.1:75059825-75304141 GCA_007258455.2 Sequoia sempervirens | reverse complement strand
TGGACCAAAAAAATTAAAAAAATTTCCTGTCATGTCACCCTACCACTAGTGCATCGAGCCTAATATTTTTTTTTTTAAAAATGAGCATCCCGCCACCTCTCAAGCACCATTTATTCCAACGTGTCCAAAATGGGCCCATTTTTCCCTCCGCCCGAAAGTGGAGCCCACCCACCTTCTTAATCAGGGAACACATCTATGCATAGTGGATCAGATAGTCACATGTCCATGACAGCCTCACCACCCTCAACACACAGTTTAGAGCATTAATCACTTGTCGCCTCCTTCGTTTCGTCCATTGACCAACTTGCCTTACGTATCCCTTTGCATTTAATCATACTGTCGAGCGTGTGATTCAAAGATCAAGGTTCATTCAATGCTCTACGTTCTCGCATATCCCACTCACTCTCATTGCTTTTGTTTGCAAACATTCTTGAGTGTTCATTTAGTTTGGCACCAAAACTGGTTTGACTCTCCATGCATCATTTTTTGGCTCTTCACGCTTCTTCGTTTGGCTCTGCACTCTCGTGAGCTCCCTCTCTCTTTCAGGTGAGGTTTCTAACCTCACTCAGCCTATACCATTGTTTTTGAATATGACATTCTACCATGCACTTTTTTTGCAAAAAATTTCGTTGTAAAATTTTGTCTTTGAGAAAGATTTCCTTAAATGAAATGTGGGGAGGGTTTAACTTGTTTTCTTATCGTCTATACTCAACCATGCACTCCTAATATTGTGTTATTCATTACACCTATGTGTTGTTCTTTTCATATTTGCTTGCTTATACGAAATATGAAATGGGTTTGACTGGTTTTTCATTACTATTAGACTTGTTCGACAAAATATGTAAAGGGTTTGACTGCTTTTCAGCCATGCACTTGTATTTGTGTGTTCGTCATTGTACAAACTTTAACTTTGCAATTTTCTTTTTACATTTGTTTTTTATTCCAAAATATGGAAATGGATACAATATATTTGCTTGTTACTAGGAAATATTCATAGGGCTTTAATATTTATCACTTCAAGGGTTTCTACCATACACTTGCATTCGTTTCTTCCTCATTGCACAAACTTTATCTCTGTAATTTGCTTATAATATTCTCATGTTATTCCGAAATATGAAAATCATATGACCGGTTTTCATTTCAAAGATATTTTGGCATGTTTATGTATTATTTTGTTCTTCCATGCACAATAGTTATGTCTGCGAAATGTTTTTTTCATTTCATTGTTACTACCAAACATGGAAAGGGTTTCACTGGTTCAAAATTACAGGGTTTTCTACCATGCACTTGTATTTGTCTCTTTGACAATGCAAAAACTTTAACTCTGCAATTTTCCTTTAATATTTGTTTATTATTCCCAAATATGAAAATGGCTTCACTTGTTTTCATTCTGAAGTTATTCTGCCATGCAATTATATTATTCTGTTCTTATATATGTATTTGTCTTTCCATACATATATATAGATATTGTGCATGGAGGAATAGAATATTACATAGACATATTTCCATATGTATATATTTCCATACATATATATGGTATGACTGGTTTTCATTTCCAAGATATTTTGGCATGCAATTGTATTATTCTATTCTTCCATTCACAATAGTTTTGTCTGTGAAATGCAAATTTTATTTCATTATTACTACCAATCATTTTTATGGTTTCATTGTTTCAAAATTACAAGGTTTTCTACCATGCACTTGTATTCCTCTCTTTGACAATGCACAAACTAACTCTGCAATTTTCCTTTAATATTTGTTTTTTATTCCCAAATATGAAAATGGATTGACTTGTTTTCATTTCGAAGATATTCTGCCATGCAATTATATTAATCAGCTCTACTGTGGGGCCCACATGGGACTACTTCCGTCCCCAGTATAGGCTCCTGCCCTGCTTTGGGCCCCTCTCCCCTAGCTATTGAAATAATTTTTTTCAACCATGTGTCTTCTTGGCTAGTTATTAGCATTCTGGAGTGTTTTAAATAGTAGGGTATGATGGGTTCCTTGCTATTACAATATTTTCCTTTACCACGCTTGTCAATGTGATTGTAATAAAAATGAGTGTTGCAACACTTTAAATCAATGTGAATTATTTTTTGTTTTGGTTTCTTTTTTGTTAGATGTGAATGTTTATAAGTTTGGAGAAGGATCATTAAGTAGATGTGAATAAAATGTATCATACCTTTGTTGCAATTTCTTGTTTGTTATTTTAATGGCTAGATATGACTATAATTGAACAAGGCATTGGTCATTAGAAATCTTGACCTCCACACACATTAAAAATAATAAAATATTGTATCACTAGTTATAGGAAGTAGAAGTAATAATTTTGCATGTTTTTCATGGCTTAGTCATGCAAACTAGGGAAAAAAATTATGTGAACCATAATTGTAACAAAATCAAAGAACCTAAACATGCATCCTACACCTTTCCAATGTGTAAAAAATAATAAGATGAAGCATCTTAAGGGATTAAAACACTATTGATGCATGTAGGTACATGTGCAAGATGTGTTATCATCTATATAGATGTCATATGCAAGTGGCTACACTTGATTTAGTGACAAAAATTAGGTCAAGTGTATATTTAGGAATTCCTATTGTTTGTTCCATTTTAATTGATGTAAGCTATCCTATTTGGAGTTGTTGCAGGAACACCCTCTCGAGTTTAAACTGAGCCCAAAGTGTAGGAGAGTTACCCACTCTCAAAGTAGGCCCTTAATCATCCTCAATTTGTTGATAAACATTTGTTTCACCATCTTGAAGACATCTCTAGCCTTGAAGGTGTGACAAGTATGATCTAAGATTGTGGACTTATAGTTTTGGGACCTAACATGCTTCATACTTGAAATTTGTCTACATTCATTTATATTTTAATATATTATTTTTATACATTTTTTCTTTGTCCAAGATTATTATTTTAATCTTATGATTTATTTCTATATGATGTGGGATTAATATACTTCAATTTATATGTACAAAAATACTTCAAATTTAAATTATGAGTTTCCTACATCTGCTACTTGGGTTGATTGTAATATTTTTGAAATTTAAAATTGAGTATGGTATTGGAGAGTGGCTACTCAGATTATTTTGTTTGGTAATCCAAGTCTTAACATATTGAAGATGTACAACATAAGCAGAGGATGAATTGAGTTGAAACTTGAGATCCTACCTATAATAGATAGTATAAATTCGTTTCACTTATTTAGTACTAATGAATTTGTTTCATGTCATAATCCTATTGCTTGCAAACCTATAAATGTTGTTACCAAGTTGAGTTTTTTGCAAATTTGTGTGTATAGAGCTTCATCCCTTTCTCCAGGAAACAAACTTTTCAACATATCTTTGTCATTATTTACAACAATATTGTTTTAATTAGGAAAAGTTGTATATATAATCTTTAGGCTTAGCATGTATTGAAGATATATCATATGAATTGAAATGTCAAAGTGTATACAATTCTTAGTAATAAGTAAATCTTATTTCTAATTTTTTAAGACAAGGGACACATTGTGCCAATTTTCTATGAGTGATTTGGTTTTTTAGATTAGATTTGAAGTTGACATATGGTGTGTAAAAGTATTAGCTCAATAATGTGAATGTTAATCAATAAAATTTATGAGTATCAAATGCAACACACACATAATAAAGTTAAACCTTCACCATGCATGAAATACCTTAAATGAATTTGAGACTTGGAAGAGTAGGGCATATCACAACTCATTGGGACAGGTGAATACCATTAAGTACCCCTATTGTGGATAAGAATACTACTCAATGACTTATGTAGTTGTCATGCCATTGTATTAACATTCCTTGGTTTACATCTAGCACCCTTTTCTTATTGGTTCATTAGATTATGTATGTGCATGGAACCCTCATGTGTAAATGGTTGTTTGTATTGGAATTGGCCAAGAATATGAAAGCATGAACAACCTTCCATTAGTGAATGAATTAAGCACAATAGGATGCCTATCATATAAAATGAAGAGTGTGTAAAATGCACATAGAATCCTTGCATATATAGGCAAGTTAGAGGAGGTAGGAACATAATGACTGAGTACCCCTCTGGAGATGGAATACTTGTGAGCTCACCTAACAAGTGTGCGAGAAAATGACAAGTATGCATGTACTAGGTGTCTCAAATTATGAGGACACGTGTCTCAACCACATGAGGTGAGATAAAAACATAAGAAATCCTAAGTAAACTTAATCTAAGTGTGAATAGGTCAATCCTAGAAAGGTGATATTTTAACTACATATATAAAGATACTATTTACACTAACAATTTGTCATTATTAATATTTACTTGATTGCATGTATGATACCATTTATTATTTGTTGTACTTGTGTTTGGCACTTATTGATCAAATCCTAGTACAAAGAGGTGATTGTAAGTTTTCCACATGATTGGGTGGTGTTGAGCCATTGTTCAAGACAATGTATCCTTTAAGAAAATTTGGAGTGCAAATATTGGTATTCAAGTTTGCACTTTTGTTAACCCTTACACCAACATGGGAAATCTTACGAATGTGGGACTTGATTTGTAAGATAACCTTCAAGATTTTAGAAGTCAACTCTTTTTTATGATATTCAATAGACTTGCATGTTTGTGTAGGAAAAGGGGAAGATATCACTTGAAAATAAAACTAAACTACCAAACAATATACCAAGAATAGGAGGCCCTTAAATGATTAATAATAAAAGTTGAACCATAGGCCCTTAACCTCAAACTTTGGAATAGGAGTCCCAAGACCTAAGATCAAGGTCCTTACTATTCAATCCCAAACCTTGACCTTTTAAGCCTAAACCACGTGACCTAAATATAACCTTAAATCCTAAGTACCAAATAATGAACACTATACATAAATTTGAATTTTGAAGCCTAAAACATAAACTTTGAACTCTAAATCCAAAACTCTAAACATTGAACCCTAGCCCTTAACCCTTAAACCCTTAACAATAAACCTTGGGCTTTGAAACCTAAAACCTATGACCTAAATGTAACCTTCAATCCTAAGTACTAAATGATGAACACTACACCCTAAATTTGAAGCTTGAAACCTAAACCATAAACTTTGAACTCTAAACCCTAAACTCTAAACATTGAACCCTATCCCTTAACCTTTGAACCCTTAACAATGAACCTTTGGATTGAACACTATAAATAGCTAACCAAATCTAAATACTAAAAAAAAATCATTAAACATAGAAAGTAAATCTCAATATATTGAAAGCTAAACCACAAAATGTGAACCTTTAAACCCTAAACCTTGGATAAGTGCAAAAGGATGAGCAACCAAAAAGTCTCATGCAAGGCATAATGTGAGCGTGTTATAACACACTCACATTATAACATGCTTACATTATGACTTGATAGCGATTGAGTCTAAGTTCAATCACTATGATCTATAATATACTCATGTTCTGAAGAAGAAAAAATGTGTCTCTTTCTCTTCCCATCACTCTCTCTCCTTATATAAACCCCGAAACCTATATCCTAAAACCAACAACCTAGAACCCTAAACCTTGAAACATTAACCTTAAATGAACCTTAAACTCTAAACTCTAAACCCCTAATTCTAAACCATAAGCATCTAACCTTGTTCATAATGAACCTTAGCAATAAACCTTATATATAAACAACTAAATCTAAATGCTATTTATGGTGACATCAAATGTGACCATTAAATATGATTTTGTCTTCTTCAAACCATTAATGTACATATTAAGAATTTCAATTTCAATTTTAAGAAATTACAAGCCCACATTATTCACTTCTATAAGCATGCAAATCTCAGGGCCTAAATTTGACACAATTTATGGCTAGACAATTTTAGACGGGGGAGTTAAAAATTTGGACCATTTCTGGATTTATGCGTGTCATCTTGGGCACTGTCTATAGAGGCAACAATTTCTACCAGGCATGGATGTTGCATGCATGCATCATAAACCAATCCGTACCTGCCATGCCTACAAGTAAGGACGACGTCAGTAGTCATTCTCCTTTTTAACTGCCTTTATGATTTTTTTTATCTTCTTTAAATCTCATATTTTTAGTTAATGCTAATTTTTTTTATAAAAGTTGTTTTTTAAATAATGATTATTTTTAATAATGTTTTAAATTTTATTTTGTATATCAGAAATAAAGAAAAAATAACATAGAATTTATTTATTATATACAATACATAAATTTTAACCTTTTAAATTATTTTATTTTATTTAAAAGTTATTTTATTTTTTATTATTTTATATTTCAACTATTTTTATTTATTTAGTTTTAATTTTAGTTCTTAAATAAATGTTAAAATTGAGATATTCATTTTTTTAATTATATTTATATAAAGTCAATTTATTTTTTAATATTTTATATAATGCAAATTTATTTTTTAAAATACTATATTTATAATATATTATATTTATATTAAAAAATACCAAATAAAAATATAATGTAATATATAATTAATATAAAATATATATTATATATTATATTTAATAGTAAAAATTATTAAAATACTCAATTATTATTATGGTTAGGGTTAGATTACAATTTAATTAGGGTTAAGATTACAATGTTGTTAAGGTTAAGGTTCAATGAGGTTGATGGTTCAATTATGGTTAATGTTAGGTTTAGATTAGTGTGAGGGTTCTACAATTAGTTAAGGTCAAGGTTCTTATAGGTTTATAATTATTGCTATCGTTAATTAGGATTAGAATTACAATTTGCAAGGTTAGGGTTCAATTAGAGTTAGAGTTCTAGGATGAATTAAGGTTAGGGTTCTTATAGGTTTATAATTATTGCTATGTTTAATTAGGATTAGAATTACAATTTGCAAGGTTAGGGTTAGATTAGTATGAGGGTTCTAGGATGAATTAAGGTGAGGGTTTGTATAGTGTTACAATTACTATTACAATTCAATAAATATTAGGGTTAGGTTTGACATTATGATTCATTTGGGGTTAGGGATGGGGTTAGCCATTTATTATACTTATATTTTGGTTAGGATTAGGGTTCATTTAGTAATATATTAAATATATTATTATAATATTTTAAATATAATAATTTATAGGGAGTGGACCATGGTTAGAATTAAGGTTAGGGTAGGATTAGGGTTAGAATAAAGTTTTAATCTACTTAGGGTTTTAATATATTAAAATTGAATGTAACCCTAAGTAGATTAAAACTTTATTCTAACCCTAATCCTACCTTGTAATTCAGTTCATCTATGATTATGTTGAAGATATTATGTGTATATTTTAATATGTTACTAAATGAGACCTAACCCTAACCAGAAATATAAATATGATGATAGTAACTCCTAACCCCCAAATGAATCTGATGTCAGAGCCAACCTAATCTTTGTTGGATTGTGTGTTAATTTACGACATGTACAGAGCCCTGCCTTAATTCATCCTAGAACCTCATGCCCAAATTACAACCCTAGCAGCGAAGGTGGTTACAGTCCCTAAATTAAACGCCTTGGCCAATTATAGTCTATAAGAACCCTAACCTTAATTCATCCTAGAACTCTAACCCTAATTGAACCCTAACCTTGCAAATTGTAATTCTAATCCTAGTTAACCATAGCAATAATTATAAACCTATAAGAACCTTGACCTTAACTAATCGTAGAACCCTCACACTAATCTAAACCTAACCTTAACCATAATTGAACCATCAACCTCATTGAACTTTAACCCTAATTGAACCTTAACCTTGACAACATTGTAATCTTAACCCTAATTAAATTGTAATCTAACCCTAACCATAATAATAATTGAGTATTTTAATAATTTTTACTATTAAATATTATATATAATATATATTTTATATTAATTATATATTACATTATATTTTTATTTGGTATTTTTTAATATAAATATAATATTTTAAAAAATAAATTTGCATTATATAAAATATTAAAAATAAATTTGCATTATATAAAATATTAAAAAATAAATTAACTTTATATAAATATAATTAATTATTTTTAAAAATGAATATCTTAGTTTTAACATTTATTTAAGAACTAAAATTAAAACTAAATAAATAAAAATAGTTGAAATATAAAATAATAAAAAATAAAATAACTTTTAAATAAAATAAAATAATTTAAAAGGTTAAAATTTATGTATTGTATATAATAAATAAAGTCTATGTTATTTTTTCTTTATTTCTGATATACAAAATAAAATTTAAAACATTATTAAAAATAACAATTATTTAAAAAACAACTTTTTTATAAAAAAAAATTAACACTAACTAAAAATATGAGATTTAAAGAAGATAAAAAAAAAATATAAAGGCAGTTAAAAAGGAGAATGACTACTGACACCGTCCTTACTTGCAGGCATGGCAGGTATGGATTGGTTTATGATGCATGCATGCAACATTCATGCCCGGTAGAAATTGTTGCCTCTATAGACAGTGCCAGGCTTGGCATTTGTGCCTACGTACAAAACCATTTTTGGGCAGCGTTGAAGAGAATGCTATTTCTCTGTTACAAATTAGTCAAATTCATTCTTCCTAGATAGCTGATAAAAGAGTACCTTTTTCAGAACTGTCATACCCATTAAAGCAAATCGCAGAGCTTCAAATTACCCTGTTTGCTGAAAATGTACCACCCATTTGCAGATCCTCAACTTTCCTCGAGAGCGAGTCCCAAGAAATTGTTGTTACATGCAAGAGACTTGGTTAGATCCATAGGTGATAGCCTCCAAACTAAAATCCCACATATTGGTCGCCCATCTCTAAGGTCCTCCCTCAAAGCCTTCTATATTATAAGCATATGTACCTTCACATCCTATGGAAATAGCTTCTGAACGCCTTGGATCTCTTTTTCCAGAATGTTGGGATGCAGGTGAACACCTCCAAAACCAAAGTGATGATTTTTTCCTTAAGGAAGAAAAGTAAACAAGATAACTTTCTTTTCGAAGGTAACCCTTTGGAAATAGTGAAAGAATTCAAATACCTTGGGATTGACTTTCATTATAAGCTCGGTTGGAAGACTGCTAGAACTAAAAGGATTAAGGGGGGTTGGAAGGCTTCTTTCTTACTCCAAAACAAGTGCAGGAAGGCTGAACTTTGGGATTGGAAAACCAAGAAGATTCTCTTTGGCTTGCTGGTCACACCGGTGGTTCTTTATGGCTGTGAGGTGTGGGGAAGTAGCATGTCAAATCATAGTTGGAGACAGCTTGAAAGAATTCAAAAACATCTAATCACTTGCAACCTCAAAGTCAAAACTACTATCCCATATGATATTCTCTTGGTTGAATCGGGAATTTTACCTATGGAGGCTTCGGCTATAAGCCGGTTGCTAAGTTATCTAAAAAAGGTGGACAACATGGATAATCAACGGTGGCCCAAAATTGACGTGGAAGAGGTTTTAGACCGTAGGAAGAAAACATGGATGAAGCAAAATAACAAGTGGCTAAACAAATGGAACATTAGCTTGCACGAGTGCCCTAACACCAATGAAGAAATAAAAACGTATGTTGCAAATAAATTCAGGACTGCCATGTGGACAAATCCAATTGGGTGAAAGAAAACTCATTATGTCAAAGAGTTCAACCCTACTTGGGAGCATAATGAAAAAGCCTACCTAGGAGCAGCTATTAAAGGTAAAGCAAGGATGATAATTGCTCGGCTAAGGACTGGCTCGCACCATCTCAGATGTGAGACGGGTAGGTGGACAATTCCTAAAGAAGTGTGGGAGGATAGAATCTACACTTTTTGCAATGAAAGGGTGGTGGAGACAGAATGACACTTTATCATGGAATGCACGGCTTATAAAGACATCCGCATCCAGTATGAGAGTAACCTAAACGTTGACAATCTATATGAGTTATTTGAGCAGAAAAAAATCAGCAAGACAACTAATTTTTTGGTCAAAATTCATAAAAGAAGGTCCATCATGGAAAAGAGTTTGGTGATCCTATAACTTTTTGGTTCTCGGTCCCTTAGGCCGCTTGGTCTCGTGGATGTCATTAAAATCTCTCATTCATTCATTCATCCATTCCCAACATCACCCCTCTTTCTTCTAGAGTCCTGTGCAGAGTTATCACGATTGAAAATGTAGAAAAACTATTCCCAACAAAAACGTCAGCTTGCAGGCAAACTTCATAATCAATAGCAGACTGTATCAGATAAGGGTACTTCGCATAGGTACTCATCACTCCAAGCTTTTTCTTCTCGTACGGAACCAAACCCTGGCTCCATCCCTCCAGCAAAGTCCTGTCCTCCAAAAGATCATCCGCCACGGCCAAATAAACAACAGACGGCTTCTCCAGCCCAGGAATCTTCGCAAGCTGACGCATAATCTCTTCCTTGCCACTACAAATTCTCAAATCCTTGTCGTCTCTAATTTTACCCCGGCTCTCCAACTTCTTACAGTGGATCATCCAGTCCTTCTCAATTCTCATATGCACGGCAACATATTTGGCGGAAGAATTCCCAATTCCTTTGAGCTTGGCCACAACTGTGGAAGCCTCCGCAGACAAATCGTCCACCAAATCAAGACATTCAAAAACAGTAGCATACTCATTGACAGGCCAGTGGCCATGCCAAAGAAAAGGATGTTTGCCCTCTAATCTAATAAACTCATGCATGTCAATGTCAGGATTTTGAACACATTCGTCCAGCTGAGCCAAATCTTTAGGAGCAGTCCACCGCCGCCCGTTTCCCTTGCGCACAACAAAACCTTTCCCGCGCTTCGATTTGCGAGCCATTTGAACAAAACCGCGGCAGCGAAAATTGAAACGATCGAAAGAAAATATTTTGTGGAACGGAAGGGGCTGAAGCAGGTACAATTGTGTCTTTGTAAAACAGAGAAGCGCTGAGATTACGCATGAGCAAAGTCCTGTTCAATTTCTTCGCAGTCAGTGCAGCCCTGGCAGAGCAATCTTCTGGTTGTTGAGACCCCATATAATCTGCGGCACCTCCACAAATTTGTCGCTCCGAACGCCCACTGTGCCAGCCCTTTCTTCATCTGCCTCTTGTAACTTCAAAGCAAATGCATGGTGATGAAAATGCTGGCCTTCCTGTAGCTTTGATAACAATGGCGTCGTTAAAATTCTGATAAGCAGCACACAAACAGTAACAAAACGCATCTGTAAACCTTCAAACTAATCTGCTGGCATTTCATAAAGTTGGCCGTATGCATCCCTGATACTTGAAGGAGGTTAACAAGATTCCGCACTGTCCATATCGATGCGTTTTGTTGCGGAGTTCCTGAAGCGCCGACTCTTTCATTTTACGTTTCATGAACATTAATATACTTTGCGATTACGCTAACATCAATGGAGATTTCAATTACATTTATTGCGGATTTAGATGAAGCCGCCCCACCAAGTTAATTGAAGGAACCGCTGGATCGTTTGGGTTTCCTGATTACCTCATTGAATTTTTTTGAGGCCATACATGGAATGTCGGGATTAATCGGAAGAACAGTCGTGTCAATTGAAGACAAAATTAAGATCTGCAACAGTTAACTTCTACAAAAAGTAAAAGTTCAGACCATAAGCAGGATTTGAATTTTATAAACAATGGAGGGCCAATATTTTTTCCAACGACCTAGGTAGGCTAATATGATAAGCGTTAGGCTTGTTTTCTTCTCTACCAACATATTCGATATTATAGTCGGAAAATATTATTGGAATAAATGCATAAATTAAATATGTTAGATATATTTAGTTTAGCGGTGATAGTAGATAACAATTAATTTGTCATTGTTAAAAATTAATTATCTTAATTTGATAAATTTTTCATAATTTAAATTGTTGTAAATTATCTGAACTGATTTTAAATTCTATGAGTTTAATCTTGATTATTACAAATTTTGAGATGAAGTACAAAATTGATCTAACAATAATTGTATTAGAAGATATGTTCACTTTTGCCTTCTAGATATTTGAATTTATCAAGGTGGTGTTTGGAGAACCTTTGAGGAGCTTCTTGACTTGATAGATTAACATGTCACCCAGCTTAAATCCTTTGATGAATTAAATTAAGGATGATGTAAAAGATGTAAGGCAACATTTATAGACACGAAGATGGGCTATATGATAATGATTTAGATTCAAATCCTTTATTATAATTAAGAATTGAAGTGTGTTCTAATTATTGTTTTCTTACATTATTGTAGTGTTATAAATGTACAAAGAATGTCGTGAAATACCATGGCATAGGAATTGTTGTATGAAACATGCGTTAGGCCAACTCATAACAACAAGTAGAAAGGGGCAAAAAAGTTTTAGTTTGAATGTGAAGCTTTGCGATTTAGGGATCTTTCCCACGCTTCTCGTAATTGATTTGAACCAATCTCAAGTCATATGGATATAATCCATGGGGTTAATGTTAGAGCATAATGTTTATTTGACATAACATTTAATGTAAGTACTCTAAAAAACATTTCTAAGACTAATTTATAAGGTTTATCCTTATAATGTAAAATAAGGGATAATTTATTACCTTTATTAAAATAATTAATTTATGAATTAATGTATAATAAAAAAATTATACGATGAAAGGTTGTGACCTATTCACCAACCTCTTAGATTGCTTTAAATATAAGCAATAATAAAATATATCTTACTTCATGTGAATATGTGGTATATACATTAGTATGTATCAAAGGAAAGACTACATGAGATGAATAGTAATGCTTTGTATATGGATGAGAGACATCATGGCAAGATGAGGATGATGAGGACACTATAATATGTAGGTTCTTGTCATGCATGTATTCATATAAAGTCATTGAAAGTTTCTTCAATTACAAATGATGTTTTATAGGGTTTATTAATCTGAAAGGATTTTCCCATGTATATATGATGTAATGTGTTATCTTTGTATATTTCATAATTTTTATTTTATTCTTTTTATTTCAAATTTAATGATTATTTGTTTAAACATCTAATTTCTTGAAATATTAGAGACAATTAAACTCTGCTGACATTTGTTTACAAATAATACCATTCTTAATACTATCTTGTATGTCTCTTCTATTTTATCAAAACCATTAAATTATTTATTTAGATAGGACACATTGGAGTAGGACATTTCTCAATTGAAACCTATTTAATAGCAAATGATTTGATTTCTTGTATTATCTTTTCATGTTTATGTCTTTATAAATCAAAATAGAATTCACAACGTAAATTTGTGTGGTCTGATCTGGTAAAGGGATCAATATTAAGAAAATATCTTTCTCTACTTACCCAGTCTCCACACCGGCTTAATCCACTTCCAAATTAACAAATATTTACTGTATAAAGTCTTCTAATATTGACAGTAGATGAGGAAGAAATTAATGAACAGATGGCGCACAATTTTTTCAGAATGTCAGAGCTGAAAGTTGGTTTTAAACTCCGCAAGCCATTAGATGTATTTCAACAAAATTATGTTAAGGAACTAAGGGATGGCATTTGGGTTGACATGATTGATTTTAAAGAACCTACGAGTGGAGAACTGTAGATCTTCTCAAATGACTAAGAACTTTACGCCAGATTGAAACAAAACACTGGATCCATGAGGATGTTTTGAAAAGGGAAACAAGTTCTACTTCTCAAATTTACTGATTTATTAAATTGGGTTTACTTACTAATTTTCATTTGAAGCTTTAGTATTCTAAGTTCTAACCAGAAGAACGTTGCGTCTGCGGAATTGGGAGGGGGAAAGAGAGGGGGAGAGCCGGCCGAAAAGTCACATGATTCAATTTTAAAAATATCATATTAAAATAAACATTTAAATCATGATAAGGTAACCTATCATAAAATATATGAGCTTTATGTAAGTTTTCGACAAAATATTTACCAGTCTGGTGACAACATTTCACCAAGCAGTATTGAGTAAAATTCTGGTTTAAACAGTATTCTTTAAGTGTTGATTTGTTTAGGCGACTCATTTGAAATCACATTAATAGGTGGACCCTGCCTCGTGTGATTTGAGAGGAGTCACCTAAACAACTTAAAGCTTAACATGTGTTGTTTAAGGCTGACCTTTTCAATGTAAATAATTAAAATTTGAAGAATTGATAGAGTCTAATTACTAATAGAATATCAACAAAAACACACATATTCTTTTATTAGCTATCATTAAAGCTCATAAAGACAAAATCTTAACATTAAACATTTTTTAACACAATTTTTTTTCTTATTTTTAATTTTTAAATTTTTTTTTTATGTCAAATACATTTGATCTTCTTCCAATCTTTAGCTTAGTTCAAGTATTTTAAAATATGATATTTTATAAAAGTACTTAAATTTATAATCTCTATTTGAAATGAGTGATTTTGTACAATTATTATAGATTTTATCAACATGAAAATGATAAGCTAAGATTTATTTGACATAAATTAATTATTTATATCAATAAATATTTTTGTATTATATCACATCTTATATTAGCCTTCCTTCTCATAATCTAAATTTTAACATTGATATATCAATTTTTATACTCAATTTCAATCATGATAAAAAAAATTCATTATAATTAAATTGTTATTAATTTGATGTTGGAGAGACATGAGTTATTTTAGTGCTCACTTTTGACAATTCTAACTTTATGCCATTAAAAGTTGTATAGTTGTTAGGTGCTAAAGGCAAGTTTTATTGTCTTACATTCCATGTTGCTAAACTAAATAATTTTCATATACGAATCATTAATATAAAATAATTTATTATTATTATTATTATTGTGTATGAAATTATTATCAATAAAAATTTGAATAGATGTTTTAGGTTATGTAACTAATAATTATTGTTTGACTTTGATAATAGCTTTGAGACTTGGAGATATTTGTGTTTTTTGAAAGATAGTAATTGTCTTGTTTTATTGTTATAATTGACTAATGATGGTATTTAGCCATCGTTGTACCTACATTCGACTATCACCCATACAAAAAAAAAAGAAAAAAAGAGTATAATAAATTATAATGATAATTTATTTAATATATAATTAATTTATAGACAATCACCCTTCTTTTATACAAAAAAATAATAATTATTAAGTTTAAGGTTAATATATTAAAAGTAATAGTGGGTGGTAGGGTGGACATCCCCTCCAGGAAGGTGGAGGGGGGTGGCATGCTTGCCACAGTGGTGATTGATTGGTGGCCTTTATGTCTGAGGTGGTTGCTAGTATGATAGGGTGGCTAATGTTAGTGTTGTCATTAAGGCAGTTGTACGGGGGTTGTTAGGGTTTTAGTTGGCCGATGTTCTTTGTTGATGGTTTTTCAAGATATTTGCACTCGAGTTTCCTTGGAGTGACATCTCACACTATGGGAATTCGTACGGTTTGTTGGGGTGGCAACATTTTCGTATCCTAGTCTTTTTATGGCAATCTTGGCTCCTTTTTTCCTTATTCATTTTTCTGACGTGAGGAGTCTACGGTTTATCGCCTTCCCTTCTATCAAGTGTCTCTGATAGGAGGTCGAGGATGGCAAAGCATACGAAATTCATAGTGGAGGTTTTTGTTGCGGACTTAGCTCATTTTTGTGCGAATACACCAATATCCTTGCATTCATCGACGAGACATTCTTCTTTCAGGGAAGTCACTGACCAGCGTTTGAAGCGGATTTTGGTGAAGTATGATCCGTTGGTGTTAGCGGCGGTGAAGATGGTGTTGGGAATAGGTCATTTGGAGTCCAAGGAGTACAGGAGAGACAATCTACATATCTCATCCTACTTCCTTGCCTCTCTATTGGATAATTTGGAGTCGAAGGCGGAGGCTAAGCAGTTGTTGTTGAAGTTGTTTCGAGAGGACCTAGTTGAAGGTGTTGATGATGTGCTTATAGTGGTGCTAGAAGGTAGAGGTCACCTGTGTCCTTGTGACGTGGAATGGGTCAATTCGAAGGATACGGTGAAAATCTACCTGTTCCTTTTGGATTTGCAGGGTCCGGGATTGATGCGGCATAGGGCTTTGGCGACAGTTGCCATTATCTTTTTGAAGAAGGTTTTCGGGTTGTTGGTGGTGGATAAAGAAGACTGGTAGGAGGAATTTGAACTTTTTGAAGTTTTAAACAAATTCTTGTAAGCAGGGAAGGTTTTTTGTTCTTTTTGGGTAGTGGCTCTCTTTTGGTCGGTCTGGTTTTAGTTTGTTCTGACATCCTTTCACCATTACAATGGCTAGTGGTTTTTGAATTTTATCTGATGTCTAGCGGTCGTTAGTTTTTGCAATTTTTGGTGGTTTGTTAAAATTTTGGTACGGTATTGTGGTGACTCTTGAGGGCTAGATTACAGAGATTTTATTTTCCCTCTTTCCTGCATAGTAGACGCATGTTATTCTGAAGCTTTTATTATTATAATAAATTAAAAACTCTTATGCATCAAAAAAATATATATATTAAAAGTTATAATAGTTACCCTAGTGTTACTAATTATTATTATAGACTATCACCCTTCTTTTTATTTATTACTCCTTTGGTAATGTATATAGTAAATTATTTTTATTATTAAACTATGTATTTTATATAATAAAAAACAATTTATTATTATTTTTTGTGAGAAAATTGGCCAGGAGGATGCTTCCATTATTATTGATGATCACAAATTTGGTGTATTGTACTCTATCCATGTGCAACTGTAGGATGCGTTTGATGACTAGCCAATTCACTTTGGCCTTTTTATTTTCCAGTGTCAACAAAGATACTATTTTCTTTGTAACTAGGTTATTACCTAGATGTGACTCAACATGTCCATTGCATTTTGTATTGAAGTTCTTGACCTTGAGCACTCACGAATAGAGGGTCAAACATGACATAAATAAAATATAATCACGCTTATGTCTATGTGCCATGTTGCCACCCTTTGGCTGAGAACTCATTAGACTATCCAAAAAATCTCAATGACCTTCTCTTTCTAATTTTGAGACTCTCGCTTTGTTCCTTGAGGTAGTCTAAGGTAGTTTAAGGCAATTCATTCCCTGTATAAAATCTTGAATAAACTAAATGTAATGTTTTTAAATTTTATAACTAAAGATCAACAAGAAAATGTCTTTAAGTTATTATACACATGGAGGCAAGGGAATGCATTAAGGGGATCATCCCCAAGAAAATCGGCCAAGAGGATGCTTCCAAGCTTGCAACTGGCCTAAAGGAGTAGGGTGATAGTCTATAATAATAACCTTTGTGAATTTATTGATAACATAATTTATGTAGCTTCCTCCCTCCCTCTCCTTCCACCCCTCTCTCCCTCTCTCTCAAAATATCTCTCTCTCCTTCTTTCCCTATCTCTCAATCTCTCTATCCCCCTCCCTCTCTATCACCTTTCCTCTCTACTTCTCTCTATCTCACCTATCCTTCTCAATCTCTCCACCTTCCTCAACCAAAAGCAAGCACCCAATCACCATTAAATTATTTAGAAATTATGAATGTAAACAATAAATTTTAAAAATAATAACCCTCAGATACGTACCGACCATTAATGTTTTTTTTGTTTAATTGTTTATCAATAATTTTTAATTTTTTTGATAAATTACGTTATTAATGAAAAAAATAATAATTATTAAAAATAATAATAAAAAAAAAAAAATTATTATTAAAAAATAATAAATAATAAATTAACTATAAATACATTAAAGGAGTAACTCATTATAATACAAAGAAGGGTAACTATTATTACTCAAATAATTAGTTACGCTAAAAATTACAATTATAATAAAAATAATAAAAACAATAAAAACTAATAAATATTTATTATTGTAACTCCTATAAATAAAATAATTGTTAAGATAATTATAAATTATTTATAATTATTTTAACAATTATTATAATAATTATAATTATTAGTAACATGATTAAATTATTTTAAGGGTAACTTTATTACTTTTATTTTTTATTTTCTTCATTAGTTATTTTTATTATAATTGTATAATTTATTATTTGAGTTACCCTGATAATTAAAGGAGTTACATTAATTATTACTCCTTTGGTAATAATTTAATTACTTTTAATATATTACTTTTTCTTTTTAATATAATTAACTGGTTAATGAAAATGACAATTTTACTTCATCAAGTTGTGTTACTAATCTTTTAGAGCCAAAAACCAATTATTTTATATTTTGCACTTTGGTTCTAGGATATAACTCAAAGGATAAGGATCATATGTAATCATTAATAGAGATGCTTAAAATTTAGTCCAATGATTATTCTAATTGTAGACACCTAAAAATGGTCTGGAGAATCTAATTAATTAAATAGGACTTATTTGATTAATTAATCCCAAATTCATCTACTTAGTAAATAAATAGAAATATTTATTTATATTAAGTTCATTATTAATTCTTCTATTTCTCTCCTAATTAAATAAACACAATTAAAAATTTTGTTTTATTTAATTATTATCATTTTGTCATATTATTTCTCTCTTAATTAAATAAACAAAATTAAAAACTTTGTTTTATTTAATTATTATCATTATTACTTATTTTATACTTCTATCTTAAAATTAAATACACAACTTAAATAATTTGTGTTATTTAATTACTTCATCACATTTCTTCTTAATTAAATAAAGATATCTAATTTTTTTTAATTTAATTATCATTTTCCTTTTGTTTTAATTTAATAAACAAACCCTATAGTTTGATATATTAAATTATTCAATCCTCTTTTTTGCTAAATTTAAATAAATTAAAATTACTTAAATTTATGCATAAAATCATTTACCACTATTCACTCACCAATAAAATTAAATTTTCAAAATTTAATTAATTCTACTGTCATTCACGGGAAGAGCTTCGGGGACAAACTTGCAGGAAGTCCTCTCAATCCTCTTCCACCCACCTTCCCTCTCATCTTGCCTGGTGTTTTCATGGGGAGAAACAATCCTCCATGATCAGCTCCATCTTCTCATCCCATGCCATTCAATTCTCCAGATTGAATCCCAGCCTCTTATCTCGTATTCCTATGCAAATGTGTTGCCGTGAAAGCTATAAATACAACTCTTTGGCTATAGGAAATGGATCCCAACTTTTACAATCTTACTCTGCAGGTTTTCCAAGCATTCAGCATTCACTCAACATCCATCCAACATCTTAATTCATTTAATTATGGCAGTCTACAGTAATTTTCTTCTCAGAAGCTTTGTTGTAGAATCATTTTAGTTGCATATTTAAATCATATAGGAATAGAATAGTTTAATTCTCATTCTCTAAATGTCATTTCAATAGTCTAATTAGCTTCTAAAATCTGAGAGCAAAGTAGATTAGAGAGATCTTTAGAGTTAGAGAGTAATAAGACAGATTTCTGAAGGTTTCTAGTTTAAATTAGTTTAAATTTCTTAAATCTTAGATGCAATGTCTTATTTAGAGGTGTAGAATTATGTTTTGATTGTTTAACTCATTCCTACACTTACACTAATAGAATTAAAAATTGAAACCTTAAGAACTAGATATGATTGAATATTAATGCTAGATATGTTTTTATTCAAATGTATCAAAAGTGGATTATGATTCTAGTTTTTCCTAGGATCCACTTTCTTTTAGTTAAAAAAATTATTCAAAGAAGGATTGATGTAAACTTTGTACTTTGCATATATTTTCTCCATTTAATTAGAAAGTAAAAAATAACTATTTTTTCACTTATGAGACAAAGACTTGAGTATATTCTATTTTTTTTCTTAATTAGTGTTTATTTGGGCTCTTCTACACATTTATGCCAACATAATTTTTTACATTGTCTAAAGTTTGCTAGTGTATTTGAACTAAAAAATTTATATGTCAATAATAGGTGGCCCATAATCATCACCCAACCAACTCACAATAAAATAGAAGTAATCATTAAGGTCTTTTATATTATTCAAGCTATAAAAATTGTTGAACTATCCCTTTATATGCTCTATCCTTCATGTTAACCAAGTGGTTTATTAAATACTCATTTGTGGTTTCTTACACACTTATGTGTATTGGAAAGAATGATTATTTGTAAATTAATAATTCAAATCATTTTCCTTGACTCAAGTATGGGTGAGTATTAAAATCTAGAAGGAATGTTGTGTGTATTTATAGGAACTTTATCAACTAGAAAGATGATTTTCATGCTACTTTCATGGTTCATACATTTCTAAACTTCTTTGTCACCCCTCTAACCCTTGATCTATAAAGGATTTATATATATTGATAGGGCTAGTGCAGGATCATGATGGAACAAATAGGGTCTCTAAGTGGCAATGAAAATACAAAAAAAATAGACTTAAGCAACTTCACATAAAAGTTTGAATAGGCTATAACATAATTTGGAAAATATGTAGGAATATAATTTGTAGTAAATTGGATTTAGTTTGCAGGCTACTAGGCATTTGTTGGAAAAAAATTAATTTGATATGGTGAAAATTTAAAATTTCAATGCAACAATACTTTAAATTTTGGAAAAAAAAAGCAAGTGATTGTCCGACCACCCTAAGTATGAGAAAAAAATAATAATAATCTTCCAATATAAGTAGAGGACACATCCCTGTATGTGACACACATTTTTTTTAATTTTTTTGCAAGTAAATAATTAGATATGAATTTTCTAGTAGGAATTTTTAAAAATATTAAAAACCATTTGTCTCTAGCCACCCTAACTCAATCAAAAATTTATGAAATTCATTTTTTAAACTATAGTTTTTGAAGCATAGAGTGTGAAAAATCTTTCAAATTCAAAAAAGTGTAACCATTTAAAAGTTGTGTTTTTAAATCAAGACTTTACACATAGCACATGTAGAAAATAAATAATAATTATCTATTAAATTCAAAATAAAGCTTATCTTATATTGGTAGAATGTTGACAGATTACTAAATAAAACTTTTTTATTTCATCAAATTTGGATGAAAAAAATCGTAGCATGAAGGGTGAAGTCATGAAAAGAGGATGAAATCTCTAAACACATTGGGGCAGTTGACTTTTTAGGTTTGACACCCCTAAGCCAAATCCCAAAGCAATCCTGAGGAAAAAATGGAGGGAACAAAATTATGTGAGAAAATGGATATCCATTTTTATGTCTTCAAATCAAAATATTCGTTTTGAAAAACAAAGCAGATATCTATTTTTTTAGAAATGGGTACCCATTTTCAACAGGTTGTCCTACACTTAACAAGTTATGTGCTAACCTAGGAATATACAAAACATCACATATATACCTTTTCTAGCCCTGCTTTTCTTTGACTGCAATAGTTCTCTTACCTGTAACTTCAACTTTCTTATCATCACCAAGTCTCACATGTGTTCTAAAAGAATCATCCATATATACAAAAATATTTTTATTTCCTATCATATGGCTACTACAACCACTATCCAAAAGCCATACATTTTTTGAGTCTTGCTTTGAGGCATTGCAAGCAAGAAACAGGTTAGTATTTGACTGTTCTTCTTTTTCTTCAGAAAAATGTGTACGTTGTTTATTCTTTTTCCAACAATCTCTTTCATAATACCTAATTTTTTTGCAATAGTGGCACTATGCATGCGATTTATCATAACTTGGATTGCTTTTTTGACCATCACTTGAGTTTCTTCCTCCAAAATAATTTCTACTTTGCCTAGTACTAGTGCCTCTATTGAAATTATTATTTCTTCCTCTTCCTCTAAACTTACCTGTATTCCTATGAGATGTCTCTTTTGACCCTTTTTCATTTTTCCTTGAAATATTTATCTTGGTTTGGAAGGCTTTTTCAACTGATTTTTGAGCATACCTATTTAATCTTTGCTCATGGGTTTGAAGAGACCCCATAAGCTCATTTATAGAGAGAAGACTTAAATATTTTGACTCTTCAATAGCTACTACTATGGGATCAAATTTGGGAGGGAGACATCTCAAGATTTTTTCCACAATCTTTTGATCTGCTAGAATTTCTCCATAGGACCTAATTTGATTGACCAGACCTATAACCCGAGTGAAAAAGTACTCTTGCATAGATTTTGACTCTTTCACAACCAGGTTTTCAAAGTCTCTTATGAGCATATGAAGTTTTATTGTTTTCACTTTTTCTATTCCTTGATAGACATTCTACAACAAATCCCGGACTTGTTTGGATTTTGTAGTTGCAACAATTCTGGGGAAAATTGACTCATGTACAGCTTGTTGAAAAAAAATAAGGCTTTTGAGTCTTTCTTCCTGTTTTCTTTCAATTGATCTCTTCGTGTCTGAGTTAAGGCTGCAAGAGCTTGAGCATCTATTGGCTCTGTAGATCCTTGTTCTACTAACTCCCACAAATCTTA
Source organism: Sequoia sempervirens (assembly GCA_007258455.2). Lineage (NCBI taxonomy): Eukaryota > Viridiplantae > Streptophyta > Pinopsida > Cupressales > Cupressaceae > Sequoia > Sequoia sempervirens. The sequence goes on along the minus strand of VDFB02072274.1, from coordinate 75,281,944 downwards.
AGATATGAATAAGGTTTTCATTTTTATACTCCAAAAATCACAATTTTCTCCTTTAAACATAGGTATTTGAGACTGGGTTAAACTTGAACCATTAGCTGCCATATTTCTTTCTTAGATTGCAATTCTCCTCACAAACTTTTCACTTCTCTACTGAGAATAAACCCTCCTAACTTTTGACTGCTCTCAAAACACATACAAAATTTCTAACTTCCCTAATACTCTGATACCACTTGTTGGTTTTAGGAGGAAAATCCACTTTGCAATATAACAAGATTTCAAGAACAAACATTCCAAAAATCACACAGTGGGTTTTATAAAATGCAGAACAGAAACAGGAGCATGACATTGCTACAGCAATTACAAACTTTTATTCATTACAAAACATTAAAACAGGTATTACATAGTTCACATGAGTTTTCTAACAATATGCTAACAAACCATTTGTCAATAAAATTACTATACTTGCATTATATGACAATCTAGATGTGATCAGAAGTAAAGCTACAGGGCTGAAAAATCTGACCAGTGCGGTAATACTTTTAAATGAACAAATCTGTTGCTTGCTCTATCTATATGTTTTTGCATCTTACAAGAGCCCCTGTACATAAGACCTGCATAAAGAACAGCGGCATACCATACAAAAACCAGAATGTTTTTTCAATAATATATAACAGTGTCTACAGACTGCTGCGTGGAACTTTTTAGGAAAGCCTATTAACAAATGTCTTGCACATTACAGGTGTCAAAAATGTCTTGAAAACACTGTATTTACATCCCTCATATACATTAAACATTTGTATGAAAAGAGTACAGCAAATATATTAACTGGCAACCATACTTGAGCGATGGAGAATGCAACGTGTCTTCATCAAAGTGCTGCGCTGGCATTAAGCATTAGTGCCTTCACTAGTCATGTTCAAAGACCAGCAGAAGAAGACCAAAGCCAGCCTTTCTCACAATGTTCTCAAGCACGAGTTTTGCGCATCCTCAAGCAAAAGAAAATTATCAAGGAGCTTTCTGGAACTTTTCCGACATTGAAGATAGATGAAAGTAATAAAATGCAAGATGATATGCTGGATCTAGTTGGTTACCGTTCTGAGATCCAGGATTCTCGGGTCAGAGATACTCAACGCCTGATCATTTGGATGAAGAACTAATGGAGAGCTAACTGCTTTGGAAGATGACATGGTATCTTAAATTCACTATGATGAAATGCCTGCATACGTACAACCTGAGAAAGCACATGAGTTTGAAGCTCGTTTGAATTACCATCCACCCTTTTTGGACATGGACCAACTACATATCTAATTTGGTGGCGTTATTGACATTATCTTTATTTCTGTGCATCGTGATCAAGATGATCTTGGAATTTGTGGTTTCTAAGCATTGAAAAAGACTGCCAAAGATGCTCAACAGGGGACCATTAACATATGTCAAGTGGCACCAAAATAAATCATTTAGATTAATTAGATAAATAAACAATTAGTTTAGATATAAGAGGGGATTGATTTTGAAATTGGAATTTAAATAAACAAAATAAAGTAAATATTAGTTGGATTTTATGATGGTGGAATATGTCGTTGAAGATATTAGGAATCAATTTATCAATGTGTTAGAATTTTAAAGTTTGGTTAGATGAACACTTCAAAATCTATAAAATGTCTAGTCTTTGTTGTGGTTTAAATCCACATCTTGAAAGAGTATTGGTGCGTGAAACTAAACCTACACCTACGAAAGTGAATTCGTTGAAATATGATAACTAGAAATTATTTGTCTTACTTTGCAACTATGTCTGAAGTGGGATGGTGTCCACAAAGACCATTTAGGCTAAGTGGAGGTCACATGTGGTATCTTTAGAAAATCCCCTAGGAAAATCAATTTAATATCAATGAATTGAGATCAAAGACAGTAGGTAATCATACAATATTTCAATGGTGATGTATGCTCTAATAATGCAATTAGAATACTTAATGGTGTCACAATGATGATATGCAAATGGATTAGGACATATGATGTGATCTCAAATGGAATAATGAATGTCCTTAAATATGATGCAATACAACACAAAAAATAAATACAAATGTGTGCTAGGTTAGCACACAATAACTATTGAAAAGGTCAATAAAGATTTAAATTTGACTTTAGGATTTAAAAATTCAAGGTTAAGATATGTCACTAAAATATGACCTAGATCAAATTTGCACCTCGATATCTAATCCAATGTGATAAATGGGAGGTCTGAGGATTGTGACAATTTTTTGGGTATGATTGTTGAAGGGAAAGTGATAGGGTAAGGTTATGATCCAAACTTCATGCAAGAAAATGTCACTTGTAGACTTCTTATTGCCCAAAGGACACCATATATCAATGCGGGCTCAAAACTAAGATAAAAAGGCATGGATACACACATTTTTAACCATTACAAGTCTATAGGTATGAGGGATAAAATTCCACACTATGCAAATTTACCCCTTTATTTTAGTCACTTTATATAGATGTTGTAAATGTAAAGCCTTAGAATTTAAACTTGATTTATTTTGCATAATGATTGTCAACCACTTTTGCACCTATTAGTCAAATGTACAACTCTAAAGATTTCACTACATATCAATTGCACTCATCTCAACTTTTTTTATTGATCATTTTTCACATTGGAATTTGTTGCATGCTATCACCCATCCTTGAAATTTCACTTGTCCTACTCTGAGGGCCAACTTTCTTAGAAAGTGATTATTATTTCATTAGCCTACACACCAAAAGCCTTTAATTATGTCTAGGGACATGTGTTTAAGGATATTATCCTAGGTAATTTAGGTTCATCAATCATTAGCGCAAAGTATTCAAAATAAGCTCACTCATTGCTACTTCAGTTTCAATCTTAATTACATTAAAGTTTTATTAGAATTTTATAATTCTACTTGATGTATTGTCAGTTTTGGTACATTGACAAAGGATCTTGATTTCTATCAAGGAAGTCAAGAGTCTTTTCTCTAGTTATAATAGGTGTCATTGTGCTTTTCTACACAATTCATTAACTAATGTAAAAAAATATAACATAGACAAACACAATTTAGAATGTCACATCAACCCCAAATAAGGTCCCATCTATCAAACTAGGTCACATGACATGACCTAGTGTAGAACCAAACCACCTAATATAATTTCATCTTTAACAACAAATACTTAAAAATGTATCTATCCTAAATCCCTCATCTATTTTTGTAACCAAAATCCATATTCTAATATTTTATCATAACATATTAACTAGTCAACAAAATAAAAAAAAATATTACACCAAAAATTTAGTTAACTCTATACTCTTAAGTTATTTTATTTTGATCGCATTATTCAATACTATATCATATTTTGAATATGAGATCCTTACAAATTTAATAAAAAGAAGTCAAAAATTGAATATTTTTTCTAGAGATAGTATTAGATTAATCTATATTTATATAAGTACAAATAAATTGACTAAATGAATTGGAGGTGAAACTTTAATGTTTAATAAAGTCTTGTCATTTTTTAAATTATTTATGCATCTAGTTTATAGATAAATTGTTACGTAGAAATTCTTGAAATATTCTTATATTCAAGTGTTTCAAAAAAAATATTTGTATTTATATTTATTTTATTAAATATAAGTGTTAAGTAAATAATTCATGATCATTATTAATTGTAAATTATATAATTACATTTTTTTTAATTTTTTTTTATTTTATCATGTTTCATGACAAAGATTAGTACATCTTTTGTATGTCAAATTAGTGACAAACTACAATATGTTTAATCCTTTATATATTAATTGAAATCACACTATTAAAAGTGCAATATAAACTTAAATTTAGGTAGGGGTAAACAACTTTGATACCTAGTTGCAAGGGCTACTATTGTTTCAATTTCTAAATAGAGTTTAAGAAAACCAAAATTAAGGATGCAAAATTTTAAAACTCAAAGCACTTAAAAATAATGTAGCTTTATGTTTGTATTTCTCCATGCTCCATGATAGTACCTTAATGTGTGGGAAATGACATATATAGAAAATAATATTGAGTAAAAAATAATAATACATGGTGAATATGGATTTTGATTTGTTGGTGAAGTTGAATGGCTCATAAAAGAGTACAACTTAAGGATCAAATCTTGTTGAATGCAAAAGTTCTTAATCTCTACAAAATTATTTTGGAAATGAATACTCAAATTCTTCCTTAATGTTAAATTTAAAATAATCAAAATTTTAACATAATGAATACACTTCAATCTGTAATCAATTATTTGATACTAAAACTAATTTAAAATTTTTATCCGCTCATCCAAAATCTAACACATATGGATTTAGAATCTATGTTATTAAAATGACAACTTGTAAAATAATTGAACAATAGGTTTTCAAGAGTTATAACTACCTAGTTGTCAAATAACATGTCTTGACCTATGAAGAGAAATAAATGTGAAGTATATATGATCTATTTATACTCACTAAAATTATGAAACAAACCTAGAGGCTCAAGGTTGCTTTTCCTTTTGCCAAAATCCATAATTTGATATATGTTGCTAAATTTAGATTGGAAAAGATGTTAATATAATTCTAAAATTTGATAGACATGACAACTATTAGAATGTGATAAATCTTCTAATCATGAAATCAAAACACCACAAATTCAACCTAGATCTTCACAAAATGGGAAAAATAAGTTCAACAAATTCATAAAGATTTGAGATATGATGAAATTGGAAAGATAACAACAAGAAGTTAATACAAAGAAAGACAATGGGATCAATCTAATAAATAAATTAGTTCGATTCTATTGATGAAAGGAACATAATAATAGACTCATAAACAACTTATTTTAAAAAAGTTAAAAATATTGTAGCATGGATGAAGGTTGTGCAAATTTAGTACATGATGCTCTTTTAAAAAATGACACTTGGAAGTTGGATGATCCCTATCAGGTTCTAAACCTATTAGTTACAAGTGGATCTTTAAAATAAGTACAAAGCGTATGGGGATTTTAACGTAGATGGCCCCTTTTTATAAAATAAATTTTACTTTTAAATATTTCATGTACACAATCATTTAACCTTTGTTTGTTCAAAGGTATTTTTTATGTCAACCTTTTATTGGTCACAAAGTTTTTAAAAGAAATTCATGTTTCAAAGCAAGGGTTGGACCATCAAACTTAGTCACCATTATATGAGATCTTGTCGGATTATATCTCTCCAAGTAAGCTTTTCAAAAAGTATAATTTCTAATATGTTTATTTTCTATTTTGTAATGAATGCAAGATTTAAATACCAAATGTCAAGATTTTTGTTCAATATGTGTGAAAAATTTTAAAACAGAGGTTTTTTAAAAAATATGTGCACTTCATATTGATATCAAAAAAAATAATTTTTTTTTTTGGATATATTAAAAAACTTATATGTTATACAATAAGATTACTCTAAATTATAATTAATTTGAATTTATATATATATATATGTAACAAAAATTATGAAAAATATGTACACATTAGATATTAGTGTTAGTGATCCATTTTTTAAAAATTAAAAATTTATATTGTTTCTAAAAAATATTTTAAAAAATTACAACAATAATAATCATTTCCACATAATTATAAAAGAAAAAAATATACAACCAAATATTCAAAATTTAATATAAAAAAAACCCAAAAAAAATTAAACCCAACCTTCAAAAAACACTCACACACTCATGTATTATTTAAGCCAAAAGGATTTCCTACAATCGCATTTATGGGTGTACACAAAAACTCAAGAGTAAATCTCGAGCTACTAATAAATCTTAACCGTATAGTTTTACTCGTAGAAATTTAGGATTCTTCACGCGTTTTTAGAGGGCCCACAAATTGAAGATAAAACTTGCTGCCTTAGTGATCCTTCACCACGCCAGACAAACGATACGTGGTTGCTCGTGAACCTGTAAAGTAGAAGAGCCATGCAAGTCAGCAGACATGTCGGTGATACACATTAGTCGAAGCGGCAACAAGAAGAAGAAGGTGTCGAAGAGAAAGGAAAAGCATGAGGCAAAGAAGAAATCCTTGTAATGCCCTGCCACACAACCCCAAAGGAAACTAATACATCTAACATTTATGGCACAATTTTTTTCTTTTAAATAATTAACATGCAACATAATATTAACATACAATATTTGAAATGGAATTATACATGTACAACATATAAAAAGTCCCTTGGGGTTACATGACTGTGTTACTTTTCATTCAACATCTATCACATTACATGAAAGATAGGCATATACGAGTAACCATAAGATAACATGAACATGGACAATACATTATAACACGAAGATACATTACTCAAGGATTACATTAATACAATGTTGCTTCCCATCATGAATGGAGAAAGTACAATAATATGGATTATTACATCTGAAACGCATGTATACAAAGCATCAAATTTGGATCCATCTCAGGTACATCTCGGGTGTCACAGTAATTGGTATGTATTTGCACAACTCGATCGGGCTAGGAACCCAATGGTGTGCAAAGCACGTTCCACTCGACCACGTGGACCCTAAGATCCACCCCCCATGCTAGGAGATGACAAGAAGTACCCCCAATGAAAACCAACAAACAAAATAAGGATTACAAGACTCTACAACAATAACACAAGTTACATCCATCACAAGAACATCTGACACAAGAAACAAGACAATATGACAAGAGCATCAACAAACACATAACAACATTCGCTTCCAGAGGCTCAAGAACAACAAGAGGAAAACAACAACATACGAAGTTGTTAAAGGTTGTCCAATGTCATCACATAGGTAGTCATGGGTTATCCTGGCATAACCTTCCTAGGCTGCCAAACCCCATCCTGGGTTATCTTGGTAACCTCTACTGGTCGTTGGCCCCCCATGCTCACTAGGCGGGATCAACATACCTTGCAAAATTACTATGCAGAGGCAAGGCAATTGTTCTTGCCATTCCAGGCCTTCCCACTCATCCCAAGCCTAAATGAGCACTTGGGCCCATGAGTGAGGCAACATTATCTAAATTAATATGTGAAACTACCCAAAACCCCTAATTAATTAATTAAGTTATCACTTGATTAAAATCACAATGGGTTATCCTAGACTAGCCACTTTGGGCATCAACCCCCACTGAGAGCCACTCCCCCAACTAACAACAATATCTCAAAATCACAAACAGCAAGCCAACTTGCACAAGAAACCAAACCCAACAAAATAGTTGCACCAAGTGAGGCATGTACCATCTCATGCTAGGACTACAGAGTAACGAAAACCACATTCAAGTGTAAGGCTCAAGCCACATAAACTCAGACCAAGTGTAAGATCAACCATCATCAAAGTAACATAATCATAAAACCACTTGCTTTCAGGTGAAACAACATATAACTCAAATAAGTACTTCAGGCTTGATATGGGTTATCCAAGGCAGATCCTCCTAGGTTGTTGACCCCCACACCAATCCTTGCAAGTAAGAATCATATCCCCTCTATCCTTTGGAAGACTCTCAAAATGCTAACACATGGTTTCCCCATCAAAGAAATGTCAACAATAACAAGATCTCAAAGAACTATTTTCAATCCATAATTAACGAGTCAACAAGTATAAAATAGTGAGTGGTAACATCCCAACGAAATCTTCAAACTCAACCAATGCTAGCATATTCCATTTCGATTCAAAATCAACTAGGCATCCAAGGGAGACCTCTATTTTCTCCTTTCAAGATACCCAACCACGTTTTATCCAACAAGCTTATAGTTTGGCAACAACTTATTACAAATACAATCACAAAATCAAAATCATATTCTTCCCAACATCCTACAACCAACCAATAAAAAATCTCAACATTAACAATCTTCTCAAGGAAAAGCTCAACCCGAGACTAAGACAAATCAACATGACATCATTAAAATCATCTTTTGAGTTTCACTAAGACATCAAGAGAAATACATTTCAAAGAATACTTAAATCATCGTTACATTTCATAACCCTCATTAGCTAGGCACCAAATTCACTTAACTATACACAATACCCATATTCAACATAATTTCAATGAACAAGATCAAAATAACTCAAGAGGGTAAACACATCGGAATGAATCCAACAAAGTCATCCTTTACTTTTACTAACACAACAAAGTGATAACACTAAACTAACATTTAAAGTTTCTTTTACAACTATCTCACTATGCATTTAACTCAAGATTAATTTAATTTCCCTTTATCTACTTACGTTTTCATATTCATTTATTATACGTAATAAACATCATAAACCATTTCACTATATTTTATTTATTTGTTTATCACAAAGTCATTTAAATAATTAAGAAATTATATAAATATGATATATAATTATCTCTATACATTTATTATCACATACGAATTTGCTTTTATTTTAAATCATATTATAAATACATATTTATACACTCATATAAATAAAATCATAAAGCAACCTATCTCTTCTAAATGACTCTTCCATTTACTAACAAATCAATTCAATTATCTATAATAACATCTTGAAAAGCATAACAAATTAAATAAATACAACTCATATACTTTATCTCTGATTATACTTGTGCAAATAACATTCCTTTCCCCTGAGTTAATTTTTTTTTTCCTCTTAATCATTACCTATCGATGTAAGCTATAAGTTAATTCCTTTAAACTAACTGAACATAGTTAATTCTAATAGGCCAACTCAATTTCTTATTTTCTTAACTAACATAATCACTTATTAAGTTGATTACTTCCAAGGTTAATTTACGTCTCAACCTTTACGTTATTGAGAAGACAAATCGTGTATCACAGATGAACTGGAAAAATTACTATGAGTGAACTTTGAGTTTCATTCGAGGATGCTTCCACTTCTGAGGTCAATGCTAATAGTCACATAGCAACCTGTTATCCCTAGGGATATTTCTGATCAAGTTAAGGGCACTAAACAATGGTCTAGTTCAGAAATAAGCTCTTGAACTACAAGTAACAATTATACTAGGTTGAGTCTCATGTATATGATAATATCATGGGCAGTTACCAATAATGTTGATTTAATAGTTTCATATTTTTTTAACATTACTTCGGGATCGTAAGAGTCAACTACATGTTAACCATCCAGATTGAATTCGCAGTCATATGCTCTAGATACTCTTTGAGTATATCACTATACGTACAATAAGCTTCCTCTAATTTAATGAATATCTAATTCGGTCCATTGAAGGAAATTTACAGCACGAAGATCTTGATATAAGCTTATGTTTCTTAGTTGTGCAATGTGGTAAGTATAAAGATGTTTCAAAATGAACATCATTATCAGTATGGTTTCACTCATTTTCAAGAGGTGGTATTCTAGGCACATGCAGTTTGAGAGAGTGGGGACTGCGTAGATGTAGCCTTAGTAAGGCTTTAGAAAACGTTCAAGCAAACGCCACTGACAGGTGTAGATCAAATCTCTACAACCTTACCATGTGACACCTTGTATACAACAGATTTGGTAAACAAAAGAAAAAGGGAACTGAATTAAATGGATCTAAAGACTTGTAGGATTTAATCGTTTGTGACTGTGTACCATGCAACATAGATACCTATCATCAAGAATTCTGAATTATAATTACCAAGTTGTAAAACACAGGAAGTCAATGCAAGGTTGGAAGGAGTTGGTTTGGTAGATGAAGGTAGCAAGGTATTCTAGATTCAAGACTTTTATTTAATGCTACAGAAGAGAAGACTGTTTCTTACGCCGCACCCTACCATTTCTAAGATCGTTGCAAGAGAATTTATCATGGAAGATGCGAACCATTTCCACCATTGATCATGTTGTATATTTTTGAGAAGAATATTGGTGATGCTAAATGAAATAATCTGAAACAAAACAGAAGAGATTGCACTAAAACAGTGTGCGATTAATCAGATATCTGGTGTTGATGAAGGGACATCTGTTCAAGCATAACAGCAGGTTATTTTATCATACGTACGTGTGGATCATAAATGAATATAGGCAAAGTATTTCCAGCAACACTGCTTTTTAGTTGGATCCTAAAATGCTGCAACTTATGTTCTTCTCTCTAACATCTTGTGCCCAAGCAGATAGGAGTGGTGAGATTCAAATAGCAAGGAGATTGATGAAAGATATAGGAAATTAAAAGATACCCCGGTGTAGATGGTTTGAAGGCCTTAAATGGTACGTGATTTTTGTGTAGGAGATGGAATTCACGGTATTCTTTATGTTGACTTTTGTCTCAAGCTTCCCATTAGCCCGTCGGAAATAACTTATGAGCCTTATTGCGATCTACATCATCCTTAACGGGGTGAAGAATAGTTCATAACAAAATGACTTAAAGAATACAGTTTCCTAAAATGCAATGATATGCGCAACGTATTCTTTTTTCACAAGCATCGAGCACATACATACTCATGCAGTGAACACCAACTAATGGATGAGCGGTTAAGCAACCAAGAACAATGTAACTGAATCTTAGCTGGAGATAAGATAGCAACTAGATATCGGCCAAAGAAGAAAAAGATAGATCAGAGAGCAAGAGAAATAAAGAATATAAAAAATTACCTAATGGAAACTGTTGATTCAAACCCGTTGGCAATAAAGTAACGCATGACAAAACTTTAGGAAGAATTGCATGTTCAACGAGCATAACTCGAAACCACACAGGTTAAACAATAACATAAATCGTAATCATGTATTCAAGGACTCCAAAAAAAACCGATTTTCCTGCTGGTGAAATATTGAGCACACAACAGAGAATCAAGAAATTACAATAAAACCTAATCGAGGGATAAGCAAAAGAAATAATTGTTTCCATTTAGTAAAACGATTTAAATGGAACAAGAATAGCGATCTTCTAAATGAAATATGTGCAGTCCCAAAGCCGCCTTTAAGAGATTCGTGTGACTCCTATCAAGCAAATGCATTTAGCAGGTATAAGCCGAAATTCTAAGGCACGATGAATCATGACATAGTTAGAAAGGTTTTCTTAGTCCCGCAATTACCACGTTAAGCTATGGTTGATGTGCAGTTCTTAAAACAAACACTTCAATGATCACGCAGAAAGCTACAGAGATAGAGAAACATACCTCAGACCCCATAAAATCTAGACATGGCGTGCTTGAACTTGTAATGGATCTGCAATAATATTAGGCCTGTGTTCTCAAGGCACATGTACAATCCTGCTCTCCACGCGAAGCCTTTCAAAGATTATGATCCTTCCCTCCAGCATTTTGAACATTATCTAAGATTAAGAGGGAATTTTGTGCAGCACCCACCGTGGTGATAACATCCCTTCTCCGCTGATACCATCACCTTTTTATGCCATCCTTCCTGATAGCGTAGGGGTCTTCCCCAAGAGATGTTCTTGCTTTTCATAAATCTCCCCAAAGGTAAACGACCAGTTTCCTCGAATCCTTATTTCAGAGTAGATTGAAATTTACCACTACATGAGGAGTCCAAGTAGAGCCTCCTCCCTGGTTACTTCTCTCTTTACTTCCTTGAGAGCCCAGTGAATATCTCTCTCCCCGATGATAATTGTTCACCCCTTGAAAAGCTACCCCTGGCAAAGATAATAAATATGGCCTCCACATTATGCTCCAGCAACTCTCTATAAATGACACAGAGAAGATACTCCATCTCCGTTTTCCACCATTCATTCCTTAATCACCGTATGCAACTAGCAATGCAACCAATTATAATTGGTATGAAATTAAAGTCATTCCCCTATGCATAGCAACCGTTTCAAAAAAAATAAGGAGCACACCCTCACTCAACTCGACATGCAAAATCCTATTTTTAGATCTTACTTAGAACTACCAAAGTCCAAGACAGCTAGTCCTAAAATAGACTCCACTATCTTAGCCCAATAATTTCACATTCCCAACTTACAACTTGTATTTATTTATTACTATTTATTTATTTCATTTTATTTTAATATTCATTATGTTCTAACTTTTAATATTATTGTTTTGCAACAATTAATCCACAAGCTTTAATCAAACAATTTTCAAATCAAATAACCCAATCAACAAACAAACTTACTCAAAATGTGGAGGGGCACTACAATCCTCGCAGGAACTCAGGTTAAGATGCGAGCAGGAGCTCGCACATCTTACTCCTACCTAGTTGGCAAGACAAAACACCAACATTCTTCGTTCGAAGAGAGACTACAAATTCATCGTTCAAAATTCATTTGAAGAACATGGGAAATGGAGCTAATTCAAATAAATATTAAAGGCGAAGGGTTTAAGAAAAGCCGTAATTCTAAACTGCATTATCATTGTAAATTGTTTCCAAAAGCCAGCACAAGAAGAAGCAAAATCCGAGAAAACTAAAAAACTAGCACTAGCTGAATGGCCTTCCAGCACAAAAAAGGTAGTAGAGGTACCGAGTTCAAGTCCTGCCCTAATTATGGAGACTTGTTGAAGAATTGGTAATTATATAGCAAACAATAATATTCCTTCATTTTGGGGTTTACACTTAAAAATTATTGAGAGAATTAAAATTGAGTAGATATTATAAAATATTCCATTTGGGATATTACATCTAAAACGGGTTAAAAATTCTGCTAGATAAAGTTTATTGGGTTTCAAGGATTTAGCACATGTAGGTTCATAGGCAATCAAAATCAAACCCAAAAAAAGAAGAGAATTTTTGTGTTGTTAGAATTGTTTAATTTTTGCAGATGGCTGGCATGGTTCACTAATTCCTATATGATCTATCTTTGTTAGATTAAGGATCCTCAATTGGATGGTTGGTGTGGTTTTATTGATTTCAATGTATATCAAACTTATTTTCACAAGATCTAGAAGTTGCCAAGCAGTCAACAATTGATGAAAGCAGGACTACATAGAGATAAAAGTGTAAACATTTGAGGACATATTTTTTTGGCAGTTGAAGAACTGTCTTCTTTTGTGTCTGCATTCAAGATCTTTTGATGGCTACACATTATTCTTGGGTTTGAGCAACCAAGTATTGAAGCAGAACATTTGTGATATCAATAATCTGAGACGAGAGTTGAGATGTGTCTGTAAATGGTGTGGACGTGAATGTATTGTGGGCCTCGATTGTTGTAAATTGAAGCAAAACATTTGTGACATCAGCTACCAACAAATAGTAGGAAGACCAACCAACTTTCTTTATCCTTCTTCAGCTTTTGGTTGGTCAGAGTTTTGGGTTCTTGTGAATGATAGGTCCATTCCATTTTACAACAATAATCCAAGGCTACTTAATTATGGTGTTGCAGTGGTTCCACTTCATTTGGGTTACTCTTCAAGAGGCTTGCATGTCATTCCAAATGTGGGAGGAACTATTTCAAATAATGATACTAACAGGGATTTGAGAGAACAGTGCATGGAAGAAGTCTAGCTGGTAATAATGGAAGGGATCTTGCAGCTAATGGTAGTTCCAATAGTGTTAGATTATTTGATGTTGAAATTGGAGCTTTTGTACCTAATTCAAATAAAAATTAGAATTAGGGTTCAGGAGTAGTACAGAGAAGTAGTATGTTCTATAGTTTCAATTATGAATGACTCTTGCTTTTGCTTAATTTTTTTTTTTTATGATAGTGTTTAGATTGTATAATTCCTCCTAATAATCACAATTACTATTTTTATAGATGGATAAAAAAAAATCAAATTGTTTTTCCACTTTCTCTTTCAAAAAGAGTTCTAAATAGTATTTTTCTTACAGTTCCATTAATCTATCTTGATTATTTATGAATATTAATATAAATTTATAAAAATATTTTGTTATTATTCATGATTCTATGTTTTTGAAATTAAAAGATGTTTGTAAATTTTGTACACAAATTTGTATAGATAAATAAAAATATATATTGTAAACTTTTTTAATTTTCAATATAGATTTATCAAATCTTAAATTTTAGATATTTTGAAAAAAAACAAATCTTTAATCTAAGATTCAATTTTAAATTTTATGTTTGATGGCTCTGCTTTTTATAACTTTCCGTAAATGACACAGCTTTTTCTTTAAAAAAACATAAATTTCCATTGAGTACACATTAGTTAGTTGTTGTACTATTCAATTAATAGAAATTGCCTTAAAAATATATTCAAATTCCTATTGCTACCACTGCTATGGACTGACGGCGATCTATGTTGTTGACCCAGGTAGGGATGACAATTGGCACCAAGCACAATGGGGCTTAAATTCAACCTCACCAATTTAATTAACCTTGCACTGTGGTAGGAAATTAGCTATGACAATGGGCACACACAAAGATATGCCTCTTTGGTTTGGCACTTGATATGTTATGATTATATTCAATTACCCTTCACATTCTCCTTTTTGCGCAGTCCTTTTTCAAAAATCTAGGTTTTTCAATTTTAAAATATTGTTTATTCAACACTTCACATTTGGATTTGTATTCTGTTTTTACAAATGGAAAAAAACAGAAAAGAAGAAAATATTACAGTTTTGTTATGTAAATTAATATAGCAGAGAAATTTATGAAAAACATATTACTTTAATCTATATATATATAATTATATTATGAAAATATAATAATAATATAATAATGTAATAATAATTATAATATAGTATATATAATAATAATATAATAAAAATAAAATAGATAAGATTTTAAAAGATATTTTAGGCTTATTTTATATAGATAACGTAAGATATATATGCTAGTTTATAGAGTGTGTTGTAGTCTTCGTGCAATACTCTTATTCATGAATAGTGATCTCTAACCAGTTTATAGAACACAATTGTTCTCTGTTGCAAAATACACACATTTTGATCTTGCTGCTAATTTCTTATGGTCCTCTGATGTATTAAATTTGGAGCTTTATTCAATAAAAAAAACCAATAATGCTACCACATTTCTGTCACTTGGCTCAGAACTCAAGAATGTGGAGCTTTCGTTCATACCCAAATCAATGTCAAAATCACATGAAACATTCGCAGAAGCCATCACCAGTGTCTTCTTCCCCCACCCGAAAACCCACTCGATTACAGTAGAGCGTGCTGCATTAAAGGAATGACAGTAGTTTGAAATCTATATGTTAAATCAATTGTCTCAGCATTCAGACAAACGATCACGTCTTCCAACGGACAATAAGACAGAAATATGAATCATGATGCCCATTCCCGGGACAAGAACAAGAAGAATAGAATTGCTCTGCACTGTAACACAAAATAGCGTGACACAGAGAAGCTCCCATCGTTGTCAGAAGTATGATACCCACTACCGAGCAAAGCATCACGCATATCCCATCAGATTTCAGCTTGACGAAAGTACAGGGGAATCAATATCAATATCAATATCATGCCCCTAAAACACAAACCTTTGTTATATGCAATTTGATCCATAGGTAATAGCCGCCAGCCCTGAATCCGCCGACCAATTGCGCCTGTACCAATGGCCGTATTACAGTATTGAATCCACGCTGTTTACACGTTTTTGAAGGATTTCAGTCAAATATATGGAAATTTTGGCTGGGTTCGTCTCTGTTAACTTGCAGATCTTTAAATTTTCAGTAATTTATATATAAAACTACACATGCTTGTAAAAGTGTATATATATAAATTAATAAACTTGTAACCAGATGCAGTTTAGTTTAGAAAGCAAGTGGGATAATGGTGTAAGAGATTTGAGATAAGGGTGCCCCCACCAGATAATGACGAATCAACTTTACAGTCATTTCCGCGTATGGAACACTCATGGCGCCCAAAAATAGGAATTGATTTAATATTTAAATACATAAAGAAATAAATAATTGACCGTTGAATGCTTTTGAACATGATGAAATTACTTTAAAATTGGACGGTTACCCACCGTATGAAGAGGATTTTCTATATTTCCCCTGCTGAATTTCTCACATAATATATACTTCCAAGAGTTATTTTAAAATTATTCTATTTACTAAATACTTATTTTATTTTATAACTATTTTATTTTATTTAAAGATTAATTTATTTCTTTAGAATTGTGTGTTTTAATGGTATATATGAAATTCAGGGATTGAGATCAATTTACAGGTATGACCCTATGAGCGTTAAAGAGAAGGGGATAGGATAAGATCACGAGACAAATTTCAAGAATATATCACTTGTAGACTTATAATTGTACAAAAGAAACTATAATCAAAATGAACTCCGAAAAGAGAAAAGAGCATGAGTACATCCAATTTTTCTTAACCTTTACACATATATAGGTGTGTGGGATAAAATTTCATATTGTGTACCTTTGTCACTTCATTTTAATGACTTTGTATAGATGTAAATGTAGAGTTTTAGCATTCAATTTGGATTATTGACACCTCGTAAATACCAATTAGATATGTACCTATGAGTCACTTATCCCTCTTGGTCATCACATATTAATGATGGACTTTGTCACATGATGTAGCCCATCCTTGAACTAGACTACACAATATATCATAGTTCACACCTTTGAAATTTCACTTTCCCTACTCTTAGGACCAAATTTCTTAGAAAGTGACAATTACTTCATTAGTCTACACACTAAAAGTCTCAAGTTGTGTTTAAGACATGTATTTAAGGACATCATTCTAGGTCATCTAGGATGTTTAATTTTTAGTACAAAAAAATAAGAAGAAACATAATCATAATTTTGTCAATGTCAAACTCAATTACATTAATTTTATTAGTGTTTTACAATTCTACTTGATGTGTTTTCATTTTTGATAAATTGACAAAAAGATTTGATTGGTATCAAAGAAGTCAATTATCTTTTTTTTGCTTATAAAAGACCTCATTGTTCTTTTCTACACAATTCCTTGCTCAATGAACAAGTATAGAGGAGGCAAACATATTTGAAGATGTTGCATCAACCCCAAACAAGGTCCTACCAATCAAACTAGGCCACATGACAACCTAATATATAACCAAACTACATAGCATAATTTTATCTTTTACAACAAATACTTCTATAACTATCTCAAGTTCCTCATCCATTTTTAGAACCAAATCTCATATACATATATTTTTTTTATCATACATATTAAACAAAATAAAAAACATTACCTCAAAATTAAATAAACATTATATTATAATTCAAAATCTTTACCTTCTCATTGAAAAAATAACACAACTGAAGTTGAAATTTATGTCAATGCAATAAAAATTAAATGAACAATGAATTTTCATGTGTTAATAACTACCTAACTATCAAACAAAATAATTTTTGTTTTTTTAAATACTGTCTATAAAAAAACATTGACCTGACGTATAAAAAACCAACATGAAGGATTATCTTGAAAATTTCTAAATTAGAATCTATACACTTTTTCCTTCATCTATTTATACTCATTTTGAAAAGCTGAAACTAAATCAGAGCTACTTTGCCTTACTCCAACATCCAGATTCTTTTCAGGGTTACTTTGCCTTACAATGACGAAAATATTGCTAAATTTAGATTGGAAAAGAGGCTGATGTAATTCCAAACTTTACACTGCAATATTCAGGAGGGTTCCCGGATTGGTAAGAGTTTACCCTTTTGTGATCAGTATTTTAAGTGCTTCGGTATCCATTCTACTAAGTTCCCCAGAAAAAAGCTCGCTTCACAGGTTTAGAGCTTACTGCTTTCCACAATTATTGGAAACAAAATAGTAAAATCCCTTTAGTCCGAGTCCAGCAAACTCGAAGTAAGACCAACAAAACGTTTTAACTTGTAAAGAATCATATGTTCTCTATAATCAATAGTGGTCTACAATCAATGTACAGAATACAATTGTGTTCTGTTGCAAATTACACTCACATTTTGATCTTACTGCTAATTTCTTCTGATAGTCTGATACTTTAAATTTTCAGCTCTAATTCAATCCCAAAAAAAACAATAAACCCACCAAGTTTCTGTCACTTATCTCAGATTTGAAGGATGTGTAGATTTGCTTCATGCCCATTTTAATGTCAAAATCAAATGAAACAATTGCAGAAGCCGCCATCAATGTTTTCTTCTCCCGGCTGAAGTCCAACTCGATTACAGTACAGCGTTCTGCATTAAAGGAATGACAGAAGCTTAAAATCTATATGTTACGTCAATTCTTTCAACATCGAGAAAAACGATCCCGTCTTCCAACGAACAATAAGACACGAGTATGAATCATGGTAACCATTACCGTGACAGGGACGAAATATTAAATTGCTCTGCACTGTAAAACAAAATGGCACTGTCTATGCAGGGTATAATTTGCACCGCATGGCATGGATGCCCATCCGCTGCCATCCCTCGTTTCTCTCGCCCTCGTGCAACACAGACCTGTCCTCCCTGCCCTGCAACTAACGGTTTCGTGCTGTGTTTTGCCGTGCCCCAGTTTTGGGGTTTGTGCCGCCGCCCTTTGCAATATATAATATTAAAATTATATAAGTTACAGCGCTGGAAATTTTTACAGTTTTTTTTTAATTTTTAATTTTTTTTAAATTTTTACTTTCACCATTACTCTCTTCCTTCGCAGGTGTTTTGACTGCAACGCTTTCCTTGGCCATACCAAACAAAATCTTTAGTCTTTGCGGACATCTCGAAGCGCCAGCCCAGGGCGTCTGCATTTTTCCGTCCTTTAACAGATAAATCTAGATTCGACGTAACTGATTATAAATTGATGTAGACTAAACGACCGCGTTATGGCCCCCTTAAATCGCGCCGCCAATCGTTATCAAATAGCTGGCAGAGGGCGGCAGATACCAGAAAAGACCCCACCAAAGACTATTTTAGTTTTTGCAGAGTAGACTTGGAATTTTGTTAAATTGTAACAAGGTGGTTGCCAGCATGGAACACAACTTTCGGCCTTCATGATTACTAGGTGTGGTTTTATTCTCTTCAACTTGGTTAGTTAGTAACACCAAATTTATATTTTATTTATAATATTAAAATAATAAAAATGTCCGTGTGGAAAAGAGTGAATCAGTAGGCTAGTGCCTTACAGATGTACCTATGCTTTTAATTGTATTGTTTTTTTTGAGGACGTGGATTGATTTTACTATTTATTTTTTAACGTACTTTATTTGTGATGGCAGGATATCCCGTTGCGAGATTAAGTGTTTTCAAAAATCAAACGCGGGCTAGGTATATATGGAAAGTAGTTGTGCACACACAACTATTGTCCCTACTAAACGGCATTTCTGTGAATGACTGAATAATTTTAATTACGTTTACGAGACCAGCCAGTCTATGGGATCCAAGAGATGAAACTGGAAAACCGCCTTTGCCAACTCAACAAAATCGCTGCACCAAACTACCTAATGTTGTTTTCAATCTCTAAGACATCGCAACATACAAAATGGTATGGCCATGATGTGAAGACGAGGGTTGAACTGATGAATGCGCGCTGACGGAACAACATTTTTTTTTATGACAAAGACATTGAATGAATGACACCCATTGGGTATAGCAACGACGTTTCATACTATATAGTCAGCAGAGACTTACTATTGTATTTTATGGTTTGTTGTATTTTGTGACCAAATTTATCATTAAGTTTTACTTTCTCTTCTTAAAATTTAAAGACTACTTGTTTTTTACATTAAATATAATATTTAGAAAAATTAAAACTAGCATATATATATATATATATATATATATATATATATATATATATAAACATCGAGAGATATCCTTCTCGAGGTGCCTATTGTACTTTTATTTAAATAATTGATTAAAAATAGACGCCTCCAGAAGGATATCTATCGGTGTTTTTATATATATTATTAATAAATAATATATATATGCTAGTAGCATTTGCAGAGCGACATGGAAGACAAAATTATTAGGGTTAGGGTTTAGGCAGGGTTAAGGTTATGATTATGATTAGTTGGAGGATTATGGTAAGGGTTACAATTAGGGATCTATGGTTAGGTTTAGGGTTAGAATTTGGGTTAAGATTAGCGTTAGGATTAGGATTACAATTATGGTTAGTGTTAGGATTACACTTAGGGATAAGATTAGGGTTTAGATTATAAATAGAGATAGATTAGGGTTCTAGGATTAGGGTTAGGGTTAGGTTTAAGGTTAAGATTAGGGTTATAGTTAAAGATATAAAAATGTTTTTAGATTTAGGGTTCAAATTATGGTTAGGGTTGGGCGGGGGCCCTAGCTCGGTTGGCTAAGTAATTTTGTTGCGGCTCTGCTGGTCACGAGTTCTAGTCTCCCCCCGTCCCGTGGTACCGGAGGGCGTGTCGCGCCAGCGCCGCCGGTCACGTTAAAAAGTTTACCAGGCGCACTGCAGTTTATAGGGGGTCGTGCTACCCGATTCCTGTAGTCTAAAAAAATAAATAAATAAATAAATTATGGTTAGGGTTAAGATTACACTTAGAGCTAAGATTAGGGTTTAGATTATAATTAGAGATAGATTAGGGTTGGTATTAGGGTTACATTTAGGGTTAGGGTTAGGTTTAAGGTTAAGCTTAGGATTATAGTTAGATATAGAATTATTGTTAGGTTTAGGGTTTAGATTATGGTTAGGGTTAAGGTTAGGTTAAGGGCCAGGTTTAGCCTGGTTAGGAACATGGTTAGGATTAGGGTTATATTTAAGGTTAATATTAGGATTTGTGTTATAATTAGATATAAAATCCTAACCCTAACCCTAATTGAACTCTAATCCTAACCCTATCTCTAACCCTAATTGAATTGTAATTTTAATCCTAACTATAAGTGATGCCTAACTGTATTTGAACACTAATTTATCCTAAACCTAGAATTGAATTATTTCCCTAATTATACCCTAACTTTGATTGAACCCTAATCATAAACTCGATCTTTAGTAAACCCTAACACAAAATGAGCACTTATTAAACTCTAATCCCAACCCTAATTAAACACTAAACATAATTAGACTTTGAAAATATTCCTAATTAATCTAACCCTAATTTAACCTTAACCCTACCCCTAATCCTAATTGAATTCTAACCCTAGCTTTGAACACTATTTTAATCCTAACCCTAACACTAACCCTTATGTTGATTGAATCCTAACTATAACCCTAACTCTAATTGAATTTTAACCCTAATTGATCCCCAATCCTAATCCTTTAATTGAATAATAAACCCAACTCTGATTATAACCCTATTTGAACCCTAATTGTAACCCCAATCCCAACCTTTATCATGAAATCATAACACTAATTGAACCTTCATCTTAGCTCTAATTGACGTCAAACCCTAATTGAATGCTAATTTACAGGAACCCTAATTAAAACCCAACCTTGTTTGTATCCTAACCCTAATTGAATCTAGATTGAATTGTAACCCTAATTATACCCCAAACCTAATCCTAACTCTAACCCTAATTGAACTCTAATCCTAATCCTAATTAAATTCTAACAAATAATTATACCCTAACCCTAACCCTAAGTGTAAACCTAAAACTAATTGAACTTCAACTATAATTATACCCTATCCCTAGCCATTGTAGTCCTAACCCTAATTAGATTGTGACCATAATCCTAATTAAATTCTAACCTTAATTGGAACCTACTCCTAAGCTTAATTGAACTCTAAACCTAAATTTTAACACTAATTTAATCCTAACCCTAATATTAACCCTTACACTAATTAAACCATAACTATAACCCTAACTCTAATTGGATCATAATCCTAATTGATCCTCATTCCTAACCCTTTAATTGAATACTAAACCTAACTTTGATTGTAACCCAATTTGAAACCTAACTATAACCCTAACCCCAAGCTTTATCATAGAATCCTCTCCCTAACCCTAATTGAATGCTAATGTATAGTAACCCTAATTAAATCTAACCCTAATCTGACCCTAACCCTAATTGAACTCTAATCCTAACTCTAAACACTATTTTAATCCTAACCCTAATTGGATCTTAACCCTAACACTAACCTTACACTAATTGAACCCTAACTATAATCCTAACTTAATTTTAATTCTAATTTCAAATCCTAAGCCTAATTGAATCTTACACCTAACTTTGATCATAACCCTATTTGAAACCCAACTATAACCCTAACCTTAAACTTTCTAATAGAATCCTACCCTTAATTGAACCCTAAACCCTAACACTAATCCTAACCCTATTTGAACCCTAACCTTAATTGAACCCTAATCGTAATTGAATTCTAACACTTACCATAGTTAAACTCTAATTGAACAATAACACATTATAACCCTAATTATAACCTTAATAGTTGTAATCCTAATTCAACCTTAATTAAACACTATTTGCACCCAAACCCTAATACTAATTATAATTGAACCTCAATAATACTTACCATAGTTAAACTCTATTTGAACAATAACACTTTTTAACCCTAGTCATAACCCTAATTGAATCCTAGTTGTAACCCTAATTCAACCTTAAATAAACCCTAATTGCACCCAAACCCTAATACTAACTCTAACTCAACCTTAATAATTAAAGCCTAATTGCATGCTAGTCCTAATCCAAACCCTAATTGAATCATAAACTTAACATTTATCGTAACTCTATTTGAACTTTAACTGTAACCCTAACCCCAAGCTTTATTATAAGACACTAACCCAAACCCTAACCACAATCATAACTGTAAATAGGGAAAAATTCAGATTTAATGTATTGAAAACAACAAATTAACTAAACCCTATCAAGCACCATGAAGCACAAACTAGAATGAAAATGCAAATAAAAGAAATGCAAACCAATTTTCAAACTAGACTTGATCTCCATGGCTCTTCTCCACCTGCATGAGAATGCAATATTTTGAAGGTTGATTGTTGGATGAATGTTGGTTGCTCAATTCAATAGCATATCATTGGCATGGGGATGATAGATGAATGACAATAGATAGAAATGGATGAAAGACTCAAGAATGATTTTGATAGCATAAAGATACTTGAAGAATCAACCCCCCTAATGGCTTATGAGAGAGTTTATTTATAGGAAATGTTTGATTTGGATTGACGGTTGAGATTAGATGTCAATAAGATGTCTAAATCAATGGCCAAAATTGAAAGTTGTAGTATGGACTAGGGTTAGGTCAGAATTAGGGCAATGACAAGAAATGAATGGCTAAGATTGAATTATAAGATAATTCAATCAAGGGTTGAAATTAAATGAGATGTCAAGAGATAAGATTTGACGTGGAAGATAAGATTGGCACGGATAAAGAGGTGATAGGAGAAATTAAATAATAAAAATTATTAATTTAGGTGGTCAATGAATAATTAAATAATTAAAATAATTATTTAATTATAGGAATGTGACAAAGGGAATCATTTTGAATTAAGTAATGATTTAATTCAAAATTCAAGAGAGTGGACCAAATTAAATAAATAAAATTTATTTAATTTAATGAGAGAAGAGGCTAATGAATAATTAAATAATTAAAATAATTATTTTATTATAGTGGAAAGTGGACAAAATTTATTTAATTTTAGAAAGAAGAGGACTTAATTAGTGATGTAATTAAATAAGTGAAATTTATTTAATTGATTAGGGAGGAATAAAGATAAAAAAAAATGAATTAATTAAATAATTAAAATTATTTAATTAATAGAAAACTTATGACATTAGAAAATAATTAAATAATTAAAAATTATTTAATTAGCAAAGACAAAAGGGGAAATGATAGAGAATTTAGAAATCACAAGCCTAGGACAATTTTTAGTGTCTACAATAACCTTAAGTGAACACTAAGTCTAATTGAACAATAACCTTCACCCTAATTTAATCTTAACCCTAATTCAATCCTAATACTAACCCTAACCCAGATTGTACCCTAACCTTAACTATAATAGTAACTCTAATTGAACCCTATACTTGACCCCCTAACTATAATCATAATTGAATTCTAACCCTAATTGAATCATAATCATAATTAAATTGTAACCCTATTTGAACTATAACCTTAAACCTAAATCTCTATTGAATTGTAACTATAATTGAACCTTAACCCTAATCTTAGTCCAAAATCTTATCCTAATTAAACCCTTATTGAAAACCCTAATTTAACCTCATGTATTGAAATCTTTGTGAGTTATTTTATTTAGTATTTCTTATTGATAAATATTATTTATATTATTAGGGACGCTTTTGACCGGAGCTATGAACGAGACACAAGAATGAGGGTTTGAACCTTGGTGGTCGTCACTACAACCAAGCGACTTGACCACCGAACCACGCCCTTATCGGCATCTTAAATATTTTTATTTATTTATGTAATCTTTTAATTTAATTTATTTATTTATTTAATTTATCTATGGTAAAGATTTTCAAAATCTTTGTGATTTATCTTTGATTTCTCTTCGTGATTAAATCTCTTTGATCTTTTAATTTATATTTTTATCTTTGATTCATTAATTTGATATTTTTATCAAATCTCTTTGATTTATTTATTTGATCTTTTAATTTATTTATTTTTGTCTTTGATTTAATTATTTGATCTTTTAATTAACTTATTTTTAATGTTTAATTTATTTTTTTGATTTTTTAATTTATTTTATAATAACTATTTTCAAATCTTTCTTTTGAGTTTTTTGTTTAATGGAATCTCTTTGTTTTGATTTTTTTGTTTCAGGAAATCATTTTTAAAAAAAAAATTTGTTTCATTAAATCTTTGTTTTGATTTTTCTGTTTCATCGAATATCTTTGATTTTGATTTTTCTATTTCATCAAATCTCTTTGATTTTGATTTTTCTGTTTCATCAAATCTTTTTGATTTTGATTTTTTTTTTGCATCAAATCTCTTTGATTTTGATTTTTTTTGTGTCAAATCTCTTTGATTTTGATTTTTTATTAGTTCAAATGTCTTTCATTTTGATATTAATTGATGTTAATAAATTTTAATAATTCCATGACCATGATAACTTAAATAATTTTAATTATTATTAAAAAATATATTTGATTCGCTTTGATGATTAATTTCAAAAGTAATTAAGATTGTCTATTTTTCCTAATGACAATATAATGCTCATGAAATAGAAAACCAAATCTAACTTTGTAAGACCAAGACAAAATTTTTTTGCAAAATTAATCAATTTTTTAGTACCTAGATCCATGGGAGAGTAAGTGCAGGTAATATGAATATCTCCTCTTTTCATATATATGTATTTAAGAAATTTAAAAATATATAATTCTAATAATTACTTTTAATTCATCAAATCTTTCTCAATTTCTATACTAATTATAAGATCCTACACCACCTTACAGCCCTCTCTCCTATGATATTTTTTACTTTTAAAATTACATATAAATAGTTTTTCTTTTTTTAAGAATATTAAATAACACTATGGGGAGCTTCTAGGTGCAAATGTCTTAGTGAGACAAAAATTAATCATATAAGACTGAGTTTTAACCCTAATACCTATTTTTTTTATACTTCATATTTATAAATAATAATAATTTTTTATTGAAAAAAAATACTTAACTAAATGTACTTAAAAAATATCATCCACAATTTTTTGGTGGTGTCTTATAATTTTATTTTACTTTAATTTTGTAGTGCTAAATTTATTTGAAAGAAAAATCCATAAGAACATTGAAAAATCTTCAATGATGATTAAAAAACACTTACACAATTAGAAATGGTTTGAAAAGATAATATCATCTATTGTAGTTTTTTGCATCAAATTAGACATTTTTAATGTAGACAACATTGAATGTAGAAGATGAGAATATCAATTGATGCATTTGCAGAGCAACTTCGTTGAGTGTAAAAGAGTAAAGACATTTCAGAATGAACAAAGAAAAAATCCAATTCCTCCTTTACAGAACTATGTTTGGAATGGATATTATTTATATGTTTATAGGAGCTGCCTCCTAATAGCGTAGACAAAATTTCCAAAGACCTTCACTGCGAGTAGAAGGTAAATTAAAACATGAGTATCATGCAATAACACACATGATAATCCCATGAGAATATCCAAAATTGTATTAAATTAATTTAATTCATAATTTAATTTATCAAATCATTCATTATTCTCATCATGAAGTGAGGCAAGTCCATAAGTTCATAGAAGGGATTTACAACAATGACTACAGAGATTTATTGAAACATACGATTCATCAAACCAGAATGAAAAAATAAATAAATACATCAATATTTAAAACCATTGTAATTAGTAATCATGTTTGTAAAGAAACCAAAATCCAGGAGTCAAAAAAATCATAAAATACACAAAGGGGAATAAATGAATTAAAGAATCAAAATATACTTTCAAAGCATCCCATCTATAACTAACTTTCATTAAATATAATTTATGGTACATAGGACAGTAGATGTAAAATATATAAGCTAATTAAGGCTAAAAAAGATCAATTTGAATCAAATCAATCTTGTTTATGATAAATAAACGTATTAAATAACACCTTAAGATTAAACCCTATGTTGCGACAATCATTACAAATATGGAGGTATCTTGGTTTTTCTATTCCCATTTGTGACTCTTACCAGGTCACAATTATGATGATGATAATTAATTTAATTTATCAGATAATGGTTTTGTGATTTTGGATAAGCAATTAAGAGAGTTCTACAAGTTGGGGGAAAAACAGTTTGATGAATATATGTTGTTTCTGGGGAAGCTCAAACACTAGAACATTGTGCCTTTAAAGGGTTATTTTGGAAAGGAGGAGAAACTGCTCCTCTATGACTTCATGCCCAATGGAACCCTGCTTTCCCTTCTGCATGGTCTGTTCATGATCCTTTCCATTAAATGTTTCAACGATATTAACATTTTCTATAAACTAATTGATTATCTTGTCCCCTGCAGGAAATAGGGGAGCCAACAGAGTTCTAGGGGACAATAGAAAGCCTCTGGACTGGAAAGCCCGACTAAAAATAATGTTGGGAGTGGGAAGAGGGTTGGCCTACTTAGAAAAATAATGTAGTAGAAAGGGAATCCCCATTGCGCACGGGCACCTGAAGTCTTCCAACATTCTCATGGATGTAGACAATGAGCCACGACTCTAACTACGCCCTCCAACCACTCATCAGTGCTCCCGCAATGCAAAAAATGATGGCCTACCAAGCCCCTGAGAGCCTGAAAAATAGGGTCTCAACATCCTCCACCAAGGCAGGCGTCTGGAGCTTTGGCGTGCTTCTTTTGGAGCTCTTGATGGGCAAAGCCTCCACCCATTCTCCTCTGCCGGGGAAAGCCAGCAACCCTGAAGCCATCGACCTTCCCCACTATGTGAATTATGTCATGAGAGAGGAATGGATGGGTGAAGTATTCGACAAAGTGATTTCACCAGCCAAGTATGCAGAAGGAGAAATTTTGCAGATTCTCCAGATTGCGATGTGGTGTACTGATGCATCCCCTAAGTAGCGATGAAATGAACCAAAACCAAACTATTCAAGAAAAAGAAACGGTTTTCTTCCATATGCTATAATTTCATTTTAGACGTTACATGCAGAGGCTTTTAATTTCAGACGTTATTTTAGGATTGATAGCGAATATCAGATGTTGTAACCACCATTTCCAATGCAACATTATTTTAGGATTGATGGTGAATATCAAATTGGCAAGTGCACACCATTTTTAACTTGAATAATTTTTTTTTACACAGGTTCTTTCCACCCCTGCTGTGACTGTAGAACGCCTCTCGATGTAATTAAAAATCATTTTAAGTAAAATATATGTTATTATTTTTTTAAAGAGGGGTAAACATTTTTTATTCAGATTATGAATCAATAGGTCACAAATGGGAACTCATCCCCAATATAAATTCTCAACAATTAGAGTCCAATGGAATTTGAACTTTGATGACAAGAATAAAAACACACCAATTTAACCATCACACTATGCCACTATTGACTATTAATATGTTATTATTAATATATAATATAATAATTATATTATTGTAATAATTATATTATTGTAATAACTATATTATAATTGTATATATATATAATTTCAATTTCAACTCCTTTTTTTTTCATGGATGTGGATTATTTTGTTTCCTGCTCTCTTCTTCGAAATGAGATTGTTGTTTAGATGTCCACTGATGAGTATTTCTGTTAATATTAGTAGGTTGTGGATCATCTTCTCACCTTTCTTGTCTTTGTGAAATGAAATGTTCAACTTCCAATTGTTCTGTTGTTACTTCAGATTTTCATCTTGCATATCTTTTTCTTGTCTGCTTCATTAAGTTGTCTTCTTTGCTCATCCCTTCCTTTTTCACCTCCCCATCCTTATCTTTCAATCCCTCCACACAATCCTTTTAACCTCCCTATCCTTATCCCCCTATCCATCCATCATATCATCCCCTTTGTCTCCCCATACTTATCTTCCTATCTGTTTATCTTTATCCTTATCCTATCTCATAATCCCTTGTCCTTGGTATCTAGCTATAGGCTACTCCCCATGTAATCCAATGTCATCTATCTTATCGCCATCACTTCTGCTTCTTTTGCACTTCTTTCCAATCTCCTATCGCTTCTCATCATTCATCTCTCTACTATATCATTCTCCCAATTCATCTTTTGATGATTTGTATAACTATCCCATCCCTAAGCTTCGTTTGATCACCATCATCCTATCCAATCCAATAGGTCTACCCTAACTCATCATTTCAGTTCCATCATTTTATCCCCTTATCAGGGTTATCTCATCATCCCTTATCCATCGTTTGTCTTTTGTCTTTTGTCGAACTATGTTGCCCCTATGCTTTCACGTAGGCAAGGTCAATCATTTGATCCGCCCCTAGGGCTCCTTTATCATCTATCATCGGTCTTTCTGCTCTTTCCATCCGCTCCTTTCATCCTTCCTATCTCTATCAGTCTTCATCGTCCTCTTTTTCGCTTTTATCCATGGTCAGTCGTCAGCCTTTTATTGAACTACAAGGGCTTTGTGCTTTCACGTAGGCAAGGCTAATCTTTGATCGGCCCTGAGCCCCTAGGTCTTTAGGTGTGTCAGTCTTTTATCTTGTGTCGTGTCATCAAGCTATGCCCTTATCCAGTTGTTTCTTCACAAATGAGATCCACTTGTATCATGAGATCCAATCATTTTTGTGTTTCCTGCGTCATATCGATCTTTTAGTTTAGTATCCATCATCAGTCTCAATAAGATGCATCCTTTCTAACAGACCTCATCAATCCCATCCATCCCCTTGATCCTATGGCAAAGGATGTTTGAAATTGATTGGGATCTTTTGATTCTTTTGGCTTTTGTTTATCATTTGAGCCCCCTATCATCACTTGTCATGGTCACCTTGATCCATCATATCATGGTGTGCTTTGATTGGTCAACATAGGGTCATATCTTGATCTTTTCTTCGTTGTTGTCTTCCTGGTTGTCCCGCATAGTACCCACCAAGACCCCTGAGGTCTTGTGTTACGCTGGGGCATCCTTGTGTGCTTATGGTTATCCCAATGCCTTCTCGGACCAAAGTTTTCATGACTTTGGGGTTTTGGGATATCCTTCTTGTTTGTTGTGTTTGTTTCATGCATTAGACACTAATCCGCCTTGGTTCCACATACCCTGGCACTTGGTGTCTTATGCTATAGCAAAAATGAGTGCTCCGAAAATGGAAAATTGCATTAGGATTGCATTTCATCCCCCCTATCCATTCATCCTTCATCAATCTGCCTCCCATATCCATCCAATCTCTTATCCTCATCTCTTCAATCTTCTTAGAATAATATAGATTGGTTATTCTAAGCATCTTGTCCCCCATCATTTTTATTCCTTTCATCCATCTCGCATCTCAATCCAATCCTCATCAATTCAATCTCGCACAAATCATCTCATCACATCCTTGGTCTTGTTTCCAGCCTTGCTAAAAGCCTTGATCTCATCATCATCATTGTCATCATCATTGAGATGTATCCTTTCCTCATCAACAACCCTTTTGTCGGGATGTATCCTTCCCTATCCTTATGTTGTTTTGGGATGTATCCTTCCCTCATCAACAACACTTTCATCATCATCATCATTGGGTTATATCTTTCCCTATCCTCATGTTGTTTCAGAATCTCTCATTCCCTCATTGACAACACTCCATCCATCATCAACCCCTTTTGGCTTGTAGCTTGACTGGGGCAACATCACCTTTTGTCGTTAAATCCATTTATGCTTCATCCATCTCCTATCACTTATCATCCTCTCTTATCCATCACTTTGCATCATCTTCCTCATATACTCTTGCATCATTTCATCCATTTTGAGAGCACACCCATGTTCTCTTGAACCCGCATGTCCTCTCGAGGGGGCATCCTCAAACCCTACTCTTCATCTTCACCCCCATCATTTTTCCTTCCTAGTCACTCCTTTGAATGACTGGGGCATCTTTTTCGATCTAACCATCTTCTTATGGGTTCTATGTTTTAATCTTATTTGAAATGACGCTGCTTCGTAACACCATCTCAAAGAGGGGAAAAATGTAGACACCTAAATTTGGACACTTATTTGTCCAAATTTTCCCTCTTCGTCTAAATACCCTCTCATTAGCATTAATTAAGTAATATTGTTATTATTTAATTAATACCCTTAAATCATCTAAACCCCTAAGGTATTCAGTTAATAATTAAATACCTTACCCCTTTCATCAAATGAATTAAATAAATATGACATTTATTTGATTCCTCACATGTCACATCCATTCCTTAATCTTAATCAACCTCCTAATTCCATCATTAGGAATGTGCACATGCCTAATCCTTGATTAGGATGTGTCACATCCTCCAACTTTTGCAAGTTGGCCCCTAATCTCTCTTAGCCACCCGACCCTCCTCTAATCCTTCATTATCTAGCCTAATCAAACTCCCAAGGAATTTGTAATTCCTTTTATCCTTCTAAGGAATATTAAATTCCTTTTTCTCTTCTCCATGTGATCTTTGACTTGTCACATCAAGTCCCATGTGGACTCTTCCCCATGTAATCTTTGACTTGTCGCATCAAGTCACATGTGGACAAGTGCTTCCCTTTTTGGAACCTTGTCTTGTCCATGGGATTCTTCCACGCATGTGAATTTTAATTCACATTTATTTTCCCAACTATTTTACTCTTCCCATGGAGATTTTTGAGGACTACTAAAATTCCTCTCATGTCACTTTCCAACCATTTGGGAGCAAGAACTTTCCTTTTAAAGCAATCTTCTCCTCTCCCAATGTACTTTCAAGGTACATGTCCTTCCACATCACATGTCCTTCCACCTCACCTACACCTCATCACATCCTTGGCCATTTCACCTTCCACATGTCAAGATGTGAGGGCTTGTGAGTCCTCAACTCACCATATCCCTTCATCTTGGCCATGGTGGCTCAATCTTGACCATTGAATTCTCTAGAGAATTCAATAACCTCTATAAATACCCCTCTTTTCTCTCATTTAGGAATCTTATGCATTTGATACCAAACTCTTGCCATTTTGTCATTTGAAACCATACTTAGCCAATTTGCATATTTTGCCTTCATCATAGCACTTGAATCCACCATTATCACACTTTCAAGCTCATCTTACATCTTCATCTCACTTGCCATCCAAGGAGCATGTACACAACATTGAAGATCGAAGAGCCAACCGAGGAATAACTTGACAAGGTATAATTGTTTCATTCTATCTTCTTTGTTTAAGTTAAACATTTTGGTCAATCTTTAGGTGTTAGGTGTTCTTCATTGTTTCTTGCATTTTTGTTGTTGCTGCACATTTAGGAACAAGGATTTTCACCTGATCACAGTTACAATTATGGTTTATGGTTTAGGATTTAATGTTAGGATTTAGGTTTACAGTTGTAAATTTGGATAGGGTTAGAGTTAGAGTTAGGTTAAGGATTATGGTTTAGGGTTTATTTTTAGGATTAGGATGAAGGAAAGGGTTAGGGTTAGGGTTAGGTTGCGAGTTAGGGTTAGGGTTAGGGTTGATTGGATTAATGATATTATGGTTTAGGGTTTAGGATTAGGGTTAGATGTAGGCTTAGATTTTAGGGTTAGGTGTTATTTTTGGAATTGGGTAAGGTTGGAGTTATGGTTAAGGTTAGGGTTAGGGTAGGGTTAGGGTTGTGTTAGAGTTAGGGTTAGGGTTGGGATTAGGGTTAGGGTTAGGAATAAGGTTAGTGTTGGGAATATAATTGTTATTAGTTTATGATTTAGGGTTACAAATAGGATTATGGTCAGGGTTAAAGTTAGGGTTAGAGTTAGGGTTATGAGAAATAAACTTAGTGTTAGTGTGAAGGTTGGGATTTTGAGAAATAGGATTAGAGTTAGGTTGAAGGTTAGAGGGTAAGTGCAAGAATTTGGGTCCACGAAGAGGGGAAGTTTCAACCCAAAAATATTGAAAGGAATGGGTACTCATTTAAAAAAAAAAGGTATCCATTTAGTGTTGGAAATAGGATGCCATTTAATTGCAAATCCTAAACATTAATTATTTCATGTATCTCCTAAGTTCTTGGAATGTGTTCAACAAAACTAAGATTAGGATGAGATTAATGTTTGATGAAATAATCATGATTATTGACATTTGTAATTAATTCTAAATGTTAGGAGCATGTGAGGGTGTCCATTGTGAGTTCCTGAATAATAGGGGCACATGGGGCACCCACATGGTAAGGTGACACTCACCTTGAGTTCAATTAACTATTCGGAGTAAGAGATAACACTTCTGAATGGATGTAAAGATCTTAGGAGTTAGGGTTTGATGTTTGCATGCATGAAGTTTCGTTCAGATCAGTTTGGTTTAGTTTAGTTTAGAATCAATTTAGTTTAGTTTAGTTTAGTTTAGTTTAGTTTAGTTCAGTTCAGTTCAGTTATGGTTCAGTTATCTTTAGTTAGTTTTAGTTGAATGCTAGTTGACTTTAGTTAACTTGGAATGCATGGCTAATGACTTGAGTTGTATGACAGATAACAGGGACTACCTCCAGTTAATAGGGGATGACCATTCTTGCATGAATGGTGTTGAGTAAATGTTTCAATTAACAAGAAATGACTTGGAGCCAACCTGGGCACCCAAGTTGTCTTCTTGGAATTACCTCCTTTGCATGTTGAGATATTTTTGAAGGTTCAGTTAAGTAGGATTACTTTTGAGCACCTACTTTGAGGATGAAGCCTTGAAGATATTTACAGAATGAAGATCAATTGCCACTTCAGTTTGGGACACCCAAATGTATGAAGATGACCATTTGACATTGTTCTTAATGGAATAACCCTATTTGCATGAGATAGGCGTACCTTTTAGGAATAGGGCTTGAGCATTGTAATTATAACTCAAGTTGAGTTTACAAAGCTGATTAAAGCCTATTTATCTCAAGCAAGTTGAAGAGAGTTATTATCAGTTTTATTGCAGGTTGTGAAGAAGTTCTGGTGAAGGCTGAAGAAGCATTCTCAAGCAAGAATTGAAGCTATTTTAATCTACTTCAGAAGATTGAATAATAGAATAAATCTTGGTGGAGTTTTTTCTCGAAAGGGTTGCTCCACGGTACATCTTGTATAATCTTTCTAATATCCTGTCTACTTCTTTTATCAACTTCTGTCTACATTCTACAACAGTAAAATGGAATAATCAAGATAATCACCCACAAAGAATATGTAACAAAGGAAAAAGCTTATTTAGATCAGCAATATTAAAGTTTTATAGAGTATTAAGCTAAGAAAACACCTCATTTTTCAACATTTGGTATCAAAGATGAGGTTGGGTAAAGTATTGGGACGCCTTTCTCTTAGAGTTTAAAGGATTTATTGGCTTAGTGGGAGCTTTTATTATTTTTATTTTTTTCCTGATTTTGGAATTAAGTTTTGTTACAATGAATTCAAGGTTAGATATTGAAAGGTTCAATGGTTCTAACTATGAAATGTGGAAATTAAAAATGGAATATCTTCTTGAAGAAAGAGATCAGTGGTTAGCGGTTAATATCAAAAAAATACACCTACAACTATTTCAGATGAAGATTGGGCTAAGTTAGATAAAAAGGAAAGAGGAACAATTAGATTATGTCTTGTCGATGTTCTTTTAAATGTTTCAGAGGAAAACATTGCATATAAATTGTGGAAAATAATAGGGAATATTTATCAATCAAAGAATCTAACAAATAAGTTGTATCTGAAAAGGAAGTTATATTCATTAAAAATGAAAGATGGTGATTCAGTAGCACAACATTTAAATGCTTTCAATTTAATTCTCAGTCAGTTAGCATCTGTAGATGTAAAGCTAGAAGATGAGGAAAAATACATTTTATTGCTTTTCTCTTTACCAGATTCTTGGGAAAATCTAATTATTGCAATTAGTGGTAATGGTGCAGATCCAAAGATGGACAACATCATTCCTACTCTCTTATCAGAGGAGATGAGGAAGAATTCTAAAACTGGCTCCCAAAATGCCTTGTTTGTAAGAGGTAGGCCTAAAGAAAAGGAATCTAAGGTGGACAAGAAAGGAAAGGGTAAGTCTAAAGGACGGTCAAAAACCCCTGGTAAGAGTAAGGTAAAGTGTTGGAATTGTGGAAAACCTGGACATATTAAAAATTATTGTAAGAGCAAGAAAAAGAGTTCTGATGCTTCTATAGACAAATCCACCGATGATAGCAATGATGCATTAGTCATTTCTTCTAATATTGTTCTTGATAACTCTAGGCTTATTGATTCAGGTTGTTCCTATCATACGACTCCTAGAAAGGAGTGGTTCACTAAGTATACTGCATATGATGGAGGGGATGTCTTCTTTGGAGACAACAACACAACAAAGGTTGTTGGCAAAGGAGAGGTAAAATTTTGTTTCAATGATGGTAGGGTTAAGACCCTTAATGATGTTTTACATATTCCAAAACTTGCTAGAAATCTACTTTTTGTCTCTAAGTTCAATGATTCTGGAATGCATGTGACATTTGACAAAGGTGGTTGCATATTGGTGAAAGGGAATATGGTGGTTGCTAAAGGATCTCATATTAGGACTTTGTTTAAGTTTAATACCTCCAATGTAAATATTTTATCCAATGTAACTGAAGCTGAAAATACATGTATCTTATGGAACCATAGATTGGGCCATATAGGTGAAAAAGGTCTTAGGACCATTCTTAATAAAAATTTGGTTGACGGTATTCCTGATTATAATATTGGAAAAAATGACTTTTGTGAGCACTGTGTTTTTGGAAAGAAATCTAGATCTAAATTTCCTAGTGGTACAAATAGAGCTAAGAGATTATTAGAGATTATTCACTCAGATGTAATGGGCCTTGTGGATATTGACTCTATTGGAAAATCTAGATACTATGTCACATTTATTGATGATGTCTCAAGATACACTTGGATATATTTTATGCATAACAAATATGATGTGTTTAATAATTTTAAGGAATTTAAGGCTTTGGTTGAGAAAAAATCAGATCATCCGATAAAAGTGTTGAGATCAGATAATGGTGGTGAGTATTGTTCTAGGGAATTTGATGATTATTTTTAGCATGCATGAATAGTGAGATAGAAAACTACTCCATATACACCTCAAAAAAATGGAGTAGCAGAAAGGATGAACCAAACCTTAATGGAAAGAGCTAGGATTATGTTAAGTAGTGCTAAGCTTGAACGGTCCCTATGGGCTGAAGCAGTATGTATTTCTTGTTATTTAATCAATAGATCCCCTAGTTCATCTATTGAAGATAAAACTCCTTATGAGATGTGGTTAGGTAAGAAACCTAGTGTTGCACACTTAAGGATCTTTGGTTGTGAGGATTTTGTTCACGTGCCTTAAGAAAAGCGATCTAAATTGGATCCTAAAGAACAAAAATGCATATTCATAGGTTATGGTGAAAATATAAAAGGATACAAGATTTGGAATCCACTAACTAGAAAAGTTTCTTTATCTAGAGATGTTATTTTTAGGGAATTTAGAGTTTATTCAGGAGAAGAACAACCAAAGGAGAAGGATACTTCTCAAACAATGCATTTTGAGACAAATACTGAGAAGCAACAAGATGCACATGTTGAAGAACAATTGGATGGATTGGAAGAGGAGAGTTCAGAGAGGTCTTTTGAAATAGATGCTCAAGATGAGCATATTGAGGAACAAGTAGAAACCCCTTTGAGGAGATCCACAAGACAACGAAATCTCGTTGATAGGTATAGCCCACCTAATTTCCGTTGTATTTTTGCTTTAATGAGTACTAATGATGAACCCATTTCTTATAGGGAAGCTTTTTCCTCATATGAGAAGAAGCTTTGGTCACAAGATATGCATGAGAAAATGGAATCCTTGGATACTTGTGACATATGGGATCTTGAGAGTTTTCCCAAAGATAAAAAGGCCATTGGTTGTAAATGGATCTTTAAAAAGAAGATTGGTGCAGATGGTAATCTTGAAAGGTAGAAGGCTAGATTAGTAGCCAAGGGCTACGCCCAGAGAGAGGGAGTTGAATTTAATGAAATCTTCTCTCCTATTGCTAAACTTACTTCTATTAGATTCTTTTTGTCAATTGTTGCTACTTATGATTTTGAAATTGAGTAAATGGATGTGAAAACTACATTTTTGTATGGGAATCTTGATGAGGATATTTATATGATGCAACTTGAAGGTTTTGTTGTAAAAGGAAAAGAAGAATTGGTTTGCAAGTTAAAGAGATATTTATATGGATTGAAACAGTCACCCAGAATGTGGTACCAGAAGTTTGATGCTTTCGCATTGAAAATTCATTATGTTAGGAGTGAGGAAGATCATTGTGTTTACATAAAAGTTATTGATGATCAACTTTTAATTATTATCTTGTATGTTGATGACATGTTTATTGGTAACAACAAGGTAATGATCAAAGAATTGAAAGCACAACTCTCAAGCACATTTGAGATGAAACATCTAGGGGCTGCAAAATATATTCTTGGTATGGAGATCAGTAGAGATAGAGGTAACATAAAGCTTTTCTTAAGTTAGAGCAATTATGTTGATACTATTTTGAAATGGTTTAACATGCAGGAAAGTAAACTAGTTAATATTCCTTTACCAATTGGCATGAAGTTAAGTTTAGATATGAGTCCTAAATCTGATTTTGATTATGAGGAAATATCTAAAAATTTGTATGCTAGTGCAATTGGTAGTTTAATGTATGCAATGGTTTGTACGAGACCAAATATAACACAAGCAATGGGATTTCTTAGTAGGTTTATGTCTAACCCTAGTAAAGAACGTTGGAATTATGTTAAGAGGGTGTTTAGATATTTATGAGGGACTTCAGATTACTATTTAGTTTATCATGGTTCTAATAATATTGATATTATGAATAGATCATTGGACATATAGGGGTTTGTTGATTCAGATTGGGCAGGAGATCTGGACAGTCGGAAGTCGACAAGTGGTTAGTTTGGAGATGTAGTTGGCTATGTATCATGCTCGTCCTAAACATGTAGATGTTCAGTATCACTTTGTACGAGAAATGGTTGAAAGTGGAAAGGTATTAATTGAAAAAGTTGACACTTTAATTAATGTTGCAGATTATCTTACAAAGCTAGTTCCTACAGATAAGTTCTCGTGGTGCAGGAAGGCCATTGGCCTTGAGACCTGTACTTGATTTAAATTATTATTCCTTGTTTAGAATAATTGCAATGTATAATTTCAAGTGGGAGAATGTTGGAAATAGGATGCCATTTAATTGCAAATCCTAAACATTAATTATTTCATGTATCTCCTAAGTTCTTGGAATGTGTTCAACAACACTAAGATTAGGATGAGATTAATATTTGATGAAATAATCATGATTATTGACATTTGTAATTAATTCTAAATGTTAGGAGCATGTGAGGGTGTCCATTGTGAGTTCCTAAATAATAGGGGCACATGGGGCGCCCACATGGTAAGGTGACACTCACCTTGAGTTCAGTTAATTATTCAGAGTAAGAGATAACACTTTTGAATGCATGTAAAGATCCTAGGAGTTAGGGTTTGATGTTTGCATGCATGAAGTTTAGTTTAGTTTAGTTAGTTCGGAATCAGTTTAGTTTAGTTCAATTCAGTTATGGTTCAATTATCTTTAGTTAGTTTTAGTTGAATGCTAGTTGACTTCAGTTAACTTGGAATGCATGGCTAATGACTTGATTTGTATGATAGATAACATGGACTACCTCTAGTTAACAGGGGATGACCATTCTTGCATTAATGGTTTTGAGTAAATGTTTTAGTTAACAAGAAATGACTTGGATCCAACTTGGGCTCCCAAGTTGTCTTCTTGGAATTACCTCCTTTGCATGTTGAGATATTTTTGAAGGCTCAGTTAAGTAGGATTACTTTTGGGTGCCTACTTTGAGGATGAAGCCTTGAAGATATTTACAGAATGAAGGATCAGTTGCCACTTCAGTTTGGGATGCCCAAATGCATGAAGATGGCCATTTGACATTGTTCTTCACGAAATAACCCTATTTGCATGAGAAGGCGTACCTTTTAGGGATAGGGCTTGAGCATTGTAATTGTGACTCAAGTTGAGTTTACAAAGCTAATTAAAGCCTATTTATCTCAAGCAAGTTGAAGAGACTTATTATCAGTTTTATTAGAGGTTGTGAAGAAGTTCTGGTGAAGGTAGAAGAAGCATTCTCAAGCAAGAATTAAAGCTATTGTAATCTACTTCAGGAGATTGAATAATAGAATAAATCTTGGTGGAGTTTTTTCCCGAAATGGTTTTTCCACGATACATCTTGTGTAATCTTTCTAATATCCTGTCTACTTCTATCAACTTTTGTCTACATTCTACAACAGTAAAATGGATTAATCAAGACAATCACCCACAAAGAATATGTAACAAAAGAAAAAGCTTATTGAGATCAACAATATTAAAGTTTTACAGAGTATTAAGCTAAGAAAACACCTCATTTTTCAACATTTAGGAACATGAGCTTGAGCTTTAGATCAGGATCTTATTCCTAAATGGGTACCTGTTCTATTTTAACAGGTACTCACTTTAAAATGGACCGTACTTGTTCTAAAAGTAGAATGAGTACTCATTTTAAAGCGGGTACCCATTCTAAAAAAATTGAAATCCCAAGCCACTTTTTGCTTGGATTTTAGGCTCGAGAAAGGTTTGGTAACTTGACCCTTAGTCTTTGACCTGCAACTAAAAAATAAGGCAATGTCAAGAGAAATGTCTAACTGTGGCAATATAGTTGATGGTTTTTTTAGAATTAATTTATAAAATTAAAACCCATCATAGATCATGATGTTTAGTTTTCAAATATGTATTTTTTATGATTGGATTAAGTTTTCTATTTTTAATTAATTTCTAAGCAAACTGGTCCATAAACTTAAAATATCATATATATATATTTTTTAATAACTTTTAATTTGTTTTTTTTTTGTAAAAAAGATTATATGACATTAATCTTCAAGAAATTCTCTACATAATGAAAAAAAAAGTCAAAAAATGATTAGTTTAGGTCAAATTATGATGTCTGTAGACGTTGGTTTTCAAAAATAACAATTAGGCCCATAATAATAATAATAATAAAATATTCAAAAAAAATATAAAAAAATATCCTCATCAATCTTCAATTTGTTACACATATTTTCCAAAAAGTAATTATAAAAATACTTTTATTTAGGTCAAATTATGGTGTTCGTATACATGCATGGTATGGTAAAAAGAAAGTGACTTTTAAAAAGTAGTTTTTAGACATGCCTATTAAAAATTAATTTGTATCATTGGGGAATTAGAATAAATTACACATTTGGAAACTAGACTCAAAATAATGAATTTCATATTACTGATTTTTTTAAGATTCAATGTGTAAGTGCTTCAAATTTTTAGTCCAATTGTGACAAATTCTAAAAATTAGGGAAAACTCTTCCACTTTTTGAGCTTTTTGTGGACCCAACTTTTTGCATCAGCCTAGGGTTAGGATTATGGTTAGGGTTAGAGTTAAGGTTAGGGATAGGATTAGTGTTAGGGTTAAGATAATGGTTTAGGGTTTAATGTTTAGGTTAGGGTTAGGGTTAGGGTTAGAGAAAAAGGGATAGGTTAGGGTTATGATTATGGTTTTTGAAATAGAATAAATTAAATATGTAAATAAAATAAAATAAATGTTATTTATTGGAAAGTACTTACATTTGTAGTATTACAATAATACTATTTGTTGGCTAGTCTATATATCGATAATGGCATACTAATTCAAGGGTAGAAAAAATAATATTTTGAGATCAATAGATTCTTGTAAGCCAAATGTATCAAAAATTTATTGGGTTAATGAAGATTATAGTTGTTAGGGTTGATGTTGGTGTCAATTTTGACTCATACTAGGAAACACTATGACCAATATTATTGGAGTTGAGATTATTCCATAAAAAAATATTTGTTAAATATTAATGAGAAAAAGATTAGTTAGTGTGTACAAGGAAATTGTGTTGTAAATGGAAAATTTATATGGCTAAATTGAACTACACAAAGACCAAAAACCACTCAGTTAAAGCATTAGGAAATCAAAATTAAAACACAAAGTAAGCAATCAACTCCAAGTTAGACCTCCTAGTTGCATAAGTGGTTACATTCCATTTGATGATTTTGATGTGTGCTCAAGATTTTGTAGCATAATATTGCATTCAAAAGTGTTGTTGATAAAATGGCTAAGCTGGGAGAGATTTTATAGATTTTTAGTAGAGTAGATGGATGACTAGGATGGAAAAAAAAGATCAAGGGTGGAGACTACTTGAGATGTACCAAGCATGGATATGGTGTCAAGTGGCACAAAGAAATGGCATGAGAAGATTGAGGGTACTATGGGAGGACACATGGGAATTTAAAATTTCCATTTACAAAAAAAAGGAGGATTGAGGGTATGGGTAAATAATTTGACCCATGTGTGACACGATACCAAGGCCATGTCATATGTATAAAGGCCCATGCATTGTGTACAAAGGCTCATGTCTTTGTACACATTAGAAGATGTGAGGGATTTGATAAGTGTTGAATAAGATTAGGATTAGAGGATTAGCCCACTTAATAAAGGTGGGAGGAAAAAGGATAAATTAAATAATTAAAGTATTTATTTAAATTTTTAGAAAAGGGGCACGGGACTTAGGTAAATAAATAATTGGATTTATTTGTCTAAGGTGGACTATATGATGAAGGTGATTTAATGGTTTATATTAGAAAATAATTGTGGGTGAATTATGATGAATAGTGATTTTATTAATTAAATAATAAAGGGATAGAAATGAGATAGTTAATTGAATAATAAGGGTTTTATTCAATAAATTATAGAATAAATAGTTGGGTAATGATGATGTGTCAGTTTTAAGTGTCTACATTTTCCCCTCTTTGAGATGGTGTTATGAAGTAGCATTATTTCAAAGAAGAGTAAAACATAATTCTTGGAAGAAGATGGTTAGATTAGGAAATATGCACCAATCAAATAAAGGAGTCCCTAGGAGAAATATGGTGGGAGTGAAGGTGAGGGTGAGGATGAGGATGCCCTCTTGAGAGGATATGCGAGTTTGAGAGAATATGGGTGTGCTCTCGAAATGGATGAGAGATTGCAAGGTGATGAGGAAGAGGATGCAAGTTGATGGATAGAAGGGGGTAAGGGAAATGTGATGGGAGGAGGAAGAGATAATAGAGGGAGGAGATAAGAAGTAAGCAAGAATGCATGAAATGATTCAAAGGAAAAAATTATGTTTCCTTGATCAAGCTGAAAATCCAAGATTGATCGATGATGGATGAAGTGTTGTTGATGTGGGAAGGATATATCCTGAAACAACATAAGGATTGGGAAGGATACATCCTAATGATGATGATTGGTTTTTGTTTATATAAGAATGATATATCATGAAACAACACAAGGATTAAGAAGGATACATCTAGATGATGGTGATTGGTGTTGGATCAAGGCTTGCAACAAGGCTAGGAATAAGTCCACAAATGAGATTGGATGATTTTATGTATATTGCATAAATGGATTGTATGGATTATGACTTTCTTATGATTTTGGATTGGATGGAGTGATGGAATAATCAGATAGATGGAACTAGATTCTATGGAGGAGTAGCCTACAACTAGGTACCAATGGCAAGGGATTATGGGATGGGGGGATGAGGTGGTAGGAAGGAGTGATGGATGGTGGATAGGGATATAAGGATAAGGAGATGCAAGCTTAATTTTATGGGAAATATGTAATGATTAGGATGAAAAGATGAATGGATTAACAAATCTAAATGTACAGATTGTGAATCTAATGGATAACGAAATAATTATAATGGATGAAAGATGCTTAGATTATAAAATATGTATTAGCCTAAAATGAACCTAATTGATTAATATAATGATGACAAGTGATAGGTGATATGACATATTATGATATATTGATGGAGGTGTCATGCCTTGGTACATTAGATGTAAGAGCAGGATAAGTGGAAGATGAAAGATATCATGATAAATAGGGGTGAGGAGAAGAAAGTGAAAATGGAATCAATGATTAGGTGAGGATTATGGAATAGATGGGATATTTGGATGGGGAATGGTAGAAAATAAAAATGTAGGGATGAAGGGATGGGGTATTATGAATTCAATAATTAAATTGACATGTAGTGAGCACTTAATTTGATATAGCATGAGATATTATGCACCAAGGTATGATGAACCAAGGCGATGTCGTATCACATGCATATGATTGACTCAATAAACAAGAAATTTATTCCAACATCTCACAAGGTCACAAAGGGCCTTGGTGGTAATGATGCTAAAAATCCATAAACATAAGGTGATGGAGCTCCTAAAATTCTAAAG
Organism: Sequoia sempervirens; assembly: GCA_007258455.2. Classification (NCBI taxonomy): domain Eukaryota; kingdom Viridiplantae; phylum Streptophyta; class Pinopsida; order Cupressales; family Cupressaceae; genus Sequoia; species Sequoia sempervirens. The sequence continues at coordinate 75,239,338 of VDFB02072274.1, read as the reverse complement.
AATTTTTTTTATCCCCCATGGGCTTAGTCTGCATTTTAAAACCTTTATCCCCATGAGTGAGTAGGGTTTTGCTTATGAAAGCACTTAAGTAGTCTAACGCTCTGTTGACCTGCTTTGCTAGTCGCCAGTTCATTTAGTCATTCCTTAAGTCACAGTGCATGTTAGCTTACTGACCCCTTTGGTTAAGAGTGTCGATTATCCTGTCGTCCCATCGACCTTAGTCATTTCCTAAAGTCAGGTCTTAATTTTTCCTGATGACTTAAGCTTAATTCATTAGTCTGCGAGGGTCATGCCACCGTCAGCCTAATAAAGGCCCTTTATTAAATGCTAACCTTATCATGCGTGTAGGTTTTGAGATTCGAGGTTGTGGGAAGAGATCCTGACCGTACCCCACCAACTCGCGGGCGATAAATGCTGACTTGTTAAAATTTGTGAGATCAGTGAAAGGAAGACGCGTGTCTTCATACGGACGTGGGGCCCAGTCTCCACTGTCAAGCTTATGGCTCGTGGTTCCAAACTATTGGTCGAGATCAAATCTCGAGAACAATCTCCACTGTTACCTGTTGGTTTGCTAGGAAAAAGTGAACGCTCATTAAAAGTTATGAGATCAATGAGATCTCAACACGTGGATCGATCTACTCAATTTGTGAGATGAATGGAGCCCACTGATAGAAAATTTGATGTTCGAGGTGGGTTAACGTCATTGGTCAAGGACACCTCAGTGAAGCACGGTTGGATTTCAAACTTAGTCAATCTAAACGAAGCCGTTCGATTTTCCATCTCATCCTGAGATCAACGACCTATATTCAAAGTTGATAAAAAGACACGTGATAGCCATTTTCACTCTACAACTAGTGGGCATTAATGATATACTCTCTGCAGGTGTGATCAAATTGATCTTTGTGTGTGTGGAGACTTAATTGTTGGCAATCATGAAGTGCAATCTATAGATTTCCATGCACTTGAGAATTAAACAGTGGCAATACACATGCCAACGAATTTCCCAGTTTGCGCCTATGTTTTTCATTAAGCAATGATGATTGATATCATCACTTTGCTCAATAAATAGAAGTGATGAGTTGCTATTTTTACCATAGCAATTAAGTTGTCAAGTCCTCAAGCTTGTGCAGAGAGCCGAAGTTTGAGTGTAGATATTCTTGTACAAGAATGAGTAAGGCCGAAACCCCATCGGTCCCAATGCGAAGGTCTGCTAGATTAAATTTGCAGGAGCCTCACGGGATAGACCCAGAGCTTGCACAAAGTGTTCACAAGAGCATCCACGGTAAGGAATCTCCACCTGTGATTACCAGATGCAACCACCGATTGAAAGACAAGGCTGCAAGCTCAGGAGAAATTGGAAAGAAAGAGGAGGCCGTTGGGCCATCCGACAGAGTGCAGAGAAAGATTAGATACGGTTGTGGCTCATTTGGTCGGTAGAATTTTCCTATTGATGTTACTGATAGCTTGTCTGATAGCGAAACAGAGACAGACTCTAGTTATCACTGGTACCTTGTGACTATGGGCCAAACTCTATCCCTTGAAGCCGAGGTGTTATCTATCCCTCCTTTGGTTGTCAGGACTCCGAGTGGGAGGGATGCGGCTATGATGAAAGAAGATAAGGTTGAGGAAGGGGTTGAAGTCTCATCCCCAACCCTTGCTACTACACAAAGCGACCATGTATTGGGGTTTACGTGTTGCTGGTAAAAGGGTTTTTAGTTTGTGAAAAGGAGGTGGCTAATGATATTTTGTGTTGATAATGATTTATGCGGTTGTCGCTTTCTCTCTTTGTGTGCGTGGAAATTTTTTGGAGTGTTGAATGCTGACTGCATGCCCTCATGGTGGTTTGGGCGTTGGTTTTGTTGCTTGCTTGGCGGTGGAGGAAGATTTTGGCAACACTTTGCTTCTTCCTCATGATGGTTGTGGAAATTTTTTCTTTCCCTGTCTCAACAAAATTATCATTTGGGGAATTTTGGAAATGCAGTTGAAATGTGACATGAGATGAAATTTTTGTGATGTAATTGCATTTCGAGCCCAAAGCTTGTTGGCTCCCTTATTCTATAAAAGGGAATTCAGGGCTCATTTGCAGGGGGTTCTAAATTTTCTGAGTCTTCAGGTCTGATACAAAAGGGGTAGATAATATAGGAATACCAGAAAATAGGGTAGTAAGATTGTCTTGGGTTTTGAACTTTACATATGAAAATCTTAAATAGTTAAGTAGAAATTAGTGATATCAAAAGTAAAATTCATATATAGTTCATATGATCTTCTTTGTAAATCACTCTGCAAATTTTGTATACAATATCAAGCGATTTGATTCATCTTCAAATGTTTCATTTGAATGCATGCCTTCATTTTTTCTTTGATTCAATGAATCAAATACATTTTTAAATGAGGACATGGATTTGTGGTGATTTATTGATAATTTGGTAAGAAGTGATGAATTATATGCATAGAGTTTCCATACTATAAGTCTTTATGGAAATAGTCCATAGTTATCAGCTCTAAAGAATTTTTGCATGATAGGTCGTAATATGTATGACTCTATTACCCAATTGATGAAGGCACTAGTCTATTTATCTTAGTATTTATTTTGAGTGATAGTGAAGTATTGGATTGTTGATTCAGGGTTAGAATACAAATATTTTAAAATTACTTATAGTGAAACATGTATGTGAAATATCTTCCCTGTTCCTGGTAAATTGATAGAAATTTGCTTAAAGACTAGCCAACCTTTGAGTGAATTGTGTTGTTTAACCCTTGTAGGAACTGATCTATGATTTGCTATGTCATTTATTGAGGTAATCAAATGAAATGATAAAAGGAACACCCTCCTAGGTCCCACAGATCTTGAAGTGCAGAAGATCTCAATCTTTGACTGAATCTTGTTAGTTGGCCATTCATTGTAAGGGTCTTGAACATAAGAATTGTCTACTCTTTACAGATTCCTTAGGTGTACTAGGAAAAACACCAACATAAGGAATGACCCAACATAACACAAGGTCTCATGGGCTTCGATGGGTACAACACATGACAACCATGCAAAGATGAGACACAAAATTCAAGAACTTGACCCTAGTATTACCAATCAAAGCACACGACCATGATATGATGGATCATGAAAACCTTGAGTAGGTAAAATAGGGAGCTCAAATAAAGATAAACAAAGTGTTGATAATTTATCACCATAAAATAGTTCTTTAAATTCATTTAGGAAAACTTTGATAAAGTCAAATATTTTTCAAATTTTTGCTGTCATAGGCACTGAAAAGGAAAACAAGAAAATTTTAATGTTTATTTTCTATCCAAATTTTATGCCAAGGAAATAGAAGGGAAGAAAAAAAGGTTTTTTTTTCCTTTGAAGGCTTTACCCACGTAGTAGGAGTTTAGGGTTTTCATTTTTCCTTGTGTTGCCTTGTTACTCTGCATGGCAGGAGATGAAAAATAAAGGGGCATTGAAAGAGTCTTCCACTATTCAAAAATTGAAGGATGCACCTAGTTGCTTTATCTATGGCACATTTTAGAAGGCATGTTACATAAAATGGAGGAGATATGGCACATAGCTTGGAAGTTGGAGAGGTTCCAAGATTTTATTTGTCACATCCATGTTTCATGTCCTACATGTTTGCTTTCATAAATGTCAAATATCCATTGTGTTTCTAGAGATTTAAGTATTAGAATGCATATAGGTTATGTTTTATGAAATTTATACCATCTTAGAAGGGTCTTGAGCAGTGTAGATGTTTTAAGGGCCACATGAAAATTGTAAAATCACACACAAAGTTGACTGAAAAAATAGTGAGAGCAAGTAACAATCAAGCCACCATTGAGATATTTCCACAAAAATACTCATCTTCTCAAGTTCAAAACCACCTTGTTAATCTACAAAAACCTATCCCTTTATGGTTTATTATGACATTTCACCATCTTATCAGAGACCTCTGTAGTATGCTCATGGTAGAGATATAGAAATAAAAAAGATAACATAAAGAAAGAGGCCTTGAATGCTCATATAGAGGTATACAAAAGGCTACATGAAAAATTAAAGGTTCAAAGATACTTGTAGTTGAGGCTAGAGTCACAAAAGGCCAACATCATCGTCAAATAGGTAAATTAGCATAAACATTTTAATGTATTCATAAAAGGCCAACATTGGGTTACATTTAGGGGTTGAACCTCTTATTGAGGAGTAATAACCAATGAATAACCCATTTCCCTAGACTTTAAATGTGGCATTTTTTTTGTTTCATGATAGGATTTCCTTTATAGGTTTGCTAATATTTTCAAATTTGACGGCATCCTATTTGAGCCTAAAAATATTCTAGATAAACTGCTTGTTTAAACTTAAAAACACATTTCATACACTATTCTTCATCTATCTTTTCTTTTCATCATATATTTTACTTTCCCATATCATAATATCTAGATCCATAAAGAAATTAGATAATATCACCTTAGCAAAGTCGATCCCCATGCATTACAAATGGGCCTATCAACATTTCTCTTTTTGAATGATATTTCAAAAATGTCTCTCCTAATGACATTTCTTATAACATCCCTTATACCTTCCTTAGCATCAACAAAATGCTCTATGAGAATATGGCCCTTTCCCATTGGTTTTTTAATACTTATTTGAGGCATATAGTAAGATCTTAGTAATATCTTTAGTTGTTCTCTTAAATTCCTTTAATTTTTCAATATATAGTACTAGGGTTTTTGACATGGCTAGGTATTGTAATATTATGACACTAAAAACCTAAGAACTTTCTTAACATGATAAGGATGTAGACATAAGCATGTAAATGGAAAACCTACCCTAACAATTGCATAACAAAAATAATCAAAATTTGATGCAATGAACAAAAAAACACCCTTTATCTTAAAAATCGAACACAACCACTTAATAGAAGTACAATTTAATCATAAAATAAAAAATCTTAAAATAGACTTATCAAAAAACATCCACACTTGCTCTCTAATGAAAAAACTTTCACAAGTCTAACAACTTAAGAAACTAGGTTATTGTTAAAAACCTTGACACATTGACTCCCAAGATAATTTAAACTTTGACTACTTTTGTTGAAATAAATCCTCAATATTTAATAATAAAAAATGACACTAGTAGCTTAGCATCAATGGATTCATAGTTTTTCAACTTTTGTAGTGAACTAGGGCACATGAGAGCAAGTAACAAATATTATATAGTTTCATGTTGTTTTGATAGGAGAATCATACAACACAAAAGAATAGAACAAGATTAATGGTGCTGAATCAACCCTATACATATAGATGTTAGGTTGATAGTTAATCCCTTTGAATTTCAACTCTTAATTTATATTTCACATTAATTTTTTGAAACTACTTCATGATCTGATATCAAATGCACAATAGGCACTCTAAACAAGTGATCACTTTGTTTTCCATGTGACCCCAAATTAGGCTACTAACTAATAACATTTATCTTTATAAGCAATTATGAACACCTTATTATTCTTGACACCTATGACATTATATATTTTGTTGCTTTTAAAATAAAACTGCCACGTGGCAGCCATTTTGTTGCTCATTCTTTGATTAGTTGGTGGAAATTAATAAGTATTAGCCAATATGGAGACTCCACATGGGACATAACAAAAGGAACACATATAACATTGAGGGCCCACCACAATGACAAATTGGACAACTTGGATAAATGCTAAACAATAAAGAATATGATTAACAATGAGTGTGTGGGATAATTCACATCATATAAAGGGTGAGGAAACAAAACTTGCGTCATGAGTGTTTTTGCACTAGGCATAGTTTGGTCATCATTGAATGGGATAAATAAATAACTTGCACAACAATTAAGGGCATGTACCCTGATATGTAGCCTTAAACAACAACATACACATGGGAAGATCTTGTAAAGCAAATATAACAAAGTAAATACTTTTTTTTCAAACAATTTCTATAATTGTCTATATGATAGTAAAGCAAGAAGTAAGACTTATGCGGAAATGTAGTTTTATGCATCCACGATGTTTGCATCACAATGTTGTAATCTATTGTTTAGCATCTATTTCATGTCGTGTGCAATAAAATAATTTTCACAACCAAAATAATGAATAGAACAAGAAAGGTCTAGTGTAACAAGAAAGTAGATTGTGTAATGATTGATATTTCTACTTATGGAATAGTTAACATGACCAACAACATGTTCAAGTCTTGTGCAACAATATTACATGAAAATATTAAAACCCATCCGCTTAAGCAACCAAATCGATGGCTTGTGCAACAATTATGAATACTTGTATAGTCATAAAAAGACACAAAACTAGCTACATCTTATGTAGCCTTTGCACAACAAGCATCGTAGGCTTGTGTAGTAAGGGAGGATTTGTGCAGCAACCACTATCATTTGCACATCAAGATAAGGGTTATGTAATTACCACTATAGGCTTGTGTAGCAAGGGAGGGGCTACACAACAACCATTACCACTTGTGCGATAAGGGAAGGGTTCCACAACAACCACTACAGGGTTGTACAACCCCAAAATAGTAGCAACTAAACAAGTTAGACTAAGACCATAAGGGAAAAACAATAAGGATTTCCCTAGAAAGAAACTCATATTTAATAATAGATCCTTATGGGAATCACAATTTAAAAATTATTATAGAAGAATACTCATTTATCCATAACCATTTTGCATTCACTAAGATTTGTTTGAAAACCACAACTCTAAACATAGGTTTATAATTCGATTTCAAGAGCATACAAGGAATTTGTTTGTATTTATTTTCAAGGTAAGAAATTGCATCTTTCAGGTACATTAACCAATATTAATACAACATGCCCTTTTTATTGACAAGTATAGGTTTATAGTTTAGCAAGATACATTTTATGGTATACACACACACATAGCAACATAACATTATCCTAACATATAATTCAAGCCTATAATGATAAGAGAAAATTCAATTGAAGCCTTGATTCGTAAACATCATCTAGACCTATTTCCAACACTATTTTTCCTTTCATATTTTCTCTTACAACACAGAATTTTTTTAACATGAAATAAATGACATCTCATTTTTTTCTTTACTCTATAGCATACAAATACAAAAATATTCTCATATAAGTTATAGTGCAATAATATCTATAAAATTTCTTTTCCACTTCCATAGGATTTCATTTCTAACCACATTTTTGTTAGCAATAGATTTTCACATGTAATTGTTGGGAGACAAATCACTTATGGAAGAGGGGACAAGGAGTCCTTGTGCTCATAGACAAGTGTGAACACCATGTCATATAGGTATTTGAGCCTTATAGTTATGATCACCTCTTACTATATATAATAAAATTATGGGTGTGTGCCTATTGATTTGGCTAGTACTTGAGAATTCATGTCCCTAATAGACAAGGATATCATGCATCAATATTTTTCTTTTGAGTAACTAATGAGAACCTTTAGAGAAGGATTATTTCCTTTTTTATTCTACACCAAAGACTAAATAGGATAGATGTATGTTAATAGTATACTAAAATAATCTAAATAAAAATTACTTTGATGTCTAACTTATCCTACACTAATTGGCTTAAGGAAAAGGGATAGAAGGAGGATACAGGTTTAAAAAAGGATAGACTTCAAAGAAAAAATTAAAAGGGCTAGTGAAGGAACACCAAAGAGGGGAAACTTGTTAACCTTCTCTAAAATGCACAACCAATTCTCCTTCACATACACTGAATTCTTGTGGCGAGACTGCCTCAACTTACTCTTTATGGTTTCACTTGTGAGAAAAATGACATTAAGTAGGATCTATGGATAGAAAATATTCAATGCCCATAGGAAAACCACTTTAGTATGGGTGTCATAAGTAGACAAAGACACATTCAGTCATGATATCAAACTAGGGGCACTCTCTAAGATGAGTCACAAAGAAACACAAAATGCTCAAACACATTCACATTTAATACAAATTAATAACCATGACCAATCAAACATCTAGTATACAGATCTAAAACTCAACTCTATTAAAGTATTAAAAGATATTTACAAGAGGGAAAAGGACTCCCACAATAGGATCTTCAATTGATGCTAGATCGATGGATAAAAGGTGGCATACACAAATAGTTAATAAATATGACTATAAGAAAATAGAGCCATGATGAATTCCCTTGCATAGAAATGCCATCTATTACTTTTGGGAGTTGAAGGCTCATGTGATTAAAAAAGGAATGAATTCGAGTTAATCACTAGGACTAAAGATAGGTGTGTTAGAATATGCAAAATAGACATTAATCTAAAAACTAGTGCAAGTGATAAATATTATTAAATTATTAAATATAAATCCTTAATCACAATAACTTATACGATAACCCATTATTAAGGAGGGGAAGAGTTGCAATACACAACTTCAAGCTTCTAAATTTGATGAGGATGAGGAAGAGGCAAAAAACCAAAAAATAAGGAAATTTCCTATCCAAATTTTTAAATATATGAGGATAAGGAAAAAATAGAATATCATAAAAGGAGGATAATTTTGTAACTCATTATCCTATCCTACCTAAGTAAAAATAAATTACTTAAGTAAACTTAATAAACTAGTGCAATATCACATTGGATAAAACATATCCAAGGTGAATAAAATATTACACTAATAGCCCCCTTAAGTGTAACTATGGTAAGAATAATGGGTCATGACAACAAGGTCATGTTAGATACCAAGTACCATTTAAAATAGCCATCTAGTAGAAAGAGAGTTTACCCTCATAAGTAGAATAGGAGAAAACCCATAGGGAAAAAACTCTATCCAAATTGAGGTATGTGAAGGAGGACATGATAGCCCCCTTAAAGTGAGTTTCCAAAAAATCTTGCAAGATAGGGCATGTGTTCCTTCAAAAAGAAGAGAGATAAAAGTAACCTATAATGACATGGATAATGTAGTAGTAGGTTCCTTTGCAATAGATGATGGATCTTTCTTTTGGAAGATAGAAACTCGAAGCTCTAAAAATATTGAATTTACACTCAAGTGGAATATAGAAATGAATTAGGATAAATGGCTTTGGAAGTTGCTCATGTGTCTCAATGCTAATGTTGAATTTTGAATATACCATACAACATTTGAGAATAGTGAACACTATAGTGTGGGATTTAGATCAATTTGAATTATGATGTGTCTAGTGAGTAGAATGATGTGGCAAAGATAAAATAAGTGAATCTAGAATGAGAGATGATGCAAATTGACATGAGCTATCATGAAAGAGAAGACAAATATCCTCAATAATATCATCTAGATCTAAAAGGTGAGAGTCCAAAAATAGATGTGAAACGTCAGGTAAGTAGACGTCCCAATGAGGCGGGTCCTATAGACATGAAGAATTTTTTTGAAGAGAACCACTAGAAGTCTTTGAAGAATCAAATATGAACTTCGATGAATCAATAGGTGATGTATGAATGTTTTTCAAGAGGGAAGTTATGTCCTTATGGTGTCATCTAGATATAAAATGTAGGATTCTACAAACAAGGAAGATATGTTTGGTAGGAATAGTTAGAAATTAGGATCTTTGATTTCTATGCATTACAAATAGCTATAAAGTAAATAAAATAAGAATTACAAGATATATAGATTAAACACATTATGTACAATATATACATGGGAAAAACCCTTCCAAATAAAAAAACTCCATAAATCATTATTTAATTATAAAACACTTACAAAATGGTCTAAACCTAGGAAATCACTTCTCCTTACTTCCACATGGCTAAAAATACCTTATATGCATAATGATATAATTCACTATTAATATTCAAATTCTCATTACCTCTCAATGAGTGAGAACCTCCTTAAATATATTATATGGGGTGGTAAAATACTTGAAGGGGTATTACTCACACCTTTTCAAAATTACTATATATAAATAATTAATAATCTTATAAACTATTATATTATTAAACATTAAATGATATATTCTTTATAAAGCATGTAATATGATGAGGTAAAAATAACCTCATTAGTCTAATGGGCTCAATATGTAAATCTAAACTTTTCAGCCTTAATAACCTTGCCAATTGATTACCTTTAGGAAAAATAAGTTCTCTCTTTCTATGAATAAGTGTACAAACTTTATTTCTTATAATTGATCGAATTAAACTAACTTATGCTGATTTAATGGTTTAGTCTTCAAGCATTTCGCAGGTCAACTCCACTCCCAATCACCATTCTGGTCAGAAGGGAAATTGATGCAAGGAAGGTGGCAGATAGACTCTTTTCTTAACTTAAAACAACCAATCCCAATCAGGAATCAACTCTTTACAACAACAGACTCTTAACTTGACACAAACTTCTTCCTTAAGGCTTGTAGCCCTCAATAGTCAAACAATGAAGGTATCTTCTAGAGATGGCCGTATAATGGCCTGTCAAACTCCACAAAGGTTCACTACAAACTGCTAAACAACATATCAAAAGTTTCCATAGGGTTGCTTTGACCCAACACCAAGAACCAATAACTTGCTCTGCTTCAAGGCATGTCAATTAGCCCTAATTTACAAAGAGACTACCTCTCAAACGATTGATAAACACTCAAAACCTCTTGACAGTCATGAATTGTGACAACAAACAACATAATATCACACCAACTTGTAGACTTAAGGCCCCTAATACGCTGCACCCAGAAACCCTCCTTTTTCATACAAATACCTAGGGCTTATTGGTTCTCATACATTCCAGACTTGAAACACCTCAAGATTGCATACCATAGACTTAATATGTCCTGTACAAACTTATGAAACAAAAACAAGAACAACTCTTTCACAATTTATGCAAAAGACCCTTCAATAGCACACCATTTACATAAGGAAACATGCATTATTTATCCCTAGGGTGTGACCCAATTAATACAATCTCCACTCCACTACTTATAAACACATTGAAACACCTAATTTACCATCAGAGGAGTCATTCCACTGAGCAAAAGATCCATACAGTAGGTGGAATGACTATTTCATAGTTTAAACCCCAATCAAACCCTTAATTATGAGAAAATAGGGTTGTTTCAGAAAACTAGATGTATCTCCTGCGAATTTCAAAGTTACACACCCAAAATGGATTCAAAATGAAGGCAACACATGTATCTTCAAACCACAAGTGAATTTAGAGAATGTCCAAAACTGTACATGCCCTACAATAGTTGAAAAGTTCAGGAAATACACATAATTGACAAAAAAAATAGTGTTGTATTTCTTTGGGATCATTCAATACATTGTCCAACCAACTTACTCGAGCCCATTGAGGCCTTAAATACATTTTCAAACTAGTTACTAACTTCCCAACACCTGCAACTACCTTTTAGATCCCATAACCCTTCATATTCCTATTTGCATTTGTCAATTTTGGACTTATCAACATTACATCTCTTTGTGCAACTTTTAACAATTTAACCCCTAGCCACCAATTACATATTGAAATGGTCTAAATAGACCTTATTGAGCATAATAAGCTTGAAACATAACTAACTCCTAAAGCCTACTTGGTATGACCTTGAATTGACCAAAGTAGTTTAATGGTGCTCCTGCACTAGAAATGAATGCGGATCTTGACACTTTTGAAAACCAGGGAATGGGCATCAAAATTCTAGGAGCAGATGTTTTGGCTGAGTCTTTATAACTCTATTATTTTTCAGTTTCAAAAACTTTATGGATCATGCAAAGCCTCTTTAATACTGTATATCATGGGATTTTAAGTCCCTTTTACTATGGGCAATTTGTTGAAAGACTCAATCGACTGAAAAATAGGATTTTTGTTAGTCGTTTTTGATATAAATATGTAACTGATAATGAGAAAGATTATCGTTATGCTGCCTAGTTGTCGTTGAGTAAAAACTACCATATAAATATGAGTTTTCTTGCCACTCTTTGAATTACTATGTAATATGGATGCATCTGTGGAATGAAGTAACAAAGAGATTTTTCCAGTGCATGTGATATGAAGTAGTTGTAGTCACATCTGAGAGCTAGCCACTCGAGGGTTATAGATAGATAGATAGATAAGTATTCTATTTCCTATTATGCATTTCATTTTAGTAGATCATAGTTATATTTTCATTTCATTTTCATGAGTATATGTTATACTGTTAGTGTCAAGCCTGCAAGTTGTAACTGAGTATGTAGTTTCTGAGCTTAACCGTTGAATGTCCGGAGCACCTTTCTTTAGTTGATTATGATAAATGGTTTTATTATTAGCAGTTGGCTTGTTATATTTTGCATTAGATAAATGTTTCCTAATTTATTTGCATGCTTTACTTCTTCAGCAATTTATGCATTCTTTAGATTAATCGTTTCCATGCTTTCTAGTTTAATGGTGATGCTTTTCAGATTCATAGTTTTCTGTTTTCTGATTTGAGTTATTTTCTCACTTTCTAGATAGATGATTTATTGCTTTCAAGATTAGAGGCCCCTTAGCTTAGAACTTTTATTTAGATGATTAGTGCTTAAGAGAGAAATTGAGATGTCCTCTATTGCATACAACCATTGGACATTGGTCGGTCGATATATTGATGTGTTTATTCACTAAAGTGTTAGGACCTAACAACAACCTATCACTTTTTGGTTTCGTTGCCAGGGAACCCCTTTTTCTAGTGTTAGTAGGAGATATGTAGAATACCTCTCTTAGGGATAGAAATAGTTCTTTGGCTTCTTTTCTGCATGGTCAGGAAACGAGGCCCCCACGGCCAAAACCCCCCCAATCGACATACCAACAACAAGTAGGGAGGAAGGAAACTCAGACCAAGAACTTACTGAGGAATTGACCGAACAGGGTCAACCTGAGACCTTCCCACATACCCTGAAAAGAGAATGAATAGTGGTCAAGTAGCACATTCTTTCACAAACTTTTGAACCTCGTGCCACTGAGCAAATTTTGGAAGAGGATCACATCCCCTCCAACATCATGGGTGACTGTAGAAATGTTTCCAATAACCACAACAATGATAACCCTCCACCACGCACATTCACTTATCCTATTGCTATTGATAGAGATGATGAGACAAAAATGAAAAATATCTCATCAGACTTCTTACCAACCTTTCGAGGTTTGGCTACTGAGGACCCTGATCAGTTCCTATTTGAATTCAAAGTCTTGTGTCAAATCTATGAATACAAGAATGATAATCAGAAACTAAAGCTTTTCCATTCAACTCTAAAAGACTCAGCTATGCATTGGTTTATGGGGTTAGGTTCTCAGTTGATAACCTCTTGGGATGAAATGGAGTCTGTATTTTTTGCAAAAATACCAAAGTTACTACAAGGTGAGTGATAGGAAAGAAGAACTGTTCAAAATAAGGCAAAATGAGGATGAAAGTTTAGAAGATTACCTAGATAGGTTTATCTTCTTGTCCAAACGCTGTGGTGGAGAAGTCATAAGTCTCAATATTTTAAAGACCTAATTCCTCAAAGGTCTTGATGATGAAGCTCACAGGAGTTTAGACTTAATGGGAAAAGGAGACGCGTCCTAACTGAGACTGGCAGAAATAACGAAATTGTGTTGAAACTTCTCCCATACTCATGGAGGTATTAGGAAGTTCACCCCCATATGTGGTTCTAATGACATAAATAAACTTTGTGAGGAATTGGCCAACTTCAAGACTGACATTCGTGTCCAACTAAACACCACCTTAGATGACATCCAGGCTAAAACCATAAATCCTGAGACCTTGTCTATTTATTTCCCTAGGTGTCGAAACAAACATTTGCTATGAGAGTGTCCCTTGGACAAAGTTGAAAAGATTGACGTTTGTCAAGTATGTGACAAGAATCACCCCATCGATCAATGCGAGCTATTGAATTCCATCAAAAATTCCAAGAAAAGAACAATTCTAGTCAAGGAAGTGGTGAACGTTGTCAACTAGAGAACGAGAAGTAATTTTTCCTATGGCCAAAATTCCAATCCTAACTGGCAGCCCCAATCAAATTAGAACAATAATCAATGGGAAACGCCCTATCCTCAAGCACCACTACCAATACCCTCTAACTGGGGAACCTATCCTTGGGGACCATTAGAGTAGATAAACCAATCTTGGGGTAACCCTCAGTGGCCCAACCAGTCTCAACAGCAGTGGTACCCTCAAAATCCCATTCCTCAATGGAATCAACCCCAGGATCAGTTTTATTCTGGTCCCAGGAGGATGCCTACTCAACAGACTCTCTTACCACCTCCCCAGAACACTCAACAGACTGAACAAGTTAACCAATCACCACTTCTGACGCAACCAGTCCCTAATCCAAAGAACAATCATCAAAATACTCCAGTGTATTCCGTCGAACAAGACAATGCCACCAGACTCAACACAATACACAGTGGAAACCTATAGTTGAGGTATGGTAAAACACTTTCGTAGTCGACTATCGAATAAATCATAGATGAACCTATCCAGAAGTCTTCTGAGGAAACAACAATAACACCCACACCCGTAGAACAAACCCTAGACACTACATAACATGAAGTCGACCTGCCATCTTCAATAGGAGCTACCGACCTACCTCAAGAGGAGGAGGTTCAGTCTCCAACTGAATTCTTGAAAAATCCCACATCCAAAGACAAAACTAAAGCCCCTTTTTTGGAGCGATTGAAACCATTTTTTATAAAAGATGCTTTAGAAACAACTTCACCTACGAAAACTACATTAATACAGGAAATTAAATGATTGTAGATTGAAGTTTCCTTGGTACAAGTGATTAAAGAGATCCTTGAGTTAAACTAGTTGATTAAATATTTGTGCATCAAAACTCCAGGGAAGAAGCCAAAATGAATCAACACTGTTCATATCAATGGATACCTAGCTGATTTGTTAGTTGGAACAGTCACTGCTTTGAAATATGATGAACCAGGGAGTCCACTCATAACAGTAATAGTTAATGAGGTAGCAATACCCAACGCTTTAGTGGAACTTGGAGTAGCCATTAACGTAATGGTTGTTGATGTGATGGAAAAACTAGGACTTACTGATCTACGCCCCACAACTACAGTCCTACAAATGGGAAATCAATCCATAGCTATTCCCAGAGGCATCATTGAAAAAATTCTTTTCAAGGTGGATGGATGAGAATATCTAGTGGATTTCCAGATAATTTAATCCCTTACACCCAAAGGTAGTTATCTAATAATTTTGGGACGACCATGGCTAGCTACGGTTGCAGCCAAAATTGACTGCAGGGAGGGAGGAATGACAATCTCCCATGGATCTAATAGCAAAAAATTGTTTTTGTACCCTCCTGCTAAGCCTACCGAACATAGCAAAGTATGGGTTGATGAACCATAAAGTCCTACTAGATAGGAAAATTTGGCTTCACTGGCCATGGTAGTCATCAAAAAATACAGTGAAGAATTAGAGGATGAATTAGAGAACGACGTGGAAAGTATTACAATAGACTCCAACAGTGAAGAGATGTCAGACGTAGAATAAATCCTAGGACACCCAATTAAAAATAGATCAAGCAGAATTTGATGATGCTAAGTTTATTGGATTTCCTTTCTCTTTGATGAACTTAGTTCCAAAAACTTTCCATTTCTTTGTAGATGTTGCTCGGCTTCATAAAACTGTACCACACAATTGTCCACTTAACACACTGACAAGGCCCATTCACACCGTCACATCCAATTATCCTAGAGTCAAAACTATTATGTTGCTACCAGGAAAAACTTTGAACATCAATAGTTGGTTGACTGAGACAGAAGAACAAAGACTATTTGATACCCTAGTGAGTAGATCTAAAGCGTTCACCTATGACTATAAAGATATGAGAGGAATACACCCTAGTGTGTGCACACACCATATCTATACTGAGGATGTTCAACCTGTCCGCCAACCATAATGAAAACTCATCTTTTCCCCTTTCCTACGAGGACCTAACTAGAACTTGCCATTTCACATTTATGCTGATGCATCTGATGACACCATTGGAGCAGTTCTAGAGCAAGAAGATGAGAATGAAGGGAAATATGCTATATATTTTATCAACAAAAAATTGATGCCAACAGAGAAAGAATTCTTGGTTGTAGTGCACGCCATCAAGAAATTTAGACATTATGTCATAGGATACAAAGTTACAGTGCACACAAACCATGCAACCATCAAGTATCTCATGAATAAACTGGTGGTAAATGCAAGGATAATTAGGTGGTTACTCCTTCTCCAGGAGTTTAATGTGACAATTGTTGACAAACCAGGGAAGTCTGACGTATTTGCAAAATTCTTATCCCAGATTAAACATGATGGCGACTGTGCTCCGGTACAAGACAAATTCCTAGATGAAAATATGTTCGCCATCTCCACTAAAACTCCTTGGTTTGCTGATATTGTGAATTACTTAGCCACCACAGAAGTACCACCTCACTTTTCATCATAACAGAAGAAACTTGTCAGAGAGAGTGCCCCTTTTAAATGGATTAATGGAATCTTGTTTCGATATGGAGCTGATATGGTTTTACGACAATGTATTAGGGTAGATGAGACCTATAACATCCTTAGGGCTTGTCATGATGACCCTTCTGGAGGTCATTATTCTGCTAAAAGGACAACTCACAAGATTCTGGGAGCAGGATACTATTGGCCTTCAATGCATAAGGACATCAATAAGTATGTTCGCAGGTGTGATGAATGGCAAAGGGTAGGAAGACCAACCACATCCAATGAAATGCCCCTACAACCTTAGGTAGTCCTTGAACCATTTGCAAAATGGGGATTGGATTTTATTGGTCCTATAGACCCCCCTTCGCAAGGAAAAGAGTATATTCTAGTTTGTATCGACTACATGACTAAGTGGGTGGAATTGCAAGCACTACACATTGCTAGGGAAGAGCAGGTAGCTTACTCTCTTTATAACATAATCTTTCTTAGATTCAGGGCTCCAAGAACAATTGTTACAGACCAAGGCCCCTAGTTTATGTCTAAAGTCCTATTGGAATTCACAGATCACTTCTAAGTAAGTCACAAGAAGTCCTCACCCTACCACCCACAGACAAACAGACAAGTTGAGGTCACTAATAGGGAACTAGAAAATATTTTGACAAAATCAGTTTCCTTGGGAAGAATAGATTGGGCTAGGAAACTATTAGAAGTTGTCTGGGCCTACAACACGACTTGGAATTCAAATACTGGCTCTAGCCCCTATGAGTTAGTCTTTGGGAAGAAGCCCATCTTTCCCATTGAATTCGAGCTCCAAACCCTTAGGAAAACCATGGAATTGGGCATGGATCTTAAACAAGCTCAAATCGAGAGTCTTACAGCTTAGTGAATTGGATGAACTCCATCTAGACATCGTCCATGAAACTGAATTGGTCCAACAACAATGTAAGGTCTAGCATGAAAAACATATCCAAGAGAAAGAACTCCATACCAGGGATTGGGCATTATTGTTCGATTCCAAATGCAAGGATCATGAAGGGAAACTTAGGACACACTAGATTGGACCATACGAAATTTTTGAAGTGTTTGCTAATGGTTCAGTTCAGTTAAAACCAATTGATGGGGACACCTGAACTCTTCTAGTTAATGGGCATCAATTACACATCTTCCATAAACCCATTAACAAAGAGGAGTTTACAAAAATAGTAGAAACACAGGGAGAAATCCATTGCATTGATTTCGCTATGGTAGGGTCAATGTAGTTGTTAAACAAATAACCAAATTTTTCTTTTTAAAAAAAAATCATTTCATTTTTGAAAAAAATCTTCAATTGCTTCATCAATTCCACCATTTGGGCTTCGCTAAAGTTTTGTTTATATTTTGTAGGATTTCATCTTTTGGCGAACCCAATTCCGGTGCACCCTGTTGCGATGCTCCAAAATTTGCTAGCACAGTTGCTGCGATGCTCCAGAATTGCTGATGCGATGCTCCGGAATTGTTGTTGCAATGCTCCGGAATCTGCACATCAGATTGGTTCCACATCTCATCCTGATCCTACATTCTGACGCATCACTCAATGGTGCTTTGGAAAGTCAAGGCCAAAGTATCGCAATTTTCTTCCTTCTAGCTGCATCTTTTTAGCAATGCTCCAGAATTCTGTTGTTTTCTCTTCCAGCTACATCTTTTCAACAATGCTTCAGAATTTTGTTGTTTTCTCTTCTAGCTGCATCTTTTCAGCGATGCTCCAGAATTCTATTGTTTTCTATTTCGGCTGCATATTTTCAGGGATGCTCTGGAATTCTACTCAAATGCTTTGGAGTTCTATTCAGATGCTTCAAAAATTTTGGTTGCTATTTCGGCTACATCTTTCGATGATGCTTCAAAAAATTTGGTTCTCTGACTGCATCTGTCAATGATGCTCTAGAATCCTCAATCTAGTTACTCTATTTTGATGACATCTTTCTATAATAATTCCAGAACTTTCTTCTTCTCTACTTCGGGTGCATTACTTGATAATGCTCTAGATTTTTGTATAAATTTTTTCTTTCCAGTTTTTCTTTTAATTTTTCCTATGTTCCGCACATGCCCATCCTTTAATGCTGCTTCAAGATCTACCCCCTTATGATTATTCCACCACATCACATCAAATCTTTCCATAATAAATAAGATTATTATGACACCTTTTTGTCATAATAATTTCCGTCATTACTTCAACCATCCCATCCATGTCATTATTATTTTCCGCCACCCTCGCCAACCATATGACTATCCAATTACGTTAGCATAGGTAAGTGACGTTTGATCTAATGAAAAGACCTAAGGTATGTGTGAATTTATTTATTAAAAGGGTTAGTATTTATTTTGAATAAAGGTTAATTAATTGGAATGATCTGTTCCCCTTGTAACTTTAAAACTTGTGCCCTTTACATGATTGGTGAGAGTACGAAAATAGTTGTAATTCCCCATGGAAGGTCATCATCATTGTGCAGTAAGGTGACAAGCAAGTTGGTAATTAATTCTTTCCTTGTTGAGTATATCGACGCAAAACTCTTTTTCCATTTATAATTCAGAGAAGCAAGCGTTCTAGAGTTCTGTAAAATTTCACCGGGAAACAGATGAAATCTGAGGCGCTAAGAAAAATTCTGAGCCAACTTCTGTAGCGCCATTGCTGGCATTAAACAATATAGCAGCTTTATTTCAAAGGGTTGGATGGCTGGACTTCATGAAACAATTTGAAGGGAACACAAAGTAGCTGGTGAAGGAATTCATTAAGAATTTTGCAAATGGGAAGACTGTGGTACACGAAAAACCATTCCAGATAAGTACGAAAGTCCTTGCTTGTATTTTTGGTCTTGAGAATAAAGGACTTCATTTGAATGAAAATACCCATGTCCCTTATCAAAAGTTAATAGATTTGTTCCATAGGGAAGGGGAACCCCAATCTGTAATGACCATAAACACTAGGGAGAAAAATAAGGGAATTCATAGAATGTCTATTCCAGAACCTTGGAGGTCTGTTGTAGCCTAGATTATTAAATATTTCACTTGTGAGGGATAAATGACTACAATATTGGGACCCCCTTTCCAAATCATTTATGCCATAGCATTGAGGACCCTACTCATAGGGTAAATTTACCAACTTTTCTTTGCCATTCAGTCACCTCTATGATAGAAAATTATAAAATTGGGACGAGTCCCCTTAAACATCATGGTTTGATACAATTAATATGTAAATACCATTTCTGCAATAACCTAGAGAAGAAGTGGCAAAGGTTTCTACAAAAAAATGAAAATGAAGAGCTAGGGAGGTCACTTGAGGAAGGGGAATCCTTTAAACAAAAGGAGCAGTCTGTAGAAGAACCCTCCTCAGAGGCATTAGGCACCCTTGAATCCCAATATACCTCCACGCCTCCTAGTGGTGATGCATCATCAAAAACCTTTCCAGATGAATTACAAACCCCAGGACATGAAGGGGAGGTGGGAATTGTGCATTCCAGAGAAGAGGAGGAACCCCTTCAAAAGAAAAAGAAATGAAGTAAGCTTATTTTTCAAATAACTCCTCTTGTATGGAGGAGTAAACGGTTATCTTCAAGGGCCAGTGAAATCGACCCCCAAGATAGAGACAATACTTCAAAAATGAAAAAGGCCAGGACTCCAATAAAGGTGGTAGAAATTGATGGTCCACCTGATAATGAAGAAATAAAAGAAGTGCTTCCTAAGAACACTAAAGCAGAAGATGCACCTTATGTTGATGAAAAAGTGGAAGGAATGCCTCACTCATCCCTTCTTGAAGACACCAACAAGGAAAATATGCCTCATCCTAATGAAGAAATCCCTCACGCATCCTTCTCTGTGGACACAGGGGATGAAGAATCCAGTTAGAGAAATGAGGAATTAGAAATGGTAAAGATAGAAATTGAAGGGTTAAGAGCCAGGTTGTAGGATGACAGAAAACAAATTAATCAATAGAAAGAATAAATTGAGGTGCAAACTGTCATTGTCCATAAAAGAAATCAGGAAGTTGCCAAATTGACCGCTCAAATGGAGGAAAAAGACAAGCTTATTGAGCAACTTATACAATTTAAGATCCAACAATGGAATCAATAGGTTAAGCAGAATCAAGATGCTTTGTGTGAAAAATAAAAATGCATTCAAGATTTGAAAAATAATTTTATGTAATTATTCAGTGCTTTTGAAGAAGAAAAGAATTGACAAGAAATTGAGTTAAATGTCTCTATAAGTAAAATTGTGGAGCTAGAACAAAGTTTGCAGGAGAGTGACACTCAACCAATCATGGAATCAAAGGGGACACAAACTGAACCTATTGTTATAGAATGGTTCTAGGTACGTATTCCCCCAATGCTAATGAAATGGATAGAGCATTGTTACCTCTTGAAGGATGTGGAATTTGAAAATAATAGGTTAAAGAGGGAATTAGTCATGTTCAAAGAATATTTCCATCAGGCATATAGGGGTAAGTAGGATGCCTGTGAAATTGGTGAATTGCTATTAGCCTGTAGAAGACCATTTAGGTTGTACTCCATGTTTCTTAATGAGCAACTTTTAAGATGGAAGTTGCGAAGTGTAGGCATCCAAAATTGACCACTCCCATATGGTCAAATCCATCTTCGTTACTTGTCTATTCCATCGATATTAATTAAATGATTTATTTAATTAATATTTCCCCTCTGCCTACGGTTTCTAAAGTATTTAATTTAATAATTAAATACTTTACCTTTTATCCTTCTTCTCTAAATTAAATAAATATATCAATTTAGTCATTTAGCCTTTTTGAATTTTAATCAATTTTAAATTCCCTCTTTTCTCTCTCCTTATCACATCGCCCATAATCTTCTTCTAATCTGGATTAATTTAATTAATCCATGATTAGGATGTGCACACCCTTAATCAGGATTAATGTCACATCCTCCATATTTGGTCACTTGTCTCTAATCCTTCATTAATCTTCTTAATCACCTGTTTGCACAACCTTAATTTAATCACATGTCATCTTTGGTATGTCCTCCAAGTCAACCTTTCATAAGTGCTTTCCCTTTTAAGCCTTGACCTCTTCCCCATGTGAATTAAAAATTCACATTAATCATTTAATGCATGTAAGTTGTTGGGAAATTCTAAATTCCTTCATAGGTCACATCAGTCACATGGGACAAGGACCTCCTTTATGAGGACCTTGTCTTATATCCAAGGTACTCCCCAATCATGTGAATTTAAAATTCACATTTATTCCCCCAACAACTTCTCTCATCCCCATGATAATAAGAGAGGACTTTCTAAAATTCCTCACTTGTCACCATCATCCTCATATGGGGACAATAACTTCCTTTTTGAGGAAATCTTCCCCTAATCCCAAGGTACTTGCAAGTACCTTCACCTCACATGTCCTCTCTCCACATCATCTGTCCTTTTACCACCTCCCCTTCCACATGGCGAGATGTGAAGGCTTGTGAGTCCTCAACTCACCATAGCCCTCCATCTTTCCCATGTTGGCTAAATCCTATCCATTGATTCCTCTAGAGACTCTTCCCTTAAAATGAAGGATTTTCTCTCATTCAAGTCATTCACTCACATTCACAATTCAAGCTCTCCAACTTTCAACACACATTCAACCAATCTAGCATTCTAGTCTCAAGCTCAAGCATTTTGCATTCATCCACCATTGTTGAATCTTCAAGCTCATTTGCATCCATTTTTCTCATCTTATCACATACCCACTTGCATCATTTGAATCCTCATTGCATCCTCATTATTTTTCATCCATTTTCATCATATTTTCCATCAAGGAGCACACATCAAATCTTCAACAAAGGGCCAACCAAAAGGATCACTTGGAAAAGGTATATCTCTTGTTTTAATCTTTATTTTGTTCAAGTCAACTTAGGCTAATCTTGAGGTGGTGTTGTGTCATTTATCCTTTGCATTATTTGTTGTTTTGAATCTTTTAGGTTTAGAAATAACGCTACATTACATTTTTGGCACACCCGGTGGGACACACAAATGGGTTTGTTTCTTTCATGTTTGCTACTGTTTGAAATTTTGCAAGTTTAGATTACATAGAGGTGACTCCACAACTTACAGGGGCAACGTTTCCCTCAAGAGGGGTGACCTTTCCCTAACAGGGGTGACCTTTCCCTCAACAGAGGTGATTTTGCCCTTGCAAAACCACCCATCTAGGAAACAGGGGAAAATCTACCCTCTGTTTTCTGAATAGGTGACCCTGCCCTAAAGACAGACGACCCTACTTTCTGTAAACAGGTGACCCTACCCCAGAATAGGTGACCTTTCCCTTAACAGAGGTGATTCTACCCCAGATAGAGGTGACTCTGAGGTAAAAACAGTGACTTAAACTTCATTTCTAGAGTTTGTTTCTTGTTGTTTTCATTAGTACTGACCCCCTAACTTGTTTTCCAGTGAATGTGCTTGTTTTAACTAAAATTTGTGCAACTATTTCATGTTTTCCCAAGACTAGAGGTTAAACTACTAATGTATTTTCTACAGGATGAGCAGGCCAAGAATATTTGTTAGCTTATTTGTTTTTTGTTTACATATTAGTTAGACACATAGATCTAATTAGGGGGAGTCAAAATAATTGTTTGGCGTGCTTGAAAGTGGGATATTGACGTATCCAATCCCCTTGTGCCATTTGGAAATCCTGGGTGAATAGAAATCGTAGCTCACTTAGTCCTTTGTGTTACCTAGGAGGCACTAGATCGTTTAAGCTTTCCCCTTGCACTTCGTGTGAGCCTGGGGACTAGCTGAAAATGTTTAGTGTTCTCTTTTTAGTGGGACCTGCTTGGGGATTTCATCACCCCATGGGAGAATCCCAACCATGTGTACTGGCAGGGTATATAAAGGGGGGAGAACCAAAGCTATACCCCAATCTAGTCACGTCGTGTTTGGCAGAGCGTCGAAGCTAGGGTGATACCTAGATAAGACATGAAGAGTTGGTCCAAGTTTTTAGTACCTCGATTGGGCTTTTGACTCACACTTGTGACATGCTAGTGTTCACAGTTGTGCCTCATGTACCATGCATATACCGAGGACTCCCTAGTTTTCCTCGTTTAGCCTAGTTAGAGGACCATGTTGGCCATACCCTTTTCACTAATATTAGGATTGTGCTGTTTGAAATGTCTTTTCTATGCAAAACTAGTGAATTTTTGTTGAGTCAAGTCAGCATTTTCCTTCTGCTTATTGTTTATTGTGTTTTCTATCCTTTTCCATAGTCATTTTACCCAAGTTAAGTCCATGTCTACTGACAGGGGTGACCTTGCCCTAAATAGTGGTGATTCTACCTCTAACAAGGGTGACCCTGCTGTCCACAAGGGTGACCTGGCGTTCTGTCTGAGTCATTTCCCAGTTTGTTTTTGTCAGAATCACCCATCTTTCACTGAATAGGTGACCTTCCCCTCAATAGGGGTGACCTTTCCCTTAACAGGGGTGACCCTATCTTGAACAGGGGCGATTCTGATCTCTGTCTGGGTCAGTGTTAGTCAAACAAGCCCATTAAATTCGTCTATTTCACCAAGAGGGGAAATTATTCCTTGACTTGGGTGACCTTGCCCTCAACAAGGGCAATTTTTCCACTGAGTTGGGCGATTTTACACTTTGAATAGTTAGTCCCACCTTCTGTTCAGTCAATCCATCAGTTTGTTCACCCGTGCCGAGTGTCTGTTCACCCATTCCAAGCGTCTGTTTGCCCATTCCGAGTGTCTGTTTTCCTATTCTGAGCATGCGTTTCCCTGTTCCGACCGTCCATTTTCCTATTCTGAGCATCTGTTTCCCCATTCTGAGCATCTGTTTTCCCATTCCGACCATCAATTTTCCCATTCCAAGAGTCTGTTTTCCCATTCTAGTAGTTGGTTCACCCGTTTCGGTAGTCTGTTTGACCCCTTTTTGATTTAGAAAAGTCCAAAATTTGAGTTGGGTGATTTTACACTTTGAACAGTCAATCTCACCTTCCGTTTAGTCAATCTGTTAGTTCGTTTGCCCGTTCTAAGCATCTGTTTCCCCGTTTTGAGCATCTGTTTGCCTCTTCCAAGCATTCGTTTCCCCGTTTTGAGCATCTGTTTCCCCATTTTGACCGCTCATTTTCCTATTCGAGCATCTGTTTCCCTGTTCTGACCGTTTGTTTTCCCATTCCAAGAGTCTGTTTGCCCATTCCGGTAGTCCATTCACCCATTTCGATAGTGTGTTTGACCCCTCTTCTGATTTAGACAAGTCTGAAAGCTGAGTTGGGGGACCTTACCTTGACCTTGAGTTTGGCGACCTTGACCTTAACTTGGGTGACCTTTCCCTTGACTTGGGCAACCTTGACCTTGACTTGAGCGACCTTGCCCTTGACTTGGGTGACCTTGCACCCTAGTTGGGCGATCCTGCACCTCAGTTGGGCGATCTTGCCGCTTAGTTTGGTGACCTTGCATGTTGGTTAGGCATGCCTGATCTTTATCCAACCATTTTGCATCTTCCATTCACCTGTAATTTGCATTTCAATTCATCTGCATTCTCCAAAGGTCATTTTTTCATCATCTAAGATCCAAATCCTCTGAACTTCATTTGAAGTTATTATCCAAATTGACCTAGGTGTCTGAAATCGATTGTCATCCTACAACATCTACTTAGGATTGTCATACATCCTGAGTCAGTCATCATCATTCGGCTCAATCAATCCACTTCCATCTCAAGTTGGATTCGGTGCCACAATCATTTTTTTGTCCTTTTATCCGATCAATCAGTACGTTAAGTCACCTAGGGTGACTTCTAAACTTGGTTTAGAATCCCTTTCATCATCCAATCTCATCTAATCATCCATTCTTATCAATCGCATCATCAAAAAATCTTATCCAATCTAATCCAATCACATCCCTATCCAATTGTTCAAATCAATCCTTCAATCATCACTGCATCGTAGAGTCTAACATTATCTTAGTTCACATAGTAGTTCTGCACTTTCATGCCCATTCAGACTCGATCACAAGCCAAGAAACAAATGGAAGAACCACAAGCCCAAGGTTCCCAGCTGAATATCCCTCAAGATCCCAACAATGATGCAAATATCCCACAAGATCCCAATAACGGTGCTTCATCATAGTCCAATACTGATCTTCAGAACACATCACCACCTGGTGATGAGAATATGGTCATTCAACCTGAAGTCACGATTGATGAATACCTTAGTAACCCCACCAATGTTCAGATGATGGATCCCTCCTCAACAAGTGTGGGGACAAGATTCTTACCACTCTAATCATGAAAGAGATCAAACTGCCACCTGATTTTGATATGTCACAGTATACCGACACCTCGTCTCTTACAATGGCTCAAGACCCACCACTAGTAGATTTTGACCCATTTTTTGACGACTGTCCGTCAGAATTTTGACGACATTTGAAACGTCAAAATTCTGGCCCGACATCCGTTGAAATTCTGACAGACAGTCATCAAAAAATGGGTTAAAATCTACTAGTGCACAAACTTCACAAAACATTCTGGGAAATTCATATATTCACAAGGGTCCCCTTATCAAAAATTGGTATCAACCTGGGTTCAGAAATATTGTGATGGATCAAGCTGCAAGCTACCTTCACCTTCTAGCCTCAGCCTCAGAAGCACAACCCAATCCAAATGACCCCTTTGCTTATGGTATGCCACAACATATTCCATCTGCTCCACCACTCTTGCCTCAGCATCCTGGTCAACCACCTGTCAACACTAGGGGAAATATTGTCCTTGCATTGATTCCACCACCAGGGCCTACATCTGCTAGCAATTTACTACCGCCACCTCAAGGTAACAACCCCGCATTCCAACAGCCTACCATTAACCCTCAACCAACTACCGTGTCACAAGCATCGCCACAACACATTGCTATCCCCTCACAAGCACCACCACAACATGCTGCTACCATTGTTATGTCGTCTCAGCCACACCATCAGAAACCTCCACAACAAAACATTCCTATTCCGTAACAAAACGTTCTGATTCCACAACAACACACTACTGTTCCTACACAACCCCCACATCAGGTAATGCAGGCTACATCGTAGCCTCAACAACTGCCCCACAGTGCCTCCACCACAATCCCACAATAGCATCACATCCCATCTCATCCATCTTATGAACAACCACCACAACAACAATAGCCACCCCAACATACACACGTTCTAGTGCAACCACAATGCAATCCCCTCATACAATATCTCTATCATTCGTCAAGCATGTATATCGCCTACGTTACCTCATCAAATCCAAACCCCAATCGAATCCCTCAGAATCGGTCACGATCTCAACCACCACTTCACACAAATCCTTCGCAATCACACTCAAATCCTTACTATCAAACCTCCAATCCACAACCACATCCATATACCGCACAACAGTCCAATGTTGCGTACAACTACCCATCCAGTGCATACTACAATCAACACCAACCACCTTATCAACAAGGTGCTCCATCCACCTCCTACTATTAGCAACTGTCGTCAGATCAACAAGGTGCTTCCACATCGTCATACTACCAATCTCCCCCACAATATCAACAGGGTGCTCCATCCACTTCATATTACCAACAACAACCACCATATCAAGAAACAACTTCTAGCTCTTACTATCAAAACCCATCATCCTCTTATCCACCTTACGTCAATCCGCAACCACAATCCACATACATTAATCAATACAAACAAACACCTCTATACACATCTCAACCCACTTGTGATCCAACTGTTGCTGCCCTGTCCTCATCATATCAACAATATCCTCCATACAATCAGCCTACTCCATCTAATTTGATGCCTGCAACGCCTGTCAATAAAGATTTGGAAGAACTCAAAGTTGTGCTAAGGACTTGCAAGCAGGGACTAGCAAACAATCCTTCAAGTTTGAAGACATTTGTCCCTATTTGTTTGATCCTTCAATTTCATTAGTTCCTTTCCCAAAACATTTCAAGATGTCAAAATTTGATAAGTCCAAAGGAACAAAAGATCCCAAGGCTCATCTTCAGGAGTTTTATTCCCACTGTCAAGAAGTCATGCATAATGACAATTACCTCATGTGATTATTTCCTAGGAGTTTACAAGGGATAACTCTTTACTAGTTTATGGGTCTTGAGAAGGGATCTGTCAAGTCCTTCGCACAACTTTCAAAATAGTTTGTCTCCCACTTCTCCTTTAATTTGGAGAAGGATATCGATATGTTGGATCTCCTGAAAGAAAAGTAGCATGAGGGAGAAACTTTTGCAAGCTATCTTCAGAGATGGTGAGCTTTAGCCAGTAGGATGAAATCCCCGCTTAGGGAAAAAGACATGGTCACCCTCTTTATCGAAAACTCCCATTTGGCTATGGCCCACAATTTCAAACTTCACTGTGTCACGACCTTTGCGGAAATAGTGGAGAAAGGTCCCATTCTTGAGAGATCCCTTATTGCCAAAGGGTTAGTCAAAATTTTCAACTATGATAAAGAGAATTTGTTTGGTGATAAGTCTTGTTATTAGAAAAAAATTAAAAACGCTGTCAATGATGGTGTCACTGACACCAAACACATCCAAGTAGCTAATGCTTCCCAGAAGCCACAATACGCTCCTCCTCAACAGCCAAATCCTCACGCCATATCAGTTCCTTAAGGGGCACCTCGTCCTTCCCAACAATCCAATCAGAACAATCAAGGGGGTAACAAATGTCAATTCACTCGACTAGGAGAACCCCTAAGTGTCGTGTTTGATAGGCACCTTCAAGCTAATCACCTGATCACATATCCTGTGACCAAGCCTAAACCAGCCTGGTACAAAGAAAATGAGTATTGTGAATTCCATAATATTAAAGGGCATACATTAAACAAGTGTCAAGGTTTGAAAACATACATCTAGGATCTCATAGATTGAGGTGACATACATGTGGATGCCAACACGGCACCTTCATCCAATGCTCAATTGCAAATATACTAGAACGTATTCCCAAACCATAACCAAGGTCTTAGCACGTCAAACACTAACCCATTGCTTGGTAACAAAAATAATCAGGATAACACGACAAACAACATCAGTTATAAGAATGTGTCATTCAATTATTAGGGCATCATCATGCACATCGAGAAAGTAGAACCATGTGTATCTATGATACGCGTAAAAGGAAAGGACCCACAGTGTGTTGTTACAACCCGCCGTACTCGTATCATAGTTCCTGGAACCTCCACATCCACCCAACAACCGCCTGTAAGTTCTCAATATAACATTCTTGATCATCTAGGAAAGACCCCAACATAGATATCCATTCTAAATTTTCTCAAGTCTTCTCCTGTGCATCAAGAAATCCTAAGGCCTTGCAGGATACCCGTGTCCCCAATGACATAGATCCTACTCAATTTCAAGCATTGGTAGAACATCTCTCAACTACCTATCAACTAGGTTTTAGCCAAAATGACATGCCCTACATTGACTCGAATCACAACCGTCCTCTCCATCTCAAGGTCCTTGTAAACTGCCACAAGGTTAAAAGGGTCTTGGTAGATAATGGTTTTGCCTTGAATCTTTGCACATTAAAATTCATAAAATAGGTGAGATACACCCATGCTGATTTAAATAATCAATTCATCACTATCAAGGTGTATGATAATGTAGAGCGTGATTCTGAAGGGACAATATGTCTTCCAATTTAGGTTGGGACCATTGTACAATACACTACATGTCACATCCTTAATCTGGAACTACCCTATAACCTCCTCCTTGGTCGTCCATGGATCCATGCCATGTAATTCATTCCATCCACATACCACCAATGTTTGAAATTCCCATTTAATGGGATGGAAGTCACCATACACATGGATCCTCAACCATTTGAATATTGTCGCGCATTAGAAGCTTCCTTTACCTACTCTCATTACTATCTTGGAGTGGAAATGGGACTGCCTCATAAATCATCATCCACACATCTACTAATGCCCTAGCCACCACCTCATCCACTCCATCATCCACTACATCTTCCACATCCGATTCCACCCTTACCAAGGTCCATATCATTCACAAGGGTTGTGGCGAATATGAAATGCGTACCACTTTGAATGTGGAAAGCATGCCACCCTCGCCACACACATATGACCAACCTTCTTAGTCTGCACCAAGGCTAGAAGATAAGACTCTCACCCTCAATTCGAAGAATGTGGGAATCAATACTTACCGATCTCCTAGACTAAGGCAAGACACACCAAAAGAGGACATCAGTCAATGGGTATACCACGAGGAACCTGAACCCTCTCCCCCTTGAAAGAATATTTCCAAGAGACTTATCCGTGGCCTTCTAAGTTTGCAGAAAAACACAATTATTGGGGGGGAGGCCTCGGTGTTGAAGAGCAAGGCAGATGACAATCGATTGACACTTATGTGCCTCTAAGAAACTTGGGTTTAGGCTATGATAACAAACTAAAGGGTCTTATGGCATCATATAGTGCCTCTAACAATGTCAGTGTGGACAACGGTCCCCTCGAGGACATAGTGGAGGAGGAATCCATCAAACATGCGTACGATGATGTAGATCACACTGACCTTTCTTCCATGTTCGAATGCCTATCCATTTGCACCATTAGCCTATCCCTTCGTCATCCTGAACTCATCGATTAGGACCTACATGGTAGCGCACCTATTGACACCTTTCCCTTAGTGGATCAGTACGTATATATTATGGGATTGGGGGAAGATGAACGCCCTAACCACAAAAGTAAAAAGAAGTAAAATAAAAAAGGGTCACCTAGTGGAAACCTCCCCAAGGCGCTTTGTGATTCCTAAAAAATAAAAACAAAGGGTGTATCTTATAGCGAAAACCTCGATGAGGCGCTGGATGATGGGGACATTCATCTTCCCCTTGTAGGAACTCATCTATCTGAACGATCATCCATCCTGATCGAGGAAATGCAAGAAGTAAATTTGGGAACTGAAGAGGATCCCAAAATCACGTATGTAGCCAAATCACTATCAGAGGAAGAATACTCTACCATTGTTCAGCTTCTTAAGGAAGGTGTCATCAACTTTGCATGGGCTTACTCAGATATGCCAGGTTTAGATCCCACTCTAGTAG
Source organism: Sequoia sempervirens (assembly GCA_007258455.2). NCBI lineage: Eukaryota > Viridiplantae > Streptophyta > Pinopsida > Cupressales > Cupressaceae > Sequoia > Sequoia sempervirens. The sequence goes on along the minus strand of VDFB02072274.1, from coordinate 75,208,879 downwards.
TACACCATTTGGACGTGCATTTGGATGCCAAACCTGTCAAACATAAACTAAGAAAGATGCACCCTCAGGTGGCTTTGCTTGTCAAGAAGGAGTTTGAGAAACTGTTATAAGTTGGGTTCATACGGCCTATTGATTATTCTGACTGGATCTCCAACATAGTGCCAATCACCAAACCAAACGGGAATATCAGAATCTGCACAGATTTTCAAGACCTTAATAAAGCTTGTCCCAAAGATGATTTCCCTCTGCCAAACATTGACATGTTGGTAGATTTAACTGTAGGGCATGAGATGCTTTCCCTCATGGATGGCTTCTCCGGATACAATCAGATCAGGATTTCCCTCGAAGATCAACATAAAACAACCTTCACCACACCTTGGGGCGCGTTCTATTACAATGTCATGCCTTTTGGCCTCAAGAATGTAGGGGAAACCTATCAACGAGCCATGATTGTCATCTTCCATGACCTTATTCACATAGTAATGGAAGATTATGTTGATGATCTGCTAGGGAAATTAATAACCAGGGAGGAACACCTGATAATCTTGAAGAAGATTTTTTAGTGTCTAGGGCACTACAAGCTACGGTTAAATCCAAAAAAGTGTGTGTTCGGGGTCACATCAAGAAAACTACTGGGGTTCATCGTCTCGAGAAGAGGCATAGAGGTCGATCCAACAAAAGTCAAGGAAATCATGGATATGCCTCCACCATGCAATCTCAAACAATTGAGAAGCCTTCAGGGTAAGTTGCAATCCCTCCGGTAGTTCATAGCTCAATTAGTCGACAAATGCTAGTCCTTCACTCATCTCCTAAAAAAGGATACATCCTTCAAGTGGAATTTAGAATGTCAACGTGGGTTTGACAAGATCAAAGAGTACTTGGCTCACCCACCGATCCTTATGCTACCAATTCTAGGTAAACCACTCCTGTTGTATATTTTTGCTACTTCAATGGCACTGGGGGCATTACTGGCACAACATGATGTATCTTCAAAAGAACGAGCGATCTACTACATCATTCAAACCCTAGTGGGTTATGAACTCAATTACTCCCTGATGGAAAATGCTTGCTTATCTATGGTTTTCAGTTCACAAAAGCTTCGACACTATATGCTCAGTCACGCAGTGAAGCTAATCTCTAAGGTTGATCCACTCAAATATCTATTATTCAGGACAACTCTGACTGGTTGCATGGCTAAGTGGGTCATGCTCTTGAGCGAATTTGATATAGAATATGTGGATCGAAAAGCTATTAAAGGGAAAGTGATAACGGATTAGCTGGCAAAGGCTCCCCTGATAGATGCCTATCCTTTGGTAACAAAATTTCCTGATGAAGAGGTCCTTACAGTGTCAGAAGCAACCACATGAACGTTGTACTTTGATGGGTCATACACACACAATGGATCGGGGGCAGGCATCTTGTTCATGACCCCTAAGGTGATTAGATTCCAAAGTCATTCAGGTTGGCTTTTCTGTGTACAAACAACATAGTTGAATATGAAGCTCTTCTCACTGGCCTTAGAATTGCAATCCAATGGCATATCACTCACTTGAGAGTATTTGGCGATTCCCAATTAATCATCAAACAAGTCAATGACGAGTTTCTAAAAAAACATGATAAGTTGTTACCTTACAAACACATGGTAGATGACTTCAAAAAGTATTTCACTTCCATCCAATTTGATTAGATTCCAAGAGTCCAAAGCAAAGTAGCAGATGCCATGGCTACAATCGGTTCTCTCATCGACATACCAAAAGATCAAACAGAGTGTGAGTTCCTCGTTGAACAACTCTTAATCCCAGCTTATGATATCCCTAAGATTGAAATGGTGTGCGACGTTGTAGGTCCTGAGTCACCATGGTACCACAAAATTTACACTTACCTTCATGATAACATCCTACCTCCCGATATTACACGCAACCAAAAAAAATATTTCATCCAATGTACATCCTGTTACACCATTGTAGGTGATACACTTTATTGTTGTGGGTATGATGGAACCCTCCTCAAGTGTTTGAATGAGACCGAAGCCCACACTATATTAATGAAAGTAGATAGTGGTGTTTGTGGGGCCCATTCAAACGGTATGGCACTAGCTAAAAGAATTCTTAGAGTGGTATATTACTAGCCTACATTGGAACATGATTCTTGTGAGTTTATGAAGAAGTGCCTACCCTGTCAACAGCACACGAACTTGATACATGCTCCTGTACAGGACCTCTTTCCTATCATAGTGCCATGGCCTTTCTCTCAATGGGGTTTTGATCTAGTCAGAAAGATATACCCTCCCTCTTCTAATGGCCACACCTTCATCATCACTGTAATTGAGTACTTCACCAAGTGGGTGGAAGCAATACCACTCTCACAAATCACAAGTACTCAGATTTCCAAATTCATCATTTTCCATATTCTCTGTAGATATGGAATTTCATCCACCATCATTTATGAAAATGGAAATCCATTCAAGAACCAAGCCATAAAAAATCTTTGCGATACCTTCCACATCCAACATCGTTGGTCTACGCTTTATTACCCCTAGGTTAATGGTCAAGCAGAAGCCACAAACAAAACCCTCATCAGGATCCTTAAAAAGGTGGTCAATAATACTAATCGAGATTGGAACCTTCATATCCATCCCACCCTTTGGGCATACCGCACTTCCATCTGCACTCCTACCAACGCCACTTTGTATTCCCTTATTCATGGTGTCAAGGCCATCTTTCTGATTGAGGTAGAAATCCAATCATTCAGAATCTCCCTTAAGAATCTTATCATTGATGAAGACGCTCGAGTTGCAAGACTCAGCTAGCTAGAACTCCTTGATGAAAGATGGATCAAAGCATATTACCATCTTCAAGCATATAAGAATCATTTGAAAAGAAGCTACAACAAGAAATTTTTTCCTTGCCAGTTCAACATTGGTGAATTAGTCCTTAAGGAGAATCAATGCACTAAACAAGACCGAGATAAGAAAGGTAAATTTGAAGCAAATTGGCTAGGTCCTTATGTCATCACAACAAAGTATGGATCTGGGGCATACTGACTTGCCACACTTGAAGGAGAGCCCCTAGAAGAGCCCATTAACATCATGCACCTGAAAAGGTTCTACACTTAAGTTAGCTGGGGTATCCTATCCTGCTAAAATCCAAAAAAATACAAAAAAGTAAAAAATGGTCAAAAAGTACAAAAAAATCAAGAAAATAAAAAAAATCACAAAAATAGTAAAGAAAATAATTTGTCCTATGGTGAAAATCACCCCTGGTGGTGCCTTGGTTAAGTACGTTTTGTGAAAACCTGGTCACATGCGTCATTCATAAAGGGCTTAATCATTATCTACCTTGCGTCCGAGTTACTTTATGCTTCCCCCATCCTAATCTCATGTTCGCACCATCCTACCGATCCAATCCTTCCATCCGCATCCTTCATCCGGTTGTTTGGTATATTTTGGTTGAGCATTGAACGAGCTTCATTTGCTATCCATCATCCTGAGCTTTTACCCTCATCTGAGCTTGTGTCGTCAGTCTCGTCATCCTATCAGTCCTTCGCATCTCCATCTAGGATTCTTGCATCGTGTCGGTATTCATTTAGATCCCATCTTGTCATGTCGATCTTTTGGTCGCGTCTTTTGTCTCTTTTCAAACTACATTTCCCCTGTGCTTTCAAGTAGGCAAGGTCGATCATTTGATCCACCCCCGGGGCTTTGCTTTGTTTTTCTTTTCTTTTTCATCGTCTTCCATCACTTGTCTCCATTGTCATCGTTCTGCTTTTATCCATGGTCTTTTCTTGAACTATGAGGGCTTTGCGCTTTCACATAGGCAAGGCTAATCTTTGATCAACTCCCAAGCCCCTAGGTTGTTAGGGTATGTCGGTCTTTTGTCTTGTGTCTCATGTCTTGTGTCGTGTCATCAAGTATGTCCTTATCGAGGTTGTTCTTCACAAATGGGATCCACTTGTATCATGAGATTCATTCAGTTTCAGAGTCTCCTACGTCATATCGATCTTTTAGTTTAGTATCCATCTTTGGTTTCAACATGATGTATCCTTCCTAACAAACGTTATCAACCCCATCCATCCTCTTGATCCTATGGCAAAGGACGTTTTGAAATTGATTGCAATCTTTTGATACTTTTGGCTTTTATTTATCATTTGATCTCCCTATCACAACTTGTCAAGGTTGCCATGATCTGTCATATTATGGGTTGTTTTGATCAGTTAACATAGGGACATATCTTGATATTTTTTCTTTGTTGTTGTCTTCTTGGTTGTCCTGTGTAGTACCCACCAAGATCCTCGAGGTCTTGTGCTATGTTGCGGCATCCTTTTGTGCTTGTGGTTATCCCAATGCCTAGCCCAACCAAGGTCTTCATGACTTTGGGGTGTTGGGATAGTCTTCTTGTCTGTTGTGTTTGTTTTGCACATTAGACACTAATTGGCCTTGGTTTACATACCCTGGCCCCTAGTGTCTTATGCTATATAAAAAATCAGTGCTTCGAAAATGGAAATTTGCATTAGGATTGCATTTCATGATCACTTTTGTTGCATTAGGATTGCAATTCATACCTAACCTATGACCTATGATTTTGGTTGTGTAATCATGCACTTTCCATCTCCCGTTCTTCTCAGGATACCAATGGTTCTTGACAGGTGCAATTTCACACCCATCTTCCCTTAATTTTGTAATGATTACAAGGAAAGTACTTTCCATTAAATCAACAATACGCCTACCATCTACCCTCATTACTATGCAAGTCCTTATTTACACTTATGTTCATGATGCACTTCATTTTATGTTAGGCCATCACACTCACATATCACACACCTTTATTTTTTATAAGCTAAAGCAAACATGATCGTAAATAAAAGTCAACCTACCACCTACGTCCACTTGGAATTTCATTTATCCCATGTCACATTATAGGTTCACTGCATTTCATCTCATGTGCATTATCATTTCATAATTATATTTTAAGTTGTTTAGATTAATTATATTTGGTTATCCTAAACATCTTAGATTCATTTCATTATCCATACATTTCCATATTAATCCATAACATTAACACATTACATACATCGTCACCTGCATCACAAATTGTTAGATCTATATTCATAGCATATAAGGTCATATATCATACATCACATCTTGCATCATAAACATTAGGCATCATATATACCATCCATATCATCCATATAAGCATAAAAATACATCATCATAAGCATATATATACATCGCATTATAATGATCATCCATAATAAAATCATAAACATACACATATGCATAAATAAAATCATTCATCACATACACATAACATAGTGTCAATAAGGGTTATCGTATATCATATAAATATCAAAATACAATGTCCATCCCATAGGCCATAATAATTTCCATCATATAATGAAAATACATATCCATCATATACATCTGTAATGATCAAATAAAGTACAAGTACAAGTCTCTAAATCAACTCTAATCTATGCTACTCTGTACTGTACACCCATCCTGTACCTGTCAAAAACTGGTATCTTGTCACCTGTCCTCTGTCGTCTCTATTGTGATCTGCCCACATTTGACCTTTGTGGTGAGTCTGGCACTCCCCCCTATATGGAGGGGTCTCTCTATAGCTACTATATCTGTGGGTATGTATCCCTATTGACTGGGATGGTGTCGACATCTGTGGCGTTGCTCTGACAAAGGTAGGTACCCGCTATGTCTGATCTGGCACTTCCATGAAGTAGGCCACCATATAGTACCTAACTTCTCACATGTGCTCATCCCGCTATGCAGCCTGATACCTGGCTACATCCCACTCCACCCTATACCTATCCTAGAATCCACATATGGATCTCCTCTTCTATGCCCATGCATCTTGTGACAACTGCAGCTAAAAAATATCTGCTCCCATATGTGACACCTGCTATATAGCCCTGTCCCTCTCATCCCGCATAGCTTGTACCTTTTCCTACAATCTTTGCACCTCTTCCCTTGTCTCACCACCCTTTCCTTGCATTGCCTATTCCTGTGCCTGTGTTGCATCTCTCTCTCTCTCCACAACCTGTACCTGCACCACTGCCATGTCCCTCTCACCCTACAGGGTTTTCAGCTATGTCTGTGTTGCGTCTCACTCTGTTTGTAGGGCCTATATCTGGCCCCTCATATTCTCCTCTCTCTCCTACATCAACCCCATCTCTCCAACTATCTGGTCTTCCATCTCGACTTTGTCGTGGAGCTCATCCCAGTCTCATCTCAGCTTAGTCCTGTCTCTCAGTAGCCACTCCGCCTGTCTTCTCAAATCATCCATGTCTCTCTCCGCCTGTGCTAGGGTCTCTGCCGATATATTGTTTGTAACTCCTCAGGGCTCTCGTTGTCCCCTCACCTGCATTATAACCACCTCTGCCTATAGCCAGTCTCACTCCCATCTCGCCAGCACTCCCTCCTCATGCTCCCTAGACACCTCTCCCTTTAGCCGATTCACCTCTGCTCGTAGTCAGCTCACCTCAGCCTGCAGGCCATCCCTCTCTACCTGTATCTCCTCCATGTGCTGCGATACCTCATCTACTAGGGTCTTGTAGTCCCTTTGCCCCTCCTCCTGCACCGTCTACACCTCTATTCATAGCATGCTCACCTTGGCCTCCAGTCTACACCTCACAACCTCTGTATCTCTCAGTCTCTGCTCAGTGATCTGTAATCTCACCATGGCCCCTCTCAACAATACAGCTGGATCCTCTTCTATCGGTGGTACCATGGCCAATGGAGGAATATCATGAACATCCACATCCACCGCCTTTGCCTCTACCTCATCTCTCTCATCCATCCCCTCCACCTCTTCCTCATCTCTCTCCTCCTCTGCCTCGACCTCCACTCGGGCTCTCCTTCGATGTCTCCCCTCCTCCTCACCCTCCTCTGCTGACCTCCTGCCTCAACATCCTCTTGTACTCTCTCCTGTTGACTTTCTGCCCTAGTCTCCCCCTGTCCTCTATCTTGCGAACCTCTTTCCCCAGCTGCCTCCTACCGTGTCCTCTGTTGTCCTCTCCTCCTCCCTCTCCTCTACCCTTCCATCCTTAGCTCATCCTCTGGCCCAAAACCCAGTGCCTCTGCAATCAGATCGTTTGGCCCAACACTATGAATCTGACTGTCACTCCTACATCTTCTCTCCCTCCACTCCTACTTGGGTAGGGTACTTGTTGCAACGTCTCCCAATGATCCCTCGTAAACTCAGGCATAATCAACTCCCCCCATGCTCACTCTCGCGAGATCCACCTAAATCTCTTTGGTCCACAGGGAATGTCCTACGGAAGCCCAAACTATCTGGTCACCCTATCTGGCCTATGTGCCTCCACTATATGCGGCCCTCTCTCAACTAGATAGCATCTGACACAAAATATCCTTTGTGCCTCTCCTCATCTCTCCATCTAGAAAACCATTGTGGCATGTATGACCTCCACACTATCTGCTCCTCCTAAAGATCATGTAGTGTCCTCCTCCATCTATCCAGATCCTTGAAGCCCTCGTAATGCCACACCTAGCCGTACTCTATCCCATATCAGTAAGCCACCGGTAGTGTCGTATCCTCCAAACCTACTCTCACCACTCCTGGCCTAACCACACTAATATGCTCCCAGGCCCATACCTATAGTAGTGTCACCTGTGTCAAGCTGAGCACCTCTCTGTAGCACACAACATGCATATCTCTGTACAACTGCGCTAGTACATATGGACCCCATGCGAACTCTCCCTCTCTCCCCTCCATGATATTTTGTATCACCTCCATGTAGTTGAGGCTACAGAAGCACCCACTCCAGTCTGATATCAACAATCCACTAATCAACCCACATAGGTATAGTGGTAGTAGTGGCACCCCCAATGTTAGGCATCTGTCCACATCCAACCCTTTCCTCTGCATAGGAAGGTCATCTCTTCCAAAAATGACCCATAGATCCAACACCTCCCCCTCTGATGTCTTTGCGCTCACCAGGCGGCCTGCTATAGGTAGCCTCAGTATCTGCCACACATCCTTCAAATTCACGGTCATCTCCCCTATTGGGAGGTGGAATGTCAAAGTCAAGGAACTCCATCCCTCTATAAGGGTTGTCAACATCGCCCGATGAGCTCTAATAGTCGGATATCCCAACAAATGTAGCAACCTCGCTCATGACAAAGCCTCATGGTCCACTCCATTCATGGCTGCTATCGTCACCTCTAGCACCTTCGTTCGCCTCTCATTCATTTGAAAACTATCAAACCGCTGCATCCATATCACACAACATGTCATTCATCTCATCATTTTCCTCATCTCTCCCTCTTGTCCATTTCCTGAGCCTGGGTTATCTTCTCATTAATTTTCCCCCCCTTTGACAAATTTACCCAATTTTCCCTCTGCCTTGCCCATTTTCTAGGCTTGCTTTCCCTTTTCTTCCTTTTTACCTGCTCCTTGGGTGAGCCCGCACTTGGAACGAGCGAGCTCGCCTTTCCTTGGGCGAGCTCACCCAGATGGGCAATCCCGCCTGAAGGACAGGTGATCCTACCTAGTCAGGTGATCCTGCCTAGTCAGGTGAACCCCTCCACGGGCGAGCCCGCCCAACTGGATGGGCGAGCCCACCCGGAAGGTAGGCGATCCTGCCCCTAGATGGGCATAGTTTCCAGGTGGGGTCGCCCCTGTCATGGGCATAGTTTCCCTTCCCCTACTAACCCGACTTTTTGGAAGATTTTCCTAATTCCAGGGCAAGTCCACCACTTCCTCATTCCCTCTCACCCTTTTTGGGCACTTTTTCTAATTTTTCTGGGCTCATTTACCCATTAATTGGGCAAATCTCCCCCCTTTTCCCACTGCCTCTAATAGGCGATTCTTCCTACCCGATGGGCGAAATTCAAATTTCGCCTCCTACCCATTTTTCTAAACTACCCCAATCCCAAAACCCATTTTTCTAAAATCACAAAGGGGGTTTTGGACCTAACCTGGCATGGAACCATCATACCTCATCCTCCAGGTGGATGATATTGTCATCGTAGTCCTTCAGCATCCTCGTCTCCTCGTCTCCTTCTTCTCCTCTTCTTTCTCTCTCACTCAACTGCAAGGTGTGCAAATAAGGAATAGTAATTTCTAAAATTACTATATATAAGATTTCTCTTCTTTTTTTAACATTTTTTAAGTTAAAGGTATTTTTACCCTTTATTTAAACCTCTTTTAATTCAACTAATCCTCTAACTTCTCAGGGCCACCATTTGCACATCATATGTCCATTTGACTCTGTTCAAAATCCAACCTTCATAGTTTTTCAAGCTCTATCCAATGGTACCCTTCATTTCCTCACATTGAGAAGTCGCTTGGGGCCCCTTTTTCTTCCCCAACTACCCTCTCGAGGGGGCATACCCTACCATTTTCCTCCATTCCTCTATTATGGTCATTTTCTTGCGAGATTGGGGCATCTCCCTTCATTTTCCTTCATTGGGAAGCTCACACAACTTCTCCCATGTTGGGGCATAATTTTCTAGTTGCTTCCTCTATAGATTCATGTGCATTTTATTTTTCTTCGAAACACTGTTATTCTAATAATATTTCGAAGAGGGGAAAAATGTAGGCATCCAAATTTAACCACTCCCATATGGTCAAATCCATCTTCGTTACTCGTCTATTCCATCGATATTAATTTAATGATTTATTTAATTAATATTTCCCCTCTGCCTAAGGTTTCTAAAGTATTTAATTTAATAATTAAATACTTTACCTTTCATCCTTGTTCTCTAAATTAAATAAATATATCAATTTAGTCATTTAGCCTTTTTGAATTTAAATCAATTTTAAATTCCCTCTTTTCTCTCTCCTTGTCACATCCTCCATAGTCTTCTTCTAATCTAGATTAATTTAATTAATCCATGATTAGGATGTGCACACCCTTAATCAGGATTAATGTCACATCCTCCATATTTGGCCACTTGTCTCTGATCCTTCATTAATCTTCTTAATCACCTGTTTGCACAACCTTAATATAATCACATATCATCTTTGGTATCTCCTCCAAGTCAACCTTTCATAAGTACTTTCCCTTTTAAGCTTTGACCTCTTCCCAATGTGAATTAAAAATTCATATTTATTAATTGAATGCCTGTAATTTGTTGGGAAATTCTAAATTCCTTCATAGGTCACATTAGCCACATGGGACAAGGACCTCTTTTATGAGGACCTTGTCTTATCTCCAAGGTACTCCCCAATCATGTGAATTTAAAATTCACATTTATTCTCCCAACAACTTCTCTCATCTCCATGATAATAAGAGAGGACTTTCTAAAATTCCTCACTTGTCACCATCATCCTTATATAGGGACAAGAACTTCCTTTTTGAGGAAATCTTCCCCTATTCACAAGGTACTTGCAAGTACCTCCACCTCACATGTCCTCTCTCCACATCATATGTCCTTTTTCCACCTCCCCTTCCACATGGCGAGATGTGAAGACTTGTGAGTCCTCAACTCACCATAGCCCTCCATCTTGCCCATGTTGGCTAAATCCTATCCATTGATTCCTCTAGAGACTCTTCACTTAAAATGAAAGATTTTCTCTCATTCAATTCATTCACTCACATTCAAAATTCAAGCTCTCCAACTTTCAACACACATTCAAGCAATCTAGCATTCTAGTCTCAAGCTCAAGCATTTTGCATTCATCCACCATTGTTGAATCTTCAAGCTCATTTGCATCCATTTTTCTCATCTTATCACATACCCACTTGCATCATTTGAATCCTCATTGCATCCTCATTATTTTGCATCCATTTTCATCATATTTGCCATCAAGGAGCACACATCAAATCTTTAACAAAGGGCCAACCAAAAGGATCACTTAGATAAGGTATATCTCTTGCTTTAATCTTTATTTTGTTCAAGTCAACTTAGGCTAATCTTGAGGTGGTGTTGTATCATTTCTCCTTTGCATTCTTCATTGTTTTGTATCTTTTAGGTTTAGAAATAATGTTGCATTACACAAAGAATTCATCAAAACTAGCCTCATGACCCCGATGGCAAGGAATTTATAAAAGTGTTTATTGAGTCACTCCTTGAACAACAAAATTTGTTGTGAGTTCTTTGTCCACAATTTTCTCTTATAAACGTATACAGATTTATGTATTAACTTCTTTGTGGGAGAAGTAGAATTAAGATCATTCCTGTCCACTATGAAAAATCAACTTCACTAGAAAGACAGATCCAGAGAGTATGCTCATGTAGAAAAGACTATAGGGTTGCAGATGAGATACCCTCATAGGAAGCCTCTCTCTTTCAAGAAACAATTTATGGGTGTGAAAAGAAATAGGATGTACAGGTCAAATACAATAACAATCTCAGGTTGTGTCATGATTACTTTCAAGAAAAAAAGCCACATTTAATAGGACCAACATGGCATGCATGTGAAGAAAGGTATACTCCTCTTCCCATGCATCTCAAAAAGAGAAATAATTTCACCTCTTAATATTAGATGGTCCTACAGAAGAGCAGTAGCTTTGGCCAAAATTCTAGAGGAATTAAAGATCAACTGGATTGGTATGAGGTACAAACCTCCCTTGCTTCTTTCACCACCACCTTCAGTATATACCAACTTGGATCAGAGTGAGGACAATTTTTCCAGGTGGAGACAAAGGGTCACTTTTCATTAGGGATTCTTGACGAAGCCAGATATATTAGACATAGAGGCATATGATGTGTATGATCTCAGTGCTAAGTATGAGGAAATGAATAGAAGAAATGATGGGAAGGGGACACACCAGAGAGTAGGAGGACCTACTCGGACTTAGGAAGGGGAGGAAATGATGAGGTAAAAATAACCTCATCAGTATAGTGGGCTCAATATGTAAATCTAAACCTTTCAGCCTTAATAACCTTGCCAATTGATTACCTTTAGGAAAAATAAGTGCTCTGTTTCTATGAATAAGCATACAAACTTTATTTCTTAGAATTGATCGAATTAAACTAACTTATGCTGATTTAATAGCTTAGTTTTCGAGCATTTCGCAGGTCAACTCTACTCCCAATCACTATTCCAGTCAAGGGAAATGAATGCAGATCTTGACACTTTTGAAAACTAGTGAGTGGGCATCAGAATTCCAGGAACACACGTTTTGCCCGAGTCTTTATAATTCTATTATTTTTTAGTTTCAAAAACTTTATGGCTCATGCGAAACCTCTTTAATATTGCATATCATGGGCTTTTAAGTCCCTTTTACTATGGGCAATCTGTTGAAAGACTCGATCGATTGAAAAATAGGATTTTTGTTAGTCATTTTTCATATAAATATGTAACTGATAATGAGAAAGATTATCGCTATGTTGCCAATTTGTCTTTGAGTAAAAACTACCATATGAATATGAGTTTTCCCACAACTCTTTGAATTACTGTTGAATATTGATGCATTTATGGAATGAAGTAACATAGATATTTTTCGAGTGCATGTGATCTGAACTAGTTGTAGTCACACCCGAGAGCTAGCCACTCGAGGGTTATAGATAGATAGATAAGTATTATGTTTCCTATTCTGCATTTCCTTTTAGTATATCATAGTTATATTTGCATTTCATTTTCATGAGTACATATGTTATATTGTTAGTGTCAAGCCTGTAGGTTGTAACTGAGTCTAAAGCTTTTGAGCTTAACCGTTGAATGTCCAAAGCACCTTTCTTCAGTTGATTATGATTAATGGTTTTATTATTAGTAGTTGGCTTGTTATCTTTTGCATTAGATAAATGTTTCCTAATTTCTTTACATGCTTTACTTCTTCAACAATTTATGCATTCTTTAGATTATTTGTTTCCATGCTTTCTAGTTTAATGGTGATGCTTTTTAGATTCTTAGTTTTTTGTTTTCTGATTTGAGTTATTTTCCTGCTTTCTAGATAAATGATTTATTACTTTCAAGATTAGAGGCCCCTTAGCCTAGAACTTTTATTCAGTTGATTAGTGCCTAAGAGAGAAGTTGAGATGTCCTCTATTGCATATAGTCGTTGGACATTGCCCGATTGATATATTGATGTGTTTATTCACTAAAGTGTTAGGACCTAATGACAGCCTGTCATAATATGCATAAGGTTTATAACCTTATATTAGAACAATTTATACGTTTTATAAGGGTATGAACTCTAATAAAATTATGTTCTTATAGGGATTTTTTTCATTGAGGTGAATCTAGAAGATATAATCCTATTGCAAAGAATCACTAGAAGCTCTCAAAAAAGCAACTATAAATTCTAAAGTAGCAAAAAGGTACATGAGACATTTTCTCAACTACATATGAGCTATTAGGGGGAGGATTATTGGTAGCAATATCATCCATAATTGAAAGGTTCTCCAACTAAGCATCACTTTTAGATTAAGCATCATATAGCTTAAACATCATAGCTTAAGCATCATATAAGCATTTAAAAGTAGTTTCATCATATTGAATATTCATTCATTTCATTTAGCCATCAAATACCATAATGACATAATTCAAGCATTGATCCATATTTAAACATATAGGTTAAAGTAATTGGGTAAACTAACAATGGTTTGTAACATGTTTCCTCACTTGGGTTGGTGAAATACCTCGCTCTTTCACCCCTGGAAGTCATTTTTGGTCCAAATTGTAAAGTTGCACCTCTGTTTCATAGAGTGGTGTTTTTGTTTCTAGGTGCATATTTTAAGCTTTTCCTAGTTTTTTTTGTATCCAATCTTCATTTTTGAGTCAATACTTGCATGATCAAGTTGTTTCCTTAGGTGGGTTGCTAAAAAACATCATCTTTTTACCTCTAGAAGCTATTTTTTGGGCCTACTTGTAAAGTTGCGCCTTTGTTTCATAGAGTGGCAACTTTGTTTCAACAAAAACACAACTCTGTTTATAAAGTTGTGCTTTTTTTTAAGATTTCAATTTTCTAGGGTTTTTCACCTATGTTCATTTAACCTCTGTTTTGAGTTACTAATGCATAGTGCAAGGGTTTAATGCTTATCTAAGGAAAGAATCATCTAATTTCTATGGTTATCTTCATTCTAATTGTAGACACTGAAAAATGTCTTAAGTCTGCCAGCGTCATTTTTCTTGGTCGCCATCCTCCAATAATTGAATAATTTTAATTATTCAATTATTCAATTATGCTTTGATCATATTCCTCTATTAATTATTATTTTTTTAATTATTTAATTAATTCACTTTCTAATCTTTATTCTATCCTGATCAATTAAAATAAATTAATTGCGTCACTGACACCCCCTTTCTTCAATAATTAAATAAATCATTATTTATTTAATTATCTTTCATCATTTGTCTATAGTCAGATAATAATAATAATTATTTGATCTCTTCATTCTTCTATAATTAAATAATTGTCAAGATTATTTAATTATGTGTCATTCTTCTCCCCTTTGAATAAATAATTCAAATCAATTATCCATGCCTAATTTCTATCTCCCCATTTAATTAAATTGATTAATTTAATTAAATGCTCCTTTTTCAGTTTCTCCAAATAAATAATTTGGATGAATTACTTATTTGCCACTTGTCCCTTCCCTCCATTTTCGAATAAATAATTTAAAATAAATTATTTATGCACCTCTTCTAGTCAAAGATTCCTTGTCATTAATTCCTATCATAGCTTTCATTGTTGTCATAGCTGTTAGGTGTCATAGCCGTCGGCATCATACCTGCCATAATTCTTCCAGGAATGGCATATTATTGGTGCATCCATTCTGGACCATTGATCTTGGCATCTTTCTAGAGGCTTGATCTTGACCATCCATTTCATAACCTCCATCTCATGCATCCTCCACCATTGATCTTGGAATCTTTCTAGAAGATGAATTTGGACCGTCCATTCGAATGGTTGTCTATAAAAGCAACCTTCCTCTCGCATTTTCAACTTAACAACCATTATCTCCAACTTTCTTGCTTACTATTTGCAGGTATTTGCACAACTTCAACAAAAAATCTAAGGTAAATATTGCCATAAGAAGAAATAGGAGATACAAGAGAAGTGAAGCAACTATAATGGGGAGTGTTAGAAGTTCCTTATTGTTTGTTTTCTCTTGTTTGATGTGGTTTGTAGGTTAGAAGTGTTGGTTGGCACTTTCTCTAGGCTAGGAATGATCTAACCCCATCTTACATTAGTGAACCCCACATGAATGACCCAAGTGGTAATGGGCTAAATCCAAGTCCTTCTAAACCGCTATATAAATTTGTGATTGCAAGGAAAATTCTCAACCAACGGGACGATACGTGATAGATCTCCCCTAGTATCTTTATGATGCATAAAAACCTTATTCTAAGGGCTAGGTACCTCTCGAGGTATTTTATCATTGTATCCCTTGAACTAGATGCCCATACTAGACACCTCTTTTTTTTAGAAGCCTAGCCTTTCGACTGTTGCCTGGTATGGTGCAGGGTATAGTAACATGCCCGAAGTTACTCGCTACTAACTCCCTTGAGTAGAGATAGAAAATTCCTAGGAAGTTACTACTCGGGAATTCAAAGTTGGTACACTCATAGAAGTGAGTGTCGTGGAGGGAAGCCAGTGCCACCAAACTTCTAGGTTATCTGCTCTCGAGAAGGAGAGGTGTTCAACACTGATCTGGGGTATCTCAGTGGAACTATACCAAGTATACAAACCCTTTCCAACTAGGATTTGTGCTTGTTTTCTTGTTACAATTTCACATTGAACCAGACCAAAACAAAGTGCTTGATACTATCTGTTGTGTTTTCCAATCATATTTCTTCAAAAGCAATCAAAATCTGGATCAAAACCATTGCAAAATATCAAAACTATCACAAACAATATTTTGAAACCGTAATTGTTAGACATAGACCTGCAACTATTACTGTGAACCACAACTGAGACTTGGAAAACCACAACTGACTTTTTGAAATGAAATTGCTGAAAACATAGCCACATTTGATAACCTGAACCGCAACTGTGTGACACATTTGCTGAAAACTGAGCCACAACTGTTTGCTAAACAAAAACTTCTGAAATCTATATCCAAAATCTGATCAAAACAGTTTCATAGTGACCTTTGACCGATAAACCAGATACTTGCAATATTTAACAGTTCATTTTAGGCCTTCCCATTAGAAATACATTGCATTATAGGTTGAATTCCTCAATCCTTTGCATTAGAATTTGATTCTTAGGTTGCATCTATACCTTCAGATTATACCTTTGAGCTTTTGGAAATTCTTGGTTACATATTCTATTTTTGTCATTGACCATTGTCCTTGTCACTGTCTTGTCATTTTATCAAGTTTGAGTCATAGTCTCGTGTCTTAGTCTTTGCTCCACTTTGTCAAAGTTGTCCTCTTATGGTCAATGAAATTTGGAATTAGTTGCCCTGGGTTCACATTAGCTTGATTTCCACCCTCTTTTTAAGATTTTAGGATTCCTTAGCATTGCCTTATTCTCATTTAGAATCATATTGCTTAGATTGCACTTTGCACCCTTATTTCCAAAAATACAAAAAAATAGCTCACTTTACCCTAACCTTAGTATCATACTATCATCAATATCCTTTTGCATCCATTGATTTCATTATCCTTGTGTCCTTATACTCCAAAAATATAAAAAACATAGCTTTAGTTCATTTTAACCTTAGTTGTATTATCACCTTGATCTTCAATTAGCATCATCTAGTCACATTATCACTCATCTTGATCATCAATCAATATTTAGTATCCTCTAGCATTCATTATCCCTCATCCCTTGGACATTATCATCCTTGCATTAGTATGCTTGCATTTGAACATACCCTAAACTCTAAAAATCCAAAAAACATAGCATAATTTCATTGCCATCTTGCATTACCCTTCAACTTGCAAAAGTCTCACATGGTTGAAACAAGGTCAAAACCAAATGAAAGGACATGGATTTCCTAAGTGACCCTTTTCATGACAATACCACATATTCAAATCACTCTACACCTTGGAAGAACACACAACAAAGAGAACAAATTGACCCTTGGGAAGACCTAAACCTAGAAGAATTCAACAAGCAATTGAGCCCTCAAGAAATTGAAAGAGCTTATCAACAGCCAAGAGTTTTAAGAATAATTGACCAGCTTGTTAGTGCCAATACAAACAATTTTTTCTACGCACTAGCTAAAAAGGGTGCCAAGTTACCTCAAGGATTTGACGTATCAACCATTATAGAAGAAGAAATTGAAAATTCATTTGGCATGCCCTCATCACAACAAATGACAAACATACCCCTTGGGACAACCACACACATGGCTACCACCACAATACACATTCCAAACATCCTGACAATTGAAAACAAGGTAACCCATACCACTATACAAGGACAAAATTTCACACTTGGAAATTCCTCAAACACCATGGGTAAGACCTTTATGAACCCACTTTTTCAAAACACAAATCAAGGTTCCACATCACAAGGTCCAACACCTTTGATCCAAAGTTTAAACCAAGGTCACACACCCTTGACCCAAAATGCAAACCAAGGTTCTCTACCTACATCTCAAAACACAAATCAAGGGTCCTTGTTCCAATTCCAGAGTACACCTTCATCATATCAACTTCCACCAAATAAGCCTAGAAAGGTGCACATCATCTCACGGAAGGTTTGAAATCAAAACCATAATCAAGGGCCTATTCCATTACTTCAAAAAATAAATCAGGATTCTCGTTCATCATTCCAAAATTCTACCCAAGGAACCTCTACTTCATTTTAAAATACCAACCAAGGACCTACACCTTCAAGTTCCAACTAAGGACCTACACCTTCAAACATCAACCAAGGGAACATTCCTTCATATCAAAATACCAACCAAGGACGTATGCCTTCAAACATCAACCAAGGGAACATTCCTTCACATCAAAACATCAATCAAGGGCCTACACCTTTATGTCAAAACATTAACCAAGGATCTACACCCCCACTTGCAAATCATGGCCTAAAATTTCAAAACCAAAGCTTGAATCAAGAGTCTATACCTCAATTCCAAAACACCATACCAAATGCAAACATGAGCTTTGGCACAAACCTAAATTCCAATTTCACTCGTAGTCCGAGCAACACACATCCATATGGCAACCAAGGTCCCATGTCACAAAGCTTCAATCCTATTCCAAATGCAACATATGACCTTAATGCCAACACTATGACATCTCACTAAAACAATGCAACATCATCCCTTGTAGACTATTTGATACAACATATGTAGACCCTTGAACAATGAATGACAAACATGCAATAGGGAACCAACAAGAAGACATATTCAGTGGAGGATTGTGCCCCTTTCCATTTGATCAAAATCTATACATGCCTCCCTTTCCCCCACATTTCACAACACCACCTTTGCCTAAGTATAAGGGGACATGGGATCTAGTAGAACACATTTGAGAATTCAACATATCATGTATGGAAGTCACATATGACCCTACCTATTTGATGAGACTATTCCCATGAAGTCTCACAGGGGAAACCTTAGATTGGTTTGCATACCTTCCTTCAGGAATTAGAACATGGGGTGAACTATTTGAAAAATTCATCAATCATTTTTCCTTCAACATTAAAAATGATGTCACCCTTGCAACATTGAGCACAACCAAACAATAGGAAGGGGAATCACTGGCCTCATTTTACCAAAGATGGCGAGGCTTGGTTAGCAAATTCCCTTGTCATATTCCTAAAAGACAAGTTGTCACCATGTTTGTAGAAAATCTTAATAGAGAATTGATGACTTGAATTCAAATCCAATGTTGCACAACCTTTGAAGAGATTCTTGAGAAAGGTGTCCTTATTGAGAAGGGTCTTATTTCCAGAGGACTGGTCAAGATAAAGAGAGAAAATTCAAAACCCAACAATGACAAGAGAAAATACTAGTCCTAAAATAAAAATGTCACAAACAATGGAGTTGTTGATGCCAAACTGATAACCAAAGGTCCAATCATTCAAATTAAAGGTCCTTCCTCATCAAATGCACCCAATATGCAAAACACCCAAACACAAGACCAAAACCAAACACTGAACGTTGTCCAAAACAATCAACAAAGAAGAGGTCCTCCCCACATCAAGAGAACATACACCCCCTTGGGTGAACCTATCGAATCAATCCTCAAATGAATTTTGCAATCTAATGTCATCACACTTCCAGACACCAAAAATTATGAACCTTCATTGATCAAACCTAATTGGTGGAAAGAAGACGAATATTGTGAATACCACCGTTCAAAAGGGCACAAGACACTTAGATGTTGGATGCTCAAGAATATCATTCAAGACCTTATTGAAGATGGAACCATTTCAGTTGATAATGCACAAGGAAAAACCAATGAAGATCATACCATATTCAAGAATCCCTTGCAAGACCATGATAAAGGAAAAGCCTACAGTTCAGGGAACAACAACAATAATGCCAAGTATATAGTTTTCAAACATGATTACAACACTATCATCCTTAATGTGACACCCTTTGATGATCACAATACCACTATAACCATAAACAAGCCAAAATCATATTGTGCTATCGCCACCCGCAAAACCAAGATAACTATTCTAGGTCCTCCTGCAAATCCTCAACCAAAGGGTCAATACAACCTCCTAGAGCAGCTAGGAAAAACTCCCGTGCAAATTTCCATCTTGGAGCTCCTTCGTATCTCACCATAGCACAAAGCCATCCTTGATAAATCCTTACAAGAAGCTTCCATCCCCACAAACCTAGATGTCAGTGAATTTCAGGCCATGGTTGGATACTTAGCTATGCCACACCATGTCACCTTCTCTAAAAAAGACTTCTCCGCACCACAATCCGATCATAATGACCCTCTACACCTTGAAATATGTGTTAATAAACACAAGATCAGACGATTCCTAGTAGATGGTGGAGCGGGTCTAAACATTTGCTCACTAAAATTAGTAAAAGCATTGGGATAGTTTGAGAATTACATTGACCAAACTAAGAAAATTACGATCAAAGCTTATGACGATGCTGAACATTCTTCCAAAGGCACAATTTCACTTCCTGTGAGAGTTGGACTAGCAATACAAGACACAATATTTCACATCTTGGATCTGGATTTTCATTACAATATCCTCCTTGGCCACCCATGGATCCATGCCATGAGCGATATCCCTTCCACTTACCATCAATGCCTCAAGTTTCCACACAATGGCATTGAAATCACTATTCCAAGTGACCCCGATCCTTTCAAATAGTGTTCCAACCTCAAAGGAACCGTTGAACATCAAGTGACCATCAATCAAGAGGCTTCACCTTCCACTTCATCCCCCACTCCATCTCACTACATTGATCCATCTACTCTTGTCAAATCATCTAACCCATTCACCACACCTTCTACGCCTAAGATCCAGATTCAAGAAAAAAGATGCGGAGAATACAACATGAAGAGTCTCTTTTTCATTGGAAAACTACCAAGATCACCAAAGTCTTATGGAAAACCACATCCTATGCAGCCAAAATTTATCATCCATACTCCTCCTACCACCTTCACTAAATGGGGGGAGCTTGCTGAAGAATATCTAGATGATCACATTCTCACATGGTTGTACAAAGAAGAGGAGGAAATTGAAAATAGGAAATTACCAATTGATCAATATCCAAAAGGGTTCCAAATAATGAAACGACACAGATATGATGGAAACAACCTTGGTCTAAATAAACAAAGAATTTTAGAACCTTTGCAACCTCCTAAGTTAATAAGTCATCAAGGGTTAGGGTTCATGCTAGTAAAAGTGACCATCCAGGGTATCGGGTTATTCTCAAGTGAGTGTGTTGACGCTTCAGATGAGATCGAGACATACAGTGACTCTTGGGATTATGATGTTGATTCCAATGCATATGAATGGGACTCCCTATCCTCCACCACTTTCATGGACCTTTATAACTATTTGGGGATTTTGAACAAATTCTTACCATTGATTCTTAGTGAAATCCACCAAATACCCGTCCAAAAATGCCTTTGACAAAAGAAGAATGGCTTCAACACTACTTTTGGAAATCCATTGATCTAGCCTCCTGGGAACCTGATGAATCTACTTCTGCCTTCACCCTATCCACCTATACAATGACCCTTGACAATACTAATGATGGATTACCTCTTGTCTACCCTCAACTCACAGATTGGGATCAACAAGGACCACCAAGTTTGGACACTTTCAAAAATGACGAAGCCATTGTTGAGTTCATGGGACTTTGTGAGGGAATACAGAGTGGGAATCATAAATTTGGCTTTGCCATAGAAGTCAACTATGAAACATAATTTGGTGAGGTTGTCCTATCCTCTAGTCGCAAAAGTGAAAATGAAAAAATGAAAAATAAAAATAATAGGTCTTTAGGTGAAAACTTAAAGGCGCCTGCTGACTGGGAAAAAGTAAAAATAAAGGACGTATCCGAAGGTGAAAACCTCTCTAAGGCACCCAAGGATGGAAGACTGGACTATCTCCCAATAGACTGAGAGAGATCGTCGTTGCTTATAGAAGAAATAGAATAAGTAAACATTGTCACACAACACAACTCTGGAATCATACAACTAGCAACATCTTTGACCATCAAGGAAAAACATGAGTTTATAGCATTCTTTTCAGAAAGAGAAGTCAACTTCACATGGTCATATGCCGACATGCCTGGATTGGATCCTGAACTGGTTCTACATCACTTACCATTGCTTCCAAATGTTAAGCCATTCAAACAGAAATTGAGAAAAATGCATCCCCAGATTGCACTCCTTGTAAAAGTGGAACTAAAGAAGCTCTTGGATGTTGGATTCATTCACTCCATTGATTATGCAGAGTGGATATCAAATCTAGTTCCTGTCACAAAACCAAATGGCCAAATCAAAGTTTGTATAGATTTCAGAGACCTCAACAAAGCTTGTCCCAAAGATGATTTTCCTTTACCAAACATTGACATCATAGTAGACCTTACACTGGATATGAGATGCTATCATTGATGGATGAATTCTCGGGTTACAATCAGATAAGAGTCACCATTGAAGATCAACCAAAGACAAATTTCACATGCGCTTGGGGAACTTTCTGTTGGAATGTCATGCCATTTGGACTAAAAAATATTGGAGCTACCAATCAGAGAGCCACGACTACAAATTTTCATGACTATATGCATGTCCTTATGGAAGATTATGTTGATGACCTTCTCTCTAAATCTCTAAAATGAAGTGGACACTTAGCGGTATTGAACAATATTTTCACATGATTGGAAAAGTATCAACTTAGGCTAAATCCAAAGAAATGTGTCTTCGAGGTCTAATTAGGAAATATTCTTGGATATATTATCTCACATAGAGGAATATAGGTTGATCCCACCAAAGTTAATGCCATCTTGGAAATGCCACCACCTACCAACATCCTGGTCAGTTAAGAACATTACAAGGATGACTACAATCCATCCATAGGTTCATTGCTCAATTAGCAGACAAGATCCACCCATTCCAACATCTATTAAGAAAAGGAATTCCCTTCATCTGGATAGAAAAGTGTCAAGAGGCATTTGATCAAATCAAGAACTATCTATTGACTCCACTAGTTCTCATGCCTCCAATTGATGAAAGAAATTTGATACTATATGTGACAGCTACTACATCAACACTGGGGGAACTCTTAGCACAAAATGACAATGATGTCAAGGAAAGAGAAATATATTATATCAGTCACACTTTAGTCAGGTATGACCAAAATTATAGTCCTATTGAGAGAGCATGCCTAGTAGTGGTATTCACAACACAGAAACTAAGACACTACATGTTGAATCACAAGACAAAACTGATTGCCAAAATTGATCCTTTGAAATATCTCCTCAATAAAGTAACCCTAACATGAAGACTAGCTAAATGGGTTATGATTATGAGTGAATATGAGATTGAATATGTTGACTGAAAAGCAATAAAGGGACAAGTAATAGTTGACCAACTCACAAATGCACTATTGAAAGAAAATCATCCTTTGATATTTGATTTCCCAGATGAATCAATCTTTGTCATAGACACACCAACAACATGGAAGCTATACTTTGATGGATCTTACACAAATCATGGTTTAGGGGTTGGTATCTTGTTTATCACACCTCAAGGAGATGCCATTCCTAAATCATTCTGAATAGCATTCCCATGTACAAACAACATAACTGAGTATGAAGCATTATTGACATGACTTGAATGGCAATACGATGGAAAATCAAGGACCTTCAAGTCTATGGTAATTCCCAATTATTGATAAAGCAAGTTAATGATGACTATGACACCAAGGATGAGAAATTGACACCTTACAAGCACATGGTAGACAACTTTAGATTGTACTTTGATAATATTTCTTTTGAGCAGATACCAAGAATCTAGAACATAGCAGCTGACGCAATGACCACAATCAGATCTCTTTTTCACATTCCCAATAATGCCTTGAAATATGAGTTCTTGGTAGAACAATTGTTGATCCCTACATTTGATGTCCCCGAAATCGAACTTGCATGTGAACTTATTGGTCTTGAATCCCGTTGGTACAAATACATCTATAGTTACTTTCATGACCAAATTATCCCTCTGGAATTGTCCCATAACCAACGAAAAAACTTTATCCATCAAGCATCTAAATATGCCATCATTGGAGACACCCTTTATCGCTGAAGCTTAGACAATACCTTGCTCTGATGTCTCGACTCAAATGAAGCACAAACAACCTTACAAGAGGTTCACCATGGTATATGTGGAGCTCACTCTACCGGCCTGACCTTAGCTAAAAATCTCATGAGAATGGGATATTATTGGCCTACAATGGAACATGATGCCTATCACTTTGTGGAGAAATGTCTCCAGTGTCAAATTCATGGAGATCTCATACATGCACTAGCTCAGGAACTACAATGGCTTACTTCACCTTGGCCATTTCTCAATGGGGACTCAATGGGGACTCGACCTCGTAGGAAAGATCCATCCCACCTCTTCTAATGGAAATAAGTTTATCCTTGTCACTACTGAGTACTTCATAAAATGGATTGAAGCCATCCCATTGACTTACATCATTGGAGAGCATATAGCCAAGTTCATCCTGAATTACATCATTTGCCACTATGGTATCCCACAGTCCATCATTACCGATAATGGTCGCCCTTTTAAAAACCAAGATTTTCGTGAGCTTTGTGGTAAATTCCATATCCAACATCATTTTTCCACTCCATATTACCCTCAAGGAAATGGCCAAGCTAAGGCATCTAATAAGACCATCCTAAAAATCTTAAAGAAGACTGTCAATGACGTTGGCCTTGACTGGCACCTACAACTCAACCCTGCTTTATGGGCTTACCGTACCAGTATCTGTACTCCTATTGGAGCCACTCCATATTCCCTTGTCTATGGGTTTGAAGCAATACTTCCTATACAGGTCGAGATACCCTCCCTGTGAGTCTCTATGCAAGGCTTGATTGATCAAGGAGAATATCGTGTATCCTGTCTACATGAGCTAGAGTTACTAGATGAAAAGAGACAAAATGCTCTGACACATCTACAAGCATACCATAATCGCTTTCAACGTAGCTACAATAAGAAAGTCTGACCCAGAAGTTTTGACATTGGTGACTTAGTCCTCAAAGAAAATATGAAGAATCAAACAGAACGAGAGAAGCCCAAATTTTTTGAACCAAATTGGTTGGGCCTCAGTATTGTCACAACATCATATGGATTGAGCACTTATCAAATTTCTACTCCTAAAGGAGAACCATTGTATGAACCTATCAACAACATGCACCTTCGCAAGTACTACACTTGATTCTCAGAGTATCCCTTTAAAAGTCAAAAATACAAAAAAAAAAAAGAAAAAGTGGCCACCCTAATGAAAACTTGGCAAACAGGCATCTTGGTGACAACAAAAAAAAAGTCAAAAAAAGAAAACAAATCAATTCAAAAAAATAGTAAAGAGAAATAATTCATCCAAAAATGAAAACCACTTAGGTGGTGCTTTGGATAAGTACCATGGTGAAAACCTAGAAAACAGGCACCATGTGTAGTCAGTCTATGCTCCTCTATCTACTGTCACTCCATTTGGTCTTTTATCCTTTCATTCATTCATTTACACATGTCATTCGCTCATAATAAAGCTTCGCCATCCTTCCCATGGCTTGAGAACTACCGACATTTAGCATCTTGATCATCTCCCACATTCATCCGCTGTTTTCCCTTGCATATAATAAAGTGGTCCTATACCCAACTGGGGGAAATTCTTTGACTCACGTCTTCATGGGAAAATAACACACGACATCAGCCTTTTAAAACATTCCAAAAATCCAAAAAAATCAAAGCATTTTAAAATCCAAAAAATCAGAAAACCATCAAAAATCCAAAAAAATCAAAACATTTCTAAATCCAAAAAAATCAAAACATTTCAAAACCCAAAAAAATAAAACATTTCAAAATCCAGAAAATCATAAAATCATCAAAATCCAAAAAATCAGAAAACGTAATTTTTTTCTTTCCAAAAACAGAGTCAAAGTCTGAGTCTGAGTTTGAGTCAGTTTGTGTTAGTAGGGTCAAACTACATTGTCTCTGCGCATTTTCTACATAGGCAAGGCTCACCTTAAATGAGCCCTTGAGACATTAGGTCAGTCCTTTTTAGGTTGTCCAAATAAAATCATGATTTTGTCTATTGTCTAGCACAACAAAGTCAAGTCATGTTGAACTATGAGGTATTTGCACATTACTACATAGCCAAGGCCATTTTTTGATGAGCTCCTAAGGCCCCCTAGGTCAAGTCCTTTAGGGTTTGTCAAGTACGGTCATGTCCTTGGTCTGAAAGCAATCATCATTCAAACCAAATCACAAATCAACAGACAAGCATAACAAACAAAATCTTTCATCTTCAATCAATCGATCAATCTAGTCATTCAATTGGAATGAGGCATCATGTCATTTGTATCATTGGTCCTATCTCTTGTCTTTTCTCAGGATGTGTCCTTCCTGAGATTATACTTTGTCTTTGTCAACCTTATCATTCATCTTAAGCAAGATATTCCTTTCTTGGAGTTAGGTGCCTTGTCAACACTTGTCACTTGGTCAATTTTATCAGATGTGTCCTTTGCCTTAAACAAGATGTGTCCTTCCTAATGTTGGTTATATCCACATCGCTTGGTCATATTCATCAATATTTGTCAAACAATCAATCAATATTTGTGAAACAATCAATCAATATTTGTCACACAATCAATCCATCTTGTCAACCTTGTCAAATAATCTTGCGATGTGTCCTTCCTGACATCAGGCGCAATCATTATCAATCAATATTTTTCAACCTATCAATTAAACTTTTGTCAACTTATCAATTTGTCAATCAAACTTGGTCAACTCTGTCAACCAAATCAATCATACCAATTTTATCAAAACTATTGGCAAGCACTATCTCTATTGGAAAACACTTTAATGGTCTAGATTTTTCTTTTTGATTGATCTTTAGTCATGTTACTAGTTTCCTTGAGGATGTCCTATTAACAGATTTAGAGGGACAATGATGGATCATGGCCTCTTTTCTTTGTTTGTCGTTTGTGGTTTGTCCTGGAAAAAAGACTGGGATAATGGGGTCCTTAGTATGAGTTGGGGCATTCCCTATCTTTTTGACTGCTTGTCCCTCCCAAATGGTCACCTTGCACACCTTGGTCTATGTCATACCATGGTGTTTGTATTCCATTTGCGACAATTTTGATGCCCAGTTATGATAAATATACAAGTATGAAAGTTGGTCCTTTGTCATTTCCCGTCTAGCTTTTAATCTCCATCTTCCTTTCCTTTTTCGTGCTAACATCCATCTTCTCCATGCTAACATTTTTTCTATCCTTCACCCTCTAGTCTTATCATCCATTTAAATAGCACATCCATGCTCTTTGAACCCACCTATCCTCTCGAGGGGGCATACATGTACCTTGATTTCACTGGGGCATCTCTTGACTGAGTTTCTTTGACACAACGCGTTGATCTGCATTATGTCAAAGAGGGGAAAAATGTAGACACTGAAAAATGTCCTAAGTCTGTGAGCGTCATTTTTCTTGGTCGTCGTCCTCCAATAATTAATTATTCAATTATGCTTGATCATATTCCTCTATTAATTAAATATTTTTAATTATTTAATTAATTTACTTTCTAATCTTTATTCTATCCTGATCAATTAAAATAAATTAATTGCATCACTGATACCCCCTTTCTTCAATAATTAAATAAATCATTATTTATTTAATTATCTTTCATCATTTGTCTATAGTCAGATAATAATAATTATTATTTGACCTCTTCATTCTTCTATAATTAAATAATTGTCAAGATTATTTAATTGTGTCATTCTTCTCCCCTTTGAATAAATAATTCAAATCAATTATCCATGCCTAATTTCCATCTCCCCATTTAATTAAATTGATTAATTTAATTAAATGCTCCCTTTTTATTTTCTCCAAATAAATAATTTGGTTGAATTACTTATTTGCCACTTGTCCCTTCCCTCCATTTTTGAATAAATAATTTAAAACAAATTATTTATGCACCTCTTCTGGTCAAAGATGCCCTGTCATAGATTTCATTGTTTTCATAGTTGTCGGGCATGATAGCCGTCGACGTCATACCTGTCATAATTCTTCCAGGAATGGTATATTCTCGGTGCATCAATTCTAGACCATTGATCTTGGCATCTTTCTAGAGGCTTGATCTTAACCATCCATTTCATAACCTCCCTCTCATGCATCCTCCACCATTGATCTTGGAATCTTTCTAGAAGATGAATCTGGACCGTCCATTTGAATGGTTGTCTATAAAGCAAGCTTCCTCTCCCATTTTCAACTTAACAACCATTATCTCAAACTTTCTTGCTTACCATTTGCACAACTTCAACAAAAAAATTGAGGGCAATATTGGCATAAGAAGAAATAGGAGAGACAAGAGAAGTGAAGCAACTACAATGGGGAGTGTTTACTTTGGAATTATTTCATTTTAGTTCCTTAAATATTGTTTGTTTTCTCTTGGTTGATGTGGTTTGTAGCTTAGAAGTGTTGGTTGTCACTTTCTCTAGATTAGGAATGATCTAACCCCATCTTACACTAACATTCATTTTGCGTGATCATTTCATCATCTAACCCCTTGTAGTGTAGCTTGAAAATGCTTGTCAAAGGAAATATCATCAAACTAATAACATATATCATGCAGATTCGCTTGTCCAAGATTCTCTTTTTTCCACTAATCTAAGCACATTCTATTTTCTTAAGGTTAATGAACATTTTTTTGATGTGTCTTTGAGTGAGTGGTGTGTATGCTCTCCTCTCGCACCTAGTGTGATCTTGAGGATCAAAAACATCACTTACTCTTTTCTTTTTTTATTGTTATCCCAAAGAACCCAACATGTGTGTGCTCTCCCCTTGTGCTTTGTGTGATCTTGGGTGACCAAAAACACTTGGATCATTCCTTTTAGGGTGCTTGCCTAGGGATTTCATCACCCTAGGTGACAACCTCAACTCCCATGTTTCAGTGGAGTATAAAGAGTGGGAGGTGAATCAAAAGACACCTATCTTGGAAGTGGAATATTGTCAATCTAGGCTAAGCCTCCAACAAATTTATACCTTGGAGAAGTGAAGGTGGAGAGTGGGTTACCCTCTCCTCCTGACTATTTGGAATTATTCCTTTCATTCGTAGATTTTGGCCTCATGTACCCTTAAGGTATTTGGAGGACTCCCTAGCAGCCTTGTGCATCATAGATTAAGACCATTCGATCATAGCTTAGTGTGGTGTAGGGTACAACTGATCATGCGTTACTCACCATGTATGACCTTTTATTGAGGTGATACATAATCCTTTGTTGGGCTTTGTCCTTCCAAGGCAAGAGATGTAAAGGTGGTACATGACCTTTGCATACTTTAGGTCACCCATTCAATTGGGAGTATTAGCCTCATGGCTAGTGGGTCCACATTAAGTCTACACACCCACTTGAATAATTTTAGGCTTGTGCAAAGTGTTTGGTGGTTTTCTTGTGCTAAACTAGTAAAGGCCTATCTTCCCATTTCCTCCTATCTACTTTGTTTATTTGTGTGATTTTAATTTGATCTCCTAGTCAAGAAAGAAAAACCTTCACCTCATCCCAACCAAATATTCCTATCTTAATCATCCTTCCATATCCTAATCATGCCACCTTTCTATCCTAATCATCCCATCCTAATCCCCTATTCTCATTCTAATCATCCCTTCTAATCCTAATCATTCTAATCACCCATCTTGTCCAAATAATCCTCTAATCTATATCCAATACATCTCTAATCCATTATTTAGCACCTCGAGCTTAATTTATCTAATCCATTTAAGGTCTCGATCATTATCCTAACCATCCCCCATAATCCACATCAAAATCCTTCTTTCTTAATCCATTTTTCATCCTCTATATATCACCATCCTTAATCCACACCATTCACTATCATCCTTAATCTCCATCATCATCATCATCATTATCTTAATCCAATCCTCTTGTCAACCTAATCCCATTCTAATCAAATACTAATCTAATCCTATCCCTCATCCAAAATACAACCATCCATTACCCATCTATCTATCTCCGCCATTCTTCTATTCCCTAATTTCCTTAATAAAAAAATATCCTTTGAAAATCAAAATTTGGTTAAGGACTCAATGTTTTTAATACCCCATATCCTTTCATCATCACCCAAATCCTTCATCCAAAGATCCTATCCTTAATTCATGTTCTTCTAATCTCCAAATCCATTTCTAATCCATCGCCATACTTTACATCCCCATCCAAAATCAATATCACTATTTTCTCTTCCAATCAATCCTCCACCATGTCCAGCCACCTAACTTATCCTCCATCCAACCTAATCTATCCTAATACACCTTCATCCATTCCAACCAACCCCAATCATATTGATGATGGTGAAGATAACTTTGTTTACCAACCCAAAAATGATCCCTATGATGATAATGAGAGCATTGTGGAGCATATT
This sequence comes from Sequoia sempervirens, assembly GCA_007258455.2. Classification (NCBI taxonomy): domain Eukaryota; kingdom Viridiplantae; phylum Streptophyta; class Pinopsida; order Cupressales; family Cupressaceae; genus Sequoia; species Sequoia sempervirens. The sequence continues at coordinate 75,178,920 of VDFB02072274.1, read as the reverse complement.
GAATCCATTATAAATATCCAAAATTCTCCAATCTTGCAACCAATTCCCCATCCAATTATCCCCCTCAAGTCCCGTCCATATCATCCCCATCCACCACCATTGATTTTATCCTCACCTATTACTTCAATAATGATAAGGAGGCCATGCTTAGATATCTCCTTAGACCTGGTGATAAACTTCCTTCCTCCCACCTTCATCCAATCCCAATCCATCTCCTCTTTCTTATCCTCAATTTACCTATCCATGGAAGCTTTCAATTCTTATTCCACTTGTTCATCTCCCACATCCTTACAATACACATCACCCCAAGCTTACCAATCAACTCCATCTCATGTTTCTCACAATTTCCTCCAAGGACTATTCACAAAGGTGGCTAATTCCTCATGCAAAAACAAAGTTGTGCAATCTTCTCATGTCATGCATCCACCATCATCACCCCCACATCAAGATAAACCCCAATCCCATAAATATAATGAATCTCCTATCATTACACCTATCCAAGTTGAAGATTCTATCCAACTTTTCTCCCTCATCACACCATCCACATCAAACGAACTATGTCCAACTCCTAATCCAAATCATGCTAACATAGATTCCCCTCCATATAGAGATCAAGGAACCCCTTCTCCTCCATCATATTATCCCATTCCATCTCATGATCCGATTTCCAATCAAGAGAAACATATCCCTTCCATCTCATTCAATTATCCCTTACCATGTCAAGATCAAGATATCCCTTCATCCCCCTCTCATGGTTCACCCTCTTCCACTCCATTGCATTATCCATCTCTAAATCAAGATCAAAGTATCTATTACACTCCATTGCATGATCTCTCTCTAAATCAATATAAAATTACACCTTCTAACCCATCTAATGATCATCTCCCCTCTTATGATAAAAAAAACCCTCCCACTCCATGTCACGATTCCTTTCCACCTCATAACCAAGAGCACACTATACCACCCACCCCATCCCATGATCCTACTGCAAGTAAAGATCAAAGCATCCCTTCATCTTCATGTCATGATCCTAATCCTTCACAAGATCCCATCACCCCTATCCAAGCTAGCCATGAACCCCACACTTATCAAATGGGCTCCTCCACTTTCAACCAAGGTAGTTTAATCCAAGATTATATCATTCCTTCCATGTCACATCCCCTCAAAATGGACTCGTATCTTACTTTCAAAACAAGTATCCCATTAGCAAAAGGATTTGTCAAACTATGCATTATCAAGGAAAAGGGTTAGGTCTTCATGGTCAAGGAATATTAGAACCCCTTAATATCAAATAAAATACAAAATATCAGGCCTTGGATACCAAGGTCAAGACATTGGCATTTCTTCCACCCATCCTAAATCCAAAATATCTCCATCTAAATCCAAATATCCACATTGCCTATCCTCTAAATCTATCTTAGGACCTTATGTTCAAAATCCCAATCCCTCATACCTTTCATCTATTTTGGGTCCCTATGTCCCAAAACAAAGTCCTTCATCCCCACCATACATCTTGGGTCCTTACATTCCACTACCTAGCATTCCTATTCAAAATCCCATTGTCCTCTCTATCCACCACCTCAAATCCCTAATCAAGATCAACAAAGGTACACAGCCTTGAACCTCTTCCTACATACTACTTACACCAACCCATCCATAATACATCCACATCATTCATATCCATCCACTAATCCTATTGCTCTTGGAAGCAATTTGGATTCCAAATCTCAAATGCATAAAGCCAAAAATCCACAAAAATCAAAGGATCAACATGTCCCATAAAAAAGACATGCAACAAAAAAGAAAAATATAATCCAAAATAAAAAATTTAAATCCCAAAGGCCACAAAGGCCCATGAAGCAAAAATAAAAGTCAAAAACCATGTGGATTCCCAAAATACTCATAGAATCAATGCATCCCAAAGAAAAATCAAAATTAGTATCCAAACTTTCTTATCCAAAAGCTTCATCCAATCCTAAGTCCTTCACCCCATCTAATAATCCTCCATCACCTCCATCCATTTTAGGTCCTTATATCCAAAAACTACATCCACTCCTCCATATAAACCTCAAAATACAAAATCCACTTCACTTCCAAAATTCTATCACCCTTCAAGGTGTGTGCCAATGTTGATATTGCCATAATTTCCATCCACTCATCCACAAATATTCCATCGACCCATCTATTATCCAACATCCATTTTCCATCCTTCTATCCCTCTTACCAGGTCCTTTGCATAAATGTATATCCCCCTCCATCTTATAATCCATTTCATCACCCTTACCATCATTCTACTAACGTCTATGAGCATACATCCAATTACCATGGTCTATTATAGCACATAATAAAGGGATACCATCTATGTAACTAGATGCTTGAGTCCTTCCTCCATATCCCTATCATCTATCCACTCATGTGTAATATCCCCATCCTCTTGCACTCTACACTTTGGGGCAAGCTTCATCGATGATACATACCACATTCTCCACTATCATCACCTATCCATCCTCCCTTTTCTCTCCTTTGATCTTGACAAGGTTAAGGATCTACATAAGCATAACATATCCTACTTTCCTTATGCTATCCATATCATTCATTCCATATCCCCCATCATATCAAAATCAATCCACCCTTCCCATATTTGATCTTGATAAGGAGTCTTCATGCTATCATATATGCATACCTTATCAATATCCCTTGTTCTCCTCCCCATAACTCTTATCCTACTTCCATCCTCCTATCCTAGCCAATTCACCCTCTCTCTTCACCCTTGATCTTTATAGAAAGCTAGGGGAAAAATATCCATGCATGTTGTAGTGCCCCTCATGTTGTTCCCTAGTGGACTGATGATTATTATGTTAGGAAAAACATTATGACGCTTTGATGTTGTTAGATTTACTGCTTTGATGATAGTGGATGACACTTGGTGACACTTTGATGTTTTTTCTATTGTTTGAGTTATGCATATGATATGATAGTTTCATGGGCTTATTGGTTTATGTGGATTGATTTAATTGTGTGCATTATGTGGTTATCTGATCATGGTTACTATATGTTTATCTGGTGATTGTTTGATGTTGTTTACTATGTAACTATTGTTGTACATTGATGTGGTCACCTGTTTGATGTCTCTTGGTGAGACGAATAGTGTTGAATTACTCATTCATGAGTACCCTGCTACGTTGCGACTTCCTCTCACGGTGTGTTTGACAGTTGGATTATATATATATATTGTTCAACCGTTATGTTTGATGCAAGTTGCAGGTACCAGGCATCAACTCCACCTGAATTGTCAGGTCTGAGCGTTCCTTAAACCCAATGGAAATTTGTTGAAAATGAAGATAACGAAAGGTCCCCCGCCCTTTCCATCATCCTCAATGAGGATGAGTATCCAATTGGTCACCTGTCAGTCTTGCCTGCATTCGCGGTCAGTGTTCTCATTTTGACCTGGTTATGCTTGGTGATTTATATGGTTATTTAGTTTTTAAATTAAATTGGCTTGATAAGGTGTTTGATTAATTTGTTTGAATTAAATAAATTATTAAATAAATCATGTTGTTAAATAGATATTTATATATGTTTAGTTTGGTTAATTAGATTATTGAATTAAATTATTGAGTTATAGAGTATTTGTATAATTAAATAAAATATATTCAATTTTAATGTGGAGTTTAAATAAATTAAAAGGTGGGAAAATAATAAAATATTAAATCGGATGAAGATAATCGATAGGAAGATAAAGCAGTTAAAAAGATGGAAAAAGTAATTTTGAAGCACATGCATGACTTCGAACTGGTTTCTGTTGGAAAAACAAAGCTTTCCTTGGTTAATAATTATCATTTTGGGGATTATTATTATCATTGATTTTTTTTTTTGAACATTGAACTGGTCTACAAGAAATTATTTGTTGAATAGTTGCATTCTATAGATTTTTTTCAAAAAAAAAAAATGAATTGGGAAAATTACAGAAGAATTGTTTAAGAATCTCAAGAAGTGGTTTGTTGTGGACGTAGAAGTTGATCTTGGCACCGTTTTTCTTCCATCTCAATAGCGTTGGAAACCAGGTTGGTTCATTTGTTCTTGGTTTTGTTTTTTTTTGTTTTATTGCAAATTGAATTTGTTCTCTGATCTACATGTCAGAAAATAATGCTCACCTATAGATGAATTCTGCTAGCTAGGTTTTGTACAATATAATAAATGTGTATTGCATTTTCTTTTGTAATGGTTGTATTTCCATGGGTTGTCAATTTGATTCACCAACGAGTATGTTTCATTCAAAGTTCCTTAAGCCATTTCCATCACCCTTTGTGTGCCTCCAGCCAGTGTGCCCTTTTTGCATCACTCACATGTTAATATTGATGAATCTGCAATCCAATAATTACTGTGTCCCAATCTGCATGTATCAATTGATATTAGTATGGATGGTTCTATTTGATAGGGAATTCGACACTTATGGCTCCAATTAGTATTTTTTAATTTTTAGGCTACGACTCCATCACTTGGGCGGTTGTTGTTGCAATGGGTGCATAAATCATGTCTTTCTCAGAATAGACTTAATCATTGCACGTTCACTATATACTCCAATTTGGGGGTTTAGTTTATGTAAATCAAACTTGCGTGTGTGCTACTATCATTTCTTGTGGCGCCATTCCCCTTTTTCCTTGCTAGTGAGTGCCTGGATGGTGGTCAATGTAGATGCATTAGCTATAGATTATGCTTGAAATTTCCTATTTTTTTTTTCTAAACTTGTGAGGTGTTCTGTAAAACAATCACATTTAATATTTGTATAAATACCAACAACTATTCATGTAGCTTCCTTTTGGCACAAGTAGGTAGATGCTGGAAAAAGTTGACGAATTTGGCTTCACACCTATCATTTGCATTTGCTTCAAAAATTTTAAAGCCCTTTCAACATACCATTATGTATCTTCCCTATAGCTATGCAGTTTACATGCATTCCCATGAAATGAGACCTCTCTAGCACGCCCATCGAACATTTCACTCGCCTTCATCATGTCTCTGTCAAATAATTCCCCTGCTTATTACGAATGCTTGAAAGTTTCTAAAGCCTTTTCAACAAATCCATTTGTGCAAATCTTGCAAGGATTTTATTCCATGAGATGATAGATCATTAAGGTAGTTTTTCAAACACTTCACGACTTTGTCTATGCTTCCACTATTGTGTGTATAAACGTGTGAGTTTAAATATATGTGTATTTCTTCTATAATTACTGATTTATTGTTTGTTAACAACAGTTTGATATAAATGGAATTTATATATATATATATAATTGGATATATATATGTTATTGCTATCTCATAATTTGGAATATTGAATTTTGTTTTATGATTTATATGTATATATGTATGTATAAATATATCATAGATGTAACTAAAGAATAATCATTTGTGTATTTAAATGTTAGAAAATAATATTTTTTCTTGTTTAAATAAATGATTATGTTGACAATGAATGTGGAAATATTAAATTGTAGGAGGGATGATTTATTGTATAAATGTGTATTTAGATATCTATGGAATTAGATTAAATAAATGAATTAAATGAACTTGTTAAAATGATGTATTTCTTCTCTTACTCTATATTAGAGTTATGTAGATTCTTTATGTGCAAGTATCATGGGTCATGTATGGTGACAATCTTGGAAATGGAAATGTTTTGAATTCTTATTTCAAATGGGAATCCTTGTGCCAAAATGGTTAGTTAGATTCCAGAGGCTAGGGGGATTTTTTCTGCATGTTGGTTTTCATGATATTTACCTCAATGAAATAGTTGATTATGTACTTGAATTGGGTTTGTTAGGGTTTCAGCCATGCACTACTTATTCATTATCATGGTTGGTACTTGTGTGCGAGTGGGTTCATGCATCACTTTATGTGTACATGCACGTGGGTTGTAATTTTATGCAAGATGGCTTTACCCTGTTGGATGTGTTTGGGTCTTCTAGTTGTTAGTAGGGGGAGTGGCTCTCAATGGGGGCCAGCGCACAAAGTGGTGTCAGGATAACCCATGTGGGAGTTTCTTAACTCAGTGATAACCTAATTAATAAAATAGGGGGTTGGGTAGAATTTCACACTAATTAAGATAATTGGATGCCTCTCCCATGCTTGTAGTGCTCGTTTAGGCTAAGGATGGGTTGAGAAGGCCTGGTTGGCAAGATCAAATTCCTTGTCCTCACAAAAGGAAAGTTGGTTCTGCATGTGTCACTCTATGGGGTTGGCATCTAGTGAGAGACTGTTAGGATAACCCATGCTAGGACCATGTGATGACACTCTTCCCTACTACAACCTAGAAAATTCCCTTGTCTTGTGTTTCCCTTTGTTGTTGAGTGCCTTTGGAAGCGGTGTCACTGTTATGTGATGTTTTGTGTACTTTGTATGTTGGAGTCATTTAGCCCTTTGTGGTTTTCTACTGTTTTCTTGACTACTTTGGTGGTGGGAACTTATCGTTATCTCCTAGCACAGGGGGTGGACCTTAGGGTTCCACATGGTCGGGTGGATTGTGCTTTTTATTCCATTGGGTTTTCCAGTTGTTGTTCGTGAGCTTGGAAGATGTACCTTTTTGTAGCAAATTCTGGATCTTGTACGAGTTCATGAGATAGTGCTTATGATATGTATTGTACTTGTATCTCTTTTGTATCATGTGATGTAATGTTGATGTATTATTCCCATTGATACAAGGTAAGCTTTGATGTAATATTGAAACCATGTACGTATGTCTTGTGTAAGGGAAATTGTATATGTATTAATTGGTTCTTATTTATGATCTTTAATAATGATGTATCTGATGTTATAATATGGAGATGTAGGTGTTTATTCATTTACACTATGGATTTAAAATGAACTCATATTGTTAGTAACTCTTGATGTATGTTTAGTTCTTCTTAAATAATGCAACCATTGAACCTTAGAGGACATAGCTTACTAAATGTTTGTTTAGATATGTTTTACAATTCATGTCATTCCACTTAAAAGAAAAAATTATGCCATAATCTATAGTTAGTTGTGTTGTCCTCTGGGGTTCTTTGGTGGGGGATTACACCTAGTATCAGAGCCCAGGTTCTAACATTGGGTACTCTGATTTAATTGAGACCATTATGTTGTCCTAGTGCTTAGACTCTTGAGTGTTTGTTTTTCCCCTTCTATCATCCTTGACTAATATTTGTGACTTGTCTTTTGTTGTTGATGTGTAGGAAGATGCCTAGAGGTTGAGGTAGGGGTCATGGTAGAGGTCGTGGTGGTGGCCATAGGGCTAACTGCCAGAATAATCCTTCTCAGAGTTCCCACGAGTCTAAACATGAGGAAAAATAGGGTTCTTAAAATAACTCGGGAGGCGAAGGTCAGAATTTGGGTCAACCATAGATTGAGGGAGCCCAGTTTCACAATTTTATAGAGGAGGTCCTTGCTTGGATAGGCCCTAGGTAGGAGGGTCCTCAACAGGTGATTAGGGAAAGAGAATTGTATCCTAGGAGGAGAGAGGTTACAACTGAGCAAAGGCTATTTCAACCAGTCATATGAGAGACCTTCTGAGGGCACGTCCTCCTACTTTTGATGGATCTGGTGGTGGATTGGAGGCAGAGACTTGGTTGATCGATCTGGATAGGTGTTTTACATGCATCTATATGGCAGCAACACCAGGGAGAGGTGTGCCATCATGCACCTTAGAGGTTTTTCCTCTATCATATGGCATTTAGAGGAACAAAAATTTCACCTTGACATTGGTTGAGTGTCATAGGAGATGTTCTTGGAGAGGTTTAGAGATCATTTTCTGTCAAATCATTGGAGACAACACTATGCAAATGAGTTCCATGAGTTGAGATAGATGGCCATGTCGATAGAGCAGTATGCTGGTATTGGTGATGATGAGGGTATGTTGGTGCAACACTTTATTAGGGGCTTGAATGCTCGTATTAGTGGAGGAGTTTGTGTCTTCGAGTTGAAGACCATAGAGGTGGTCATGGAGAAAGCCCGACTAGTAGAGGAGAATTTAGCCATGACATTGGGAGGTCATACAAGTGTACAAATTGGTAGTCCACCTCCAACAGGATTTGGTTCACGAGGTGGTCAGTCATAGGCAGCAGGTTCCTCTAGGAGCCATCATGCGCCTGCTAAGGGTGTTCAATAGCAACATGAACAACATTCTCAGTCCAAACATAAGAACTCTCAGTCTCAGCATGGTGGTAGATTTCAGTCTAGGAAAATCAGAGTTGGCAATGAGCTCAACGTGACCATTTTGATCAGCCAACACAGAGCACATAGACTGTATTGAGCAGAGGTAGTTTTTAGCAGTCAAGTGCACCCCCAGGTGGCAGAGGATACGATAGAGGTACAAGGTGTTTCTCCTGCGGCCAACAGGGCTACATAGCTAGACAATGTCCTCAGAAGAACATGAAAGGATTCAATCAGAGGCCGGAAGCTTCAAAGCTGACAGTAGGGTATGCAGGAAAATCCCACAAAGTATTTGCAACAGTTGATAATCACCAGGTAGAACATCAGGGTATAGTGGTGGAGACTACAAGTGTGTTACAGGGTAATGGTATCTCTATTATTTTTGACTTTGGTGCTTTTGACTCATTTATTTCCCGCTCATTAGTAGAGTGTTGTGGACTGGTAGTAACAAAGCAAGGTGTTAGGTGGCAGGTCAAATTGGCCTCTCGAGCAAAGGTAGTGGTAGAATCCCTTGTGCATGGTTGTGGTTTGAGGATTGGTTCACATGTTACCACAGTGGATCCCTGCATCATACCCCTTGGATCTTATGACGTTTTGGGTATGGATTGGTTGGATGCTCACCGAGTAGTGATAGATTTCCAACATAAGTCAGTGCAATGTGTGGATGACTCAAGTAGAGAGGTAGAAGTAGTAGGCATTCAGAGGCCCATCTCCTTACGGATGACTTTTGCTATGCAGTTGAGGAGATGTATGTGTCAGGGCTACTAGTTGTTTTTTATGACGGTCAATGATCTGGATCTAGACGAGAGTTGAGAGGTGTCTCTTGATGATTATCCGATTCTTAGAGAGTATGAAAGTGTTTTCCCCAATGAGATTCTGGGGATGGCACCCAAGTGTGAATCAATATTAGGATTGACCATGTTCTCGAAGCTAAATCAATTTCTCGAGCTCCATATCGGATGACCACGTAGGAGCTTTAGGAGCTTCAATTGCAGTTCGAGGAGTTGTTGGTGAAAGGGTTCATTCATCCTAGTGTTTCCCCTTGGGGAGCATCGGTTATATTTGTGAAGAAGGATGGATCCCTTTGGTTGTGCATTGATTATCGACAGTTAAATAAGGTGACAATGAAGAACAAGTATCCCTTACCGAGAATTGATGATCTCTTTGATCAAATTAAGGGAGCTAAGGTGTTTTCAAAAATTGATCTTAATTCGGGTTATCACCAATTGTGCATCTTTGAGGCAGACATTCATCAGACCTCATTTCACACTCGTTATAGGCACTATGAGTTCACAGTTGTGTCGTTCGGGTTGACGAATGCATCGTCTAAGTTCATGAGTTTAATGAATGATGTGTTCCACACTTACCTTGATAGATTCGTTCTTGTGTTCCTTGATGACATTTTGATTTACTTGAGGACTATGGAGGAGCATGAGGAACATTTGAGACAAGTTTAGCAGTGCCTGAGAGATAATCAACTATATGCGAACTTGGCTAAGTGTGAATTCTTATAGACAGAGGTGAGATATTTGGGCCACGCTCATTTGAAGATCCAAGCTATTATGGATTGGCCTACACCCACTAATGTTTTAGAGGTTCACAGTTTCATGGGCTTAGCAAGTTACTATCGACAGTTTGTGCAGGGTTTTTCGAGGATAACACACCCCATCACTTCTCTTTAGTGGAAAGGGAAGAAGTTTATTTGGTCAGAGAAGTGTTAGTCAACCTTTTAGACTCTCAAGGAGAGGTTGACAAGTGCACCTATTTTAGCAGTCCCTGATCCTACTGGAGACTTTGTGGTGTGTACTCATGCATCCTTGGAGGGCTAATTAGGAGCAATTCTCATGCAAGATGGTCACGGTATTGCCTATGAGTCTCTCAAACTCAATGATCACGAGCTGAACTATCCCACTCACGATTTGGAGTTAGCCTCCGTTGTTCATGCCTTAGTAAGATGGAGACACTTTCTGTTGGGGCATCAATTTGAGTTGCACGGCGATCACCATAGTTTACATAGCCAAACCTGAATGCTAGGTAGAGGCGGTGGATGGAGTTCCTTTGTGAGTATGATTTTGAGGTCAAATATATTTAGGGTAAGGAAAATGTCGTGGCGGATTCTCTTAGTCGACAAAGACATGAGCTATCAACAGTAACTCTTGGTGTAGATTTGAGGAGTTAGATTCTTGGAGCACATCCTACAGACAGTTGGTATCAAGAAGTGAAGTTAGAAGTGGAGTCAGGTAGAGTTTTGGAGGGAAGATTTGCGAGTTATTCTCTTGAGTTAGATGGCCTCTTGTGGCATTTAGGTTGTATTTATGTTCCTACTTCTGAGGGTCTTCACACCCTAATCATATTAGAGGCTCATCGGGCACCCTATTCTACTCACCTAGGTGTCAAGAAGATGTATGCAGACCTTCACCAGCTATATTTTTGGGCCGAAATGAAGAGAGATATTGCAGACTTCATTTTGAGATGTTTGGAGTGCTAGAGAGTTAAGGCAAAGCACCGACATCCCACAGGTCTTTTGTAGTTGCATCTTATTCCATAATGGAAATGGGACATCATTTCAGTAGATTTCATAGTTGGTTTGCCTGTCTTTTCGTCATCAAGAAGAAATCATGGTCATCGTGGACAGGTTAACTAAGGTGGCACACTTTTCTCCTGTTCAATCATCGTATAATGCTTCTTTTGTGGCCAAATATTTCATGGAGGATATTTTCAGACTGCATGGAATCCCACGTAGGATTATCTCTGATAGAGATCTAATATTCACTTCCGCTCTTTGGACATCCTTGCAACATGCCTTGGGGACCCAGTTGAACTTTAGTTCTACTTACCATCTAGAGACAGATGGACAAACCAAGAGGGTTAACCAGGTTCTTGAGGATATGCTCAGGATGTATGTCATGGATCAACAGTCTCAATGGGAGGATTGCTTGTACTTAGTGGAGTTTGCATATAATAATGGGTACCACAAATTGATTGGTATGTCTTCATTCCAAGAATTGCATGGTCATCCTTGTCAGACTTCGCTGAGTTGGGATTGTCTTGAGGACATAGTCCTTCTAAGACCAGAGATCCTTTAGGAGATGGAGTAACAAGTTACCTGTATTAGATAGTACTTGGTGGTAGTGCACTACAGACAAAAGAAATATGCAGATGCTCATAGGGTTAATCATCAGTTTTTAGTTGGTGACCGAGTATTCTTACGAGTGCATCTCTGAAAGAGTCTGATTCACTATGGAAAAGGCTCTAAGCTCGCACCACATTTTGTAAGGCCATTTGAGGTTTTGGAGAGGATTGGTCCTGTTCCCTACCATCTTGCTTTGCCACCCAGTCTATTGCGCATTCATGATGTGTTCCATATTTTTGTTCTTAGACCATACTACCTAGACATTTCTCATGTTCTTAACTGGAATGCATTATAGGTAGAGGATGGGTAGCTAGCACTGGAGCCTGTGGCCATTTTACTACACAAGAGACTCACCCTTAGGGGTCGAGACGTTGAGCAAGTGAGGGTCCAGTGGGATCCTAATGGTGAGGCTTTAGCTATTTGGGAGGATGCATCGTAGATGTGAGAGCCATACCCGTACTTGTTTGCAAGATTCCAGGAGTAAGCCTGATCCTAGGGGGTGAGGATGTAGTGCCCCTCATGTTGTTCCCTAGTGGACTGATAATTATTCTATTAGGATAGACATTATGACACTTTGATGTTGTTAGATTTACTATTTTGATGATATTAGATTACACTTGGTGACACTTTGTTGTTTTTGCTACTGTTTGAGTTATGCATATGTTATGACAGTTTCATGGGCTTATTGGTTTATGTGGATTGATTTAATTGTGCGCATTATGTGGTTATCTGATAATGGTTACTATATGTTTATCTGGTGATTGTTAGATGTTGTTTACTATGTAACTGTTGTTGTACATTGATGTGGTCACTTGTTTGACGTCTCTTGGTGAGAGGAACAATGTTGCATTACTCATTCGTGAGTACCCTGCTATGTTGTGACTTCCTGTCACGGTGTATCTGATTGTTGGATTATATATATATGTTGTTCGACCATTTTGTTTGGTGCAAGTTGTAGGTACCAGGCATTGAATCCACCTGAATCATTAGGTATGAGCCTACCTTAAACCCAATGGAAATTTGTTGAAAATGGAGATAACGAAAGGTCCCCCACCCTTGCCATCATCCTCAATGAGGATGAGTATCCAATTGGTCACCTGCCAGTCTTGTCGGCATTCGCGGTTAGTGTTCTCGTTTTGACTTGGTTATGCTTGGTGATTTATATGGTTATTTAGTTGTTAAATTAAATTGGCTCGATAAGGTGTTTGATTAATTTGTTTGAATTAAATAAATTATTAAATAAATCATGTTAAATAGATATTTATATATGTTGAGTTTGGTTAATTAGATTATCGAATTAAATTATTGAGTTATAGAGTATTTTTATAATTAAATAAAATATATTCATTTTTAATGTGGAGTTTAAATAAATAAAAAGGTGGGAAAATAATAAAATATTAAAATAAAATATTAAATCGGATGAAGATAATCGATAGGAAGATAAAATAATTAAAAATATAGAAAAATTAATTTTGAAGCACATGCGTGACTTCGAACTGGTTTCCATTGGAAACTTGTTGTTTTTACGAGATTTTTATCCACTTTTTGTTTTCGAAAAAACAAAGGTTTCCTTGGTTAATAATTATCATTATGCGGATTATTATTATCATTGAATTTTTTTTTTAATAGTGAATTGGTCTACAAGAAATTATCTGTTGAATAGTTGCATTCTGTAGATTATTTTTTTAAAAAAAATATTGAATTGGGAAAATTACAAAAGAATTGTTTAAGAATTTGAAGTGGTTTTTTGCAGACGTAGAAGTTGATCTCGACACCATTTTTATTCCATCTCAATAGCATTGGAAACCAGGTTGGTTCGTTTGTTCTTGGTTTCATTTTATTTTTGTTTACTGCAAATTGAATTTGTTCTCAGATCTACTTGTCAGAAAATAATGCTCGCCTGTAGATGAATTTTGCTAGTTGGGTTCCATACAATATTGCCATCAATAAATGTGTATTGCATTTGTTTTTGTAATGCTTGTATTTCCATGGGTTGTTGATTTGATTCACCGCCGAGTATGTTTCATTTAAATTTCTTTAAGTCACTTCCATCACCCTTTGCATGCCTCCAGCCAGTGTGCCCTTTCTACATCACTCACATGTTAATATTGATGAATCTGCAATCCAATAATTACTTTATGTGTCCCAATCTGCATGTATCGATTGATATTATTATGGATGGTTCTATTTGATAGGGAATTCAACACTTATGGTTCCAATCAGTATTTTTTTTATTCTTAAGCTGTGACTCCATCACATGGGCGGTTGTTGTTGCAATGGGTGCATAAATCATGTATTTGTTAGAATAGACTTAATCATTTCCCGTTCACTGTATACTCCGATTTGGGGGTTTAGTTTATGTAAATCATACCTGCGTGTGTTCTATAGTTGTTTCTTGTGGCACCATTCCACTTTTTCCTTTCTAGTTAGCGCCTGCATGACGACTAATGTAGATGCATTAGCTGTAGATTATGCTTGAAATTTCCTAAACTTCTTTTTTTATAAACTTGTGAGGCGTTCTGTAAAACAATCACATTTAATATTTGTATAAATACCAACAACTGTTCATGTAGCTTCCTTTTGGCGCAAGTAGGTAGACACTGGAAAAAGTTGACGAATTCGGCTTCACACCTGTCATTTGCATTTGCTTCAAAGTTTTTAAAGCCCTTTCAACAAACCATTCAGTCACTTCCTTGTAGCTGCACGGTTTGCATGCATTCCCATAAAATGAGACCTCTCTAGCACACCCATTGAACAGTTCACTCGCCTTCATGATGTCTCTGTCAAACAATTCCCATGCTTATTAAGAATGCCTTAAAGTTTCTAAAGCCTTTTCAACAAATCCATTTGTGCAAATCCTGCAAGGATTTCATTCCATAAGATGACAGATTATTAAGGTACTTTGTCAAACACTTCATAACTTTTTCTATGCTTCCACTATTGTGTGTATAAACGTCTAAGTTTAAATATGTGTATTTCTTCTATAATTACTGATTTACTATTTGTTAACAACAGTTTGATATAAATGCAATATATATATATATATATATATATATTTACATATAATATATATAAATATTTATATTTATAGATATGTATATATATATAATTGGATATATATGTTATTGCTATCTCATAATTTGGAATATTGAATTCTATTTTTTGATTTATATGTATATATGTATGTATAAATATATCATGGTTGTAACTAAAGAATAATCATTTGTGTATTTAAATGTTAGAAAAGACTATTTTCGCTTGTTTAAATAAATGATTATGTTGACAATGAATGTGGAAATATTAAATTGTAGGAGGGATGATTTATTGAATAAATGTGTATTTAAATATCTATAGAATTAGTTTAAATAAATGAATTAAATGAACTTGTTAAAATGATGTATTTCTTCTCTTACTCTATATTAGAGTTATGTAGATTCTTTATGTGCAAGTATCATGTATGGTGAAAATCTTGGAAATGGAGATGTTTTGAGTTGTTATTTCAAATGGGAATCCTTGAGCCAAAATGATTAGTTAGACTTCCAGAGACTAGGGGGAGTCTTTTTGCATGTTGGTTTTCACGATATTTACCTTGTGAAATAGTTGATTATGTACTTGAATTGGGTTCATGAGGGTTTCATCCATGCACTACTTATTCATTATCATGGTTGGTTCTTGTGTGTGAGATGGTTCATTCCTTGCTTTATGCGTACGTGCACGTGGGTTGTAATTTTGTGCAAGATGGTTTTACCCTGTTGGATGGGTTTGGTTCTTCTAGTTGTTAGTAGGGGGAGTGGCTCTCAATGGGGACCAACACACAAAGTGGCATCAAGATAACCCATGTGGGAGTTTCTTAAATCAGTGATAACCTAATTAATAAACTAGGCAGTTGGGTAGAATTTCACACTAATTAAGATAATTGAATGCCTCACCCATGCCTATAGTGCTCGTTTAGGCTAAGGATGGGTTGAGAAGGCCTGGTTGGCAAGATCAAATTCCTTGTCCTCGGGAAAGGAAAGTTGGTTCCGAATGTGTCACCCTATGGGGTCGGCGTCTAGTGAGAGACTGTCAGGATAACCCATACCAGGACCATGTGATGACACTCTTCCCTACTGCAACCTATCATTCCCTTGTCTTGTGTTTCCCTTTGTTGTTGTGTGCCTCTGAAAGTGGTGTCGCTGTTATCTGATGTTTTGTGTACTTTGTATGTTGGATTCATGTTAGACCTTTGTGTTGTGCTACTGTTCTCTTGATTGCTTTGGTGGTGGGACTTTATCGTTATCTCCTAGCATGGGGGGTGGACCTTAGGGTTCCACTTGGTTGGGTGGATTGTGCTTTTTACTCCAATGGTTTTTCCAGCTATTGTTCATGAGCTTGGAAGATGTACTTTTTTGTAGCAGATTCTGGATCTTTTACCAGTTCATGAGGTAGTGCTTATGATATGTATTGTACTTGTATCTCTTTTGTATCATGTGATGTAATGTTGATATATTCTTCTCGTTGATATAAGGGAAGCTTTGATGTAATCTTGAAACCATGTATGGATGTACCCTTATGTAAGGGAAATTATATATGTACTCATTGGTTCTTATATATGATCTTTAATGATGATGTATCTAATGTTATAATATGGAGATGTAGGTGTTTATTCATTTATGCTATGGATTTAAAATGAACTCATATTGTTAGTAACTCTTGATGTATGTATAGTTCTTCTTAAGTAATGCAATCATTGAACCTTAGAGGACATAGCTTACTTAAATGTTTGTTTAGATATGTTTTACAATTCATGTCATTCCAATTTTTTTTTAAAAAATTTGTGAAAATCTGTAGTTAGTTGTGTTGACCTCTGGGCTTCTTTGGTGGGGTGTTACACATGCTTTGGACAATGCAATCCTTACTCTTATTTCCATCCATGTCCTTTATGTACTATCCTTCCATCTCATGCTACTATTCTTCTATCCATGATTGCACTACCTCTAGTGTGGGACATCTTAGTCCTTTCTAACTAGTCTTTGGAGCTCCCTTCCTCTTATCTCCCATCACCATCCATCATCCAAATCTCTCTCTCCTATCCATGAAATTCCTCCATCCTTCCATCCTTTACCATGCCTTGGTTCTCCTTGTCATTAGAACTCCTTCATTCCTCCATCCTAATCATCCTATCCTCCATTCAATCTTATCTTATCCAATCCATCTATCCTTCCAATCCACCCATTCCAAACCATCTAATGCAATTAATCCTAACCCATACAATCCAATCTTGTAATCTAGTGCATCATCCAAATTTAAACCATCATTTTGATCCAAACAAACTAAAATCTATTGATCTACTATCGAATTATCATCATAGGGATGTATCCTTCCCAATTCATGTGTTGTTCTTATCGTTAACAACATAATCCATAGGGCACACATTGTTCTTATCGTTAACTTTTCTATCCTTATCATCATCATCACCAATCCATCAATCAATTCACTAAGCAATTTTCAGCTTGACTTGGAGCATAGTCCTTGTTTTATTTTGGTTTGTTGTGCATGTTTGCTTGTTGCTTGTGTGTTTTATCATTGTTTTCATTTATCATGGTCTTCCACATCATGGTGTTATAGGGCATATGCTTGCACTTGACCTTTTGAATCGCGTACTTGGCACATTGTCATCCTGGTTCCTTATACCTTGGTGCATAATGTCAAGTACAATATCAAATCTTGGTTGCTCTTATCATTACAACATAATGATCATCAATTTTCCCTCTCCATCCATATTTTCATTATCCTTATCTTTTTCCATCCATCCTCGTCATCCTTCCTCATCCTCACTAGTGATTTTGGCGCATCGTGCCACTAGTCCTTATCCCTTGCCTACCCACTATATTTTATTCTTCTTTGAAATGATGTTACTTCGGTTAGTCACAACATCATCTCAAAGAGGGGAAAAATGTAGACACCTAAAAAAATATTTAATTAAATATTATACTTGTTATTTAATTAATTAATTTAACCTCCTTCCCTTATCCTAATAATTAATTAAATAAATATTTATTATTGATTTAATTAATTTTCCCATTACCTTTATCCACCACCTTTAATTGAATAAATTTATATTTATTTAATTAAATCTAACCTTTTTTCCATATTCCGTTAAATTCCCTAAGCCTGCTTAAGTTAATTAATCTGTGATTAATTAATTTTACCTACATCCTAATCACCATTAGCCCATTCTCCAACTTTTAACCCTAGCCTAGTTAATGAACCTATGGTTTGTTGACTCAACCCATCCTCATTAAATTAATTAATCCATGATTAATTAATTTGATCCATGTGCCTAACCCTCATCAACATTTCTTTCTAGTTTTTAATTTGCTCCACCTCCCTCAAACTTGTCACATAGTGACAAGTGTCATATCCTACCCATCCTACCCTCTTACACAAATCCACTAGCCTCTTACACAATCCCACTAACTCTTCCCAACACCTCCCTCTTGCATCCCTTTCCCTCTTGTGACACTTGTCACAAGGAAAAACCTCCACTACAACCTTGATCCAAACCCTATTTCTTACTAAATCCTAGCCCTTCATCACTAATGCATTCTAGCCCTTGGTTCATCTCATCACAATTCTATATATTGAGGCATTGGCTCTCATTATTCATAAGTCACATTCAACATATCCTTATGCTTCCCAAATATCTATTGAAGCCATCCCCATCATACCATCATGTTGTAAAATTTATGAGCAGCCACATACCAACAACACTTGAGCAAATCTGCAAGTAGAGGATGCAACTTGTGAGCTCAATCTATGAAGATGAGAACAATGAAGGTATAATGTCTTTATGTTTATTTTCTTTATGCATTTTGATCTATTTTCCTTCATTATCACTTTTACCTTCTTCAATTATAATACGAAAGGTTTTGCATTAAGCATATGCATACGTCAACACAAATGATCTAATATATCATAAAATTTGTATATATGATGCATTTAAGCTTTTTTAGATCTAATCACTAGTCATTGGTGACTTATGTTTGTGTTAAGTATTTTACATTCATATGCCATCTTATATGGAATGAGCAAGGGAAATAAACGAGAAGAAAACTTAAGTGACAAAATTACCTATTGTTGAGGTAGTCTAGCTCTTGAATCAACACTTGAAATACATTATGAAAATAAATAAAAAAACATCAATAAGTGCAATTCTTTGGTCCTAGGGATTAGACAAGATCAATACACAAATCGACTAACAACCTATTTCTAGCCATAGTTTCATATTTGGTTTGTATTTAAGAGTTTCTAGCCAAAGCAATAATATATGTTTGTGTACAAGACTAAAGGATATGTGCCTAGGGAATTACATCTTCTTATAACTATTACTTTGTCTCCCTTTTTGTTGACTTGACTTTTTACTAATGAAGGTAAGGAGTGGAAACTATCTAATCTTGATAATGAAAGAAGAGTTCTACATCATTAAGATAATGAAACAAAAATCTCTACATTTTGAAAGGAACTTGTATGTGATGCAAATGATGTTAGTATTCATGTAGTAGGGGATTCATGAGCACTACCTTCAAGTATATTGTAAGAAAATGTTACCTAGTATTAAAAGGGAAATAAATGTGTAGTATAGGACATATTTTATTTAAGAAAAGGGTACTTGCACACTCTTTGATGTATTCATTATGTTGTTAATATTACAAATCACAAGTCTCGTTCAATAAAATTTTAAAGTAAATTAATATGATTTAAGAAGAAATTCTATGATTAAATTTACTAAAGTTGAAATGATATTATAATAATTTATTATCATTCAAAAAATTTAAAATATAATTTAATATTATGTCATAACATTTTATTGATTGTATTTTATAAATTAAATCGTTCAAACTCTTTGAGATTAATAAAATAAAAGACAAAAAAATGAACTTGGTATTAATCCAAATAATTACATGCACCATCATTTGTAATATAAGTATGAGATTAGATTGATTTGATATTATTCTTAAAGATTTCTATTACATATCACTAGAGTACATAAACATTAAATAATTCAAAAGAAAAATAATTAATAACAGTTTCCACTTCATCTATGTAAAAGTAATAATTAATTATTTTATCTATAATAATTGGATCATTTGATATAGTCCAATTTACTTAAACATCACAGATTTCCATGATCAAACAATGATAACTATTTTGCACCCAATCTTATCCAAAATAAAATAATTAAATTATTAGCCAAAATTTAGAATCCCCCACCAACTTTTAAGTTTACCAGGGGGCGCCTTTAACTTGGTAGATATTCCCTGTTGGCAATGGCAGGACATTCAAAGAAAAATGCTTGGTAATCTTTTTTTAAACAACTTTCTCATCAGTAGGCCAAGGAAAAATATGGAAACTAATCATTCAAGTATTGACAGCTTGCATTGAGTTTTCTATGTTTTTGAACAACCTCCAATAAAGTTGGTGAAAAGACCTGCCCCATTTCTTTTTCTTACTGAGACAATTCATAGCCTTTTCTTGGTATGATATGCAGGTGGTATCATAAAAGTGCTGTCTCATCAACTTGTAGGTAAACATTTTTAAATCAAAATAAATTCTAAGTGTCTGCAACTTTTCCTTAGATTATATTATTTTTGTCTTTGAAACTTGCTGATTTCTCTTAAATAAGTCTCTAGATTACTTTGAAGAAAAGGAAATTCTCTGAGAGAATAAAGTATTGGATAGGATAATGTTTAATATAGCGCAGTTGAGAGTGAATTAAAGTATTGGAATAAGAGAATAAAGAATACAATTAACAGTATTAGATAAGCAGCACAGAAATGCCATTAAAGTTAAATGGTAATGAGAAAATATAGCTGTTGAGAGTCCAAGGGATAAGAACAGACTAATACTGTTCAGCATTAATCACAGTTTATGTGCATTTGGGTTTGGTAATTGTAAAAGAATAAATGTATTTTTAAAATAAATTTTCTTAAATTAAATAATAATTGTTTATATTCATTTGAGTTTGGTAATTGTAAGAAAATAAAATGCTATCTTTTAATATATTAGGGGAGAGGGGTCCATAGTGGAGCACCCTAACTTCAAAATCTTACGTAGAAATTTCAAATCACTCCCAATTTTGTACAATAGTTTATTTGACAACTCACATGCTTCTATATTTCGTTTTAGGGTCACATCATCAATATGATGCCACATCAACATGCTTTTTGTTTAGGTGTCCAAAAAAGGCCCAAAAAAAAGTGGGGCCGATAGTGGTGCACTAAGTCATGTTTTATTGGTGCGCTGATGTGGCATCACATGATTTGTCAATTTGTGTATTTTATGAATAAAAAGTGTTTTGCAATTGGATATTAAGGTGCTTCACTATGGGACCCACTGAGGACTACTTCTATCCCCACTATTGGACCCTGCTCCACTATGGGCCCCTCTCCCCTATTTAAGTTAAATAATTAGCAGTAGTAAATTTTAAGATTTAGAGTTGGGATTGTAACAATAGATATAATTAAATTTATAGAACTTAAATAAATATAATATTTTGTTAGATTTTAAATGAAAGAATATATTGTTGAAAGATATTAGGAAATGACTCATCAAATATATTTTAAAATAGGGTTTTGTCTAGATGAATGTTGTGAATTGGTCATATTTTATTTTAGTTCATATATGTGTCTACCTAACTGAGGACTTGGGCTCGCATAAATAAATTGGTGGGAAATTAATGACTATTTGAAATACATCTACTCATTGTACCTATGTCTAAAATCTTGTGGTGTCTAAAGACATTATTTGTAAACTTGCTAAGAAAATTATTTGTTCTCCTATAGTTAACCTTGAGGTGGGTTGATTAAGAACTTAAAAACAATGATCAAAGACAAGAACAAGCATATAGGGATGCCTAATATGTATGTTTTAGAAATGTTGCTATAGATGTATCATGAATACTCAATAATGATTCATTTGTGATCGTCCCTCTTATGTGTAAACATATTAGGGTGTGATCTCAAATACAACAATATAAAGAAGTAAGTGCAAAATCATCATAGGCCAAACAACAACTTTAAGTGGCAATACAAATTCTAAAAAATAAGACTTAAGAAAATTAATGTGAAAGATCAAATGAGTTATCTACAAAATGAAAATAATGATAATAATTGTAGGAAATTGAATGTAATATATGTGTTAATTTTTTTTTCAATGTTCAAATTTAATTTAACAAAAATGAAATATTCAAAAGAGGTATTACTAAAATTTTCAAAAAATAAAAAGAAAGTAGATGTCAACCAATCTAACCACTATATATATATATATATATATATATATATATGTATGTATGGGACACATGAACATATGTATAATACTTTTTGTGAATTTTCGTAAATAAAAAAATATTTAAGTTTTTTTTAATGCCACTTTTTAAAAATATTTTAAAACAAAATTTCAACAAAACTTAACTTGTTAAAAAAAGAAATTCATTTTTAAAAAAATATTTTTTAGATTTAAAAAAGGATTTCATAATTTAAAAATTATTGATGTTTATGTGTGTGTGTGAAGATTTTAAACATGGTGTATGTAAAAAATAAATAATTACTATTATAATTGTAATAAAGATCATATTGTATTTAGAATATAGAGAGTTTCTCCTATAAAATATTTTCATTTTATTAAATTGGGTTTAAAAAAGGGAAAACTTAAGGAAAATCTATGAATAATTCTCATTTGTAATGGTAGGTTTCAAACCCCAAGTTTGATTCCAATGCAATCTTGAAACAATTTTAAGAGGGAATTTTTAGGATGCATATCTATTCTAGAAATGGATATCAATTATGGGTTCATATAAAATTTGGTTGTTATGGTCCCAATGGTACCACAAACATTCTACACTAAAAAATAATTATAGACAATTGCAAACATAATTATGTTATTTTAATCATTAAAATCAAATTCAATTGTAATAATATATGTGTGTGTACATATATGTACGCATATATGTATATACATGTATATATACATATATGTATGTAGATATGTATATATGTATATATACATATATGTATGTAGATATGTATATATGTATATATACATATATGTATATCAATGTTTCACAAAGTTTCTTGACAGGGGATGCGGGGATAAATTTTAGGGATAGGGGGACCAAGGGTCTAAGTTTAGGGATGGTGGGGGGATGACGACAAGGGTGGGGGGGTGATGGAGGGGCGGTGCTAATATACATATAGTACTTGAAAACCTAGTTATAAAAAGATGTATAAGAATTATATTTCAAGTGAAACTTTGGCAAATTAATAAAATAGTAAAATTGTAAACATTAAATACTAAAATTTTAAATACATGAAAACTAAATAAAATTTGACTGTCCAAATGAAAATGTCAAATTGGATATTTAAATTATTATATCCAAAATATCACAAAGATGATTACAATGAGTAGCATGATATCAAAATAAGTACAAAATGTCAAAATGTAGTGAAGGGAGGCCTCTAATCATCCCCAAACTCATCATCATTGGAACTACTAGAATCCTCATGGTCAAGCTCTACCAAACTAATACCAACTAGCCCTACATCTGAAGAAGTAGCATCCTTATCAATTTGTGCTAACTCTTTTGGCTCTACATCCCATCGTGTTGTTAGACTCTCTTTGTACACAAGTGTTTTGTGATCAATGAGATGCAAAGCACTATGTACAACCACAAGATTCTCTACTCTCCTAGAGGTAAGTATATTCCTCTTAAGAGAGTGGATGAAGCTATGTAGATCAGTTCCTCTAAAAAACTAAAGAACTAGAAACCTGAGATAACAATTAAATGGATAAAGTGGTAATCAAAGATTTTGATCCATGGCAATTCTACCAAAAAATTGGGTCCTCTTGAGCCATAGTTGCCATATCCATCTTGGCTGCATTGGAATAACCCCTAAGAGTGGAAAATTTGGTCCACTTAGTGCAAATCGTGCTGACATCTATAAGATTATACATCTTCTCAATAACCCTGAAGAACTATGCCTTCACCTCAACATCATGTATCAGTGTAACTTTATTAGGCCTAGTCTTGTACCACTTATGATTCAATGCATAGGAGACCATGTGCAAGGGAGTGTTGAGATTCTTTCGTCTTTGATGAATGATTAGCTAAACATGCTCATTGTAGAATGCTAATGTGGGGTCCTTCTCTCACACAACAACCCTCATCTAGTCAAGCTTAGAATCAATGCACTCATACACCTCTCCTAGGTTAGGTGCATCTGCATCCCCTATCTAATGATCTAGAAAATTGGAGCAATGATGGAGACTACATATTTTGCATCACTCCAAAACATATCTCTTCACTATACCCTTCACCCTCCTCCCCTCCTCCATTCTAGAATTGACCCATTGATTCCAATCTAATGTCATAACCATGAGTTGCAATGACTCTTACAACTCAACCATTCCCTCTAAGAGAATGAAATAGGATGAATATCTAGTCTTAGAAGGTTTGAAGAACTCCTTAGATAAGCTCCTAAAGAGTGCATGTGAAGTGTGGTGGTTGTAGATAAACATCTACAACATCTCTAGCATCAATAACCACTGTTTTGATCCACTCAATCTTCCCCATGTCCTTGAGTGCATTGTTCATGGCATGCACACAACATAGAGTCTACCAAATATGTCTGTAAGCTACCTAAACAAGTTTCTCCACAACTTTGCACACATGTGTTGCATCTCACTACTTGGACCATATTTTGTGGCCCAACCTCCTCAATAAACACTTTGAGAACCTAAAACTAAAAATCAACATCTTTGTGATGCCTTATACAATCAACTTGTAATGGCGTGAATTTGTACCGCTTGCAAATTCCACATTTTCATACCTCCTACCCTAGAGAATTAAGTCTGGTAATGCAATTCCATGCTCTCCATCCACTTTCCATCCACTTGGCAACCTTTTTTCATGTCGGTGGGGGATATTTTGTCTAGGATGCTAGTGCAGTGTGCTCCCATCCTGATAGGATTCCTACTTGTGGAATCTACGAAGGCGTTACAGTCCTCCATTAGACACGAAGTGTAATATCTCCTACCTTGTAGACCAACTTTGAATGACTCTTTTTCCTCCATTTTTTCCTTCAAATGACCATCTCTTCTATTCTTTCACTCTCCTTGATCATCTTCACATTTTGGACAACTTTCTACACTCTTCTCACAACATTCTCAAGCTCTATCATGTCCATTGAAGCTGCAAGTTGGTATTTTGTTGGTTCACTCTATTATTATGAAAACATCAATATTTGATAGCTTGTTAGCTCTGTTAGAGTAATCATGCATTAGCTAATAATTAATTAATCTTTAATTGATTATTAGTCTAATTTATTCTCATACACTTAAGCTAAACTTAGGATTGCTTGATTAATTGAGTTAATATTAGATCATTATGTCTCATCTCATGTGATGTTGACACTTGTCATGATCTGATCCCTTTCTCATTTAAGGCTTTTCTTTTATAAGCATTCAACCCTCATTGTAATTACTCAGAGAATATCTGGAGCTTTCATATCTTCTTGAAAGTCTCTTTCTTCTGAAGCTTTTTCTTGTTGAAGAATATTGCACATATTGTTTGCAGATCTCTTCCATGGAAGGTGCATTTGTTTGTTGTTTTATCATGTGGCTCATGCTTTTATCCTTGTTTCACAATTCTAACATGGTATCAAAGTGTGGATTCAACAAACCCATTCTCGATTTATGATATTTTTTTCTTCAATGAGGGTTACAAGCTTCAGATTTGAATCCCCTTTGCTTTTTTTCGCAAATTTTGGAGGTGGACATTTTTTCGGTGCATTTTTGTGTGAAAAGGACCTCATCGTTGGATTCAGAGCTGTCGAGAAAGTAAAATTTGGCTTTTGTTTTTCCCGATTTCGATTCCTGGCGCTAGATCTACAAAGTTTTGAAGCAGTTGCTTTGTTTCCAGATCCGGAGGGTAGCTGCAATTTTGGTGCATTTTGAGCCCAAATGGACCTCGCCATTGCGTTCGCAACAGCCAAAAACCCTAAGATCGATTGTCAAATTGTCAAAATCTGAGCAGTTGACCTCTAAGGAAAAAAAATTGCCCGTACGGCCTCATACAACTGTCTGCACGTGAATTGAGAAAAAAATTCTTACATGCCTTGGTAATTTTTTTTAATTTTCTGGCTTTAATTTTTGTCAGAAAATTTTTAAAAATATTGTAAAGTTTTTTTTGTTTTTAAAAATTAAAAAAAAAAAGAAAACAGAAAGTTTGAAAAGCCTTTTAAAGGCTTACGTGGGCTAAGTACGTCGGATGATGTACTGTCAGCCGCCACCGGCCTTATAGCCATCCGACGGTCTGACAATATCACCGACGGCAGTGTTTTCCAGGCTGCCACCTTGCAAAAAAATAATTATTAATGTATATTTTTTTATTGTTTTTTTTTAAAAACATTTTAAAAAAAAATATGTCGAATTGCACAAATGTTGTGATGGCCATATGGCTGTCAATTTTGGGCTCGTATTTTTGCTGCGACAGCCATATGGCCGTCAAATTTAATGCAATGACTATGTTTTTTGCCCTTTGAGGGCAGTTTTCTTCTGGAGGCCATAACTTTATCCCACGATATCAAAATCGAGCAAATGAGATATCGTCGGAAAGAGGACCCAGAGTACTTTCCAGTGGTGTAGGTATTTTTTGGAGATTTTTTCTCAGGTCTCTGTGATTTCCAGTTAAATTCGGATCTTCTTTTCTAGAGTTGCCTTCAGTGTTTTTGGCATAACTTTTGCCTACGATGTCGAAAATGGGAAAACGAGATATTGTCAGAAAGATGGTTCCAAGATCTTTGCAATGGTGTAGGTGGTTTCCATATTTTATTTTTTCTAGAAATCCTTCTTCTCAGTTGTTGTCCTTTTTGGACCTTATGGGCTCACATTGCATATTTTTATCATCTGTAAATGCACTGAGATAAAGTGCCTTTGTATTGCACCTATTGGTGCAGGAGCACCTAGGCTGACCTCCACTTTGTTTGTCTTCAATTTTGGCTTGTACTTGACCTTAGCCAAGTTAGGATCTTAGTATGTTTGATTTGGACCTTAGAAGGTCTTGTTAGTGTGGTGAGTTAATCACTAGGATTAATGTCATCTTAGTTTGCATTGTTGTTAAATTTTGGCTTTAATTAGCTTGGGACAGTTTATGTTAGAACATAAAGCATTAAATGTGACAAAGCCATATCCTCGTTGTTTGAAGATGCCAAGAGGTAGTTAAGTTGTTGATGGCTCGTAATCAAGGTGTTAGAGGTCCAAGGATTCGGGATCATGACATAGTGGAAGTTGCAAGAATCTTGTAAAATTGCATGGCAACATTTTGTGTGTTTGCATGCAACTTAGTGGGGTTGGATTCCCTCAAATTTAGGAACATGGGATCGATCAATATCCCTTGAAGTGTGGAAATGGCATCTAAGTAGAGGTGTGGTTCGAAGAAAGAGTTAGTTTTTGCATTGTAATAAAAAAAATTTTGGGTGTGGAATAGAAGACAATTTGGTAGATTTCCTGTATTTTCTGTGTTACCCGTGAGTTCTTGAGAAACAGTGATTCAAAAGGCACTGTATATACATACTTCTCACCTTTTTTGTGTTCATTGAATGGTATAGAGCGTATTTCATCTTGTAGTCAAGAGGCTTTGAGTTGATTTAGTGTTTTTGTGTTCATAGTTTAAGGTTGTAGAGATTTTCCTTGTTTTGTACAGTCAAGTCTGATTTCTCATGGCTCCCCCATAAACTCTGTCCACGGGATTTCCCTAAGACAAGCAGAATATGAAAGGGGAGCCACACATTTGTAAATATTTAGCATTAGAAAACCCAAAGAGCCAAGCAATAATTTGTTATCTCAAACCCTAGGCGAGCTAGGAATGCATGGTTAGGAGTTTGAGAGAGAAAAAGTGAAGAACTCAGGCAGGGGTAGAAGGTATTGTACGGAAACAGTACGGTTTCAGGTAGGTTTTAGACACATTTTGACATGTTGAAAGGATTGGGGCTTGAACAATCCATTGATGTAAGAAATCAATAAGAGATCCTTGAAACCCTAGGAAATAGGTCAATTAGCCCTCCTATCCAAGATTATAGGAATCACCTGTACGGTACTGACAGAGGCTTGAAAACCTATGAAAGATTTAAAAGCCTGAAAAGGGTGTCAGGAAATGTAATTTTTTTGCTAGGTCATTTGGAGAATTTGGGCAGAAAAAGCCAAAGAGTGACTGGTAAGGGCTAGTAGAAACTAGACCCTCTCAGGACAAAATCTAGAGATCAGTAAGAGTGAAGACAGTAGAACCTCCAAGATGTATTCCATTGGTGGTGAAATGCATGGAAACAGAGTTCTTAACACCCCTGCAAAGAGTTCAAGTCAGGTAATGAAGTTGGCATCTAGACCCTTCTAGGTGTAGTGAGAAAGATTGCAATTTCAAGTGGTGTTTGCCTACCCAAGGTAAAGCACAAGGTAGGAAACTCTTTGAGAAGAGTTGGAGCAGGGTTTGATGAATCACCCAAGCTCAAAAAGAACCCATTGGAGTCAGGTTCCAGGAAGGAGACAGTGAGAAAGGTCTTCTAGGAGTTGTGCAAGCAACCTTGGTTTTCATCATACACCACCTATATTATGGGATCTTCCACATAACTTTGTGCCTTATTGTACTCACACTATAATATTAAGTGCCATGGGGGTTGATGTTTGCCTTTGTTTTTCCCCCATACCTTTCTCATGTGTGTGTGCCTTGGTTTGTGCACCCTTTATATCTGATTGTACTTTCATGTCTGCACATTCAGATGTTCTTGGTTATTTATCATGCACTACATTTAGGCATTTTGTTTCAATGTACCTTTCATACCTCTCCTTTGTCAGCATTATGGGGGGTGTCTACTGTTGATGCTAATGCTTCCTTGGTTTCACATTGGAGTGAGCTATGTATATAGTATTTGTTCCTATGTATTAGGTGGATGCATCGGGTGGTTACCCATGCATTTTGGTGAGATGGAGCACTTACCATATGGACACTCTTGCATTCCTATTTTTTGGAGGCAACCTTCCATTTTCACTTGATCAATTCTTCAGACTATTGGTACTTGTGCCATCTGTATCTTTGAGTTCTTGATGTTTGCCTTGGTTTACCATCAAATTCGAGTAGTGTCATTGGGGGCACTCATACATATTCTTGTATTTTTTATCCTGATCATCATATGTTTCAACGGAGGTTATTCTTTCAACATTTCAGCAGTCATTCTTCGACAGTGTTTATAGCTTCTTCATGCTTTTGCGGTGTTCTTTTTGTTCATCATTTGTTCCTATCTTTTGGGACAACCTTTCCTTGTTTGGAGGTTTCTTCATTCCTTCACTTTGCTTTCATCTCTTTTTGGAGTGGATTTTTTCCCATGAGGTTTTCTCTATTTCTCCGCATTATAGAGATCTTATGTTTGTACATGGGTACCTTATTTGGCCGTGTTTGCCGAGACCCATCATGCATTGGTTTTAGGGTTTTTAGCTACTCCCTAAGTTCATCTTAAGGAGGGGTGTTAGAGAAATCATGCATTAGCTAATAATTAATTAATCTTTAATTGATTATTAGTCTAATTTATTCTCATACACTTAAGCTAAACTTAGTATATTGCTTTATTAATTGAGTTAATATTAGATCATTATGTCTCATCTCATGTGATGTTGACACTTGTCATGATCTGATCCCTTTCTCATTAAGGGCTTAGCTCTTATAAGCATTCAACCCTCATTGTAATTACTCGGAGAATATCTGGAGCTTTCATATCTTCTTGAAAGTCTAGATTGCTTCTGAAGATTTTTCTTGTTGAAGAATATTGTAGATATTGTTTGCAGATCTCTTGCGTGGAAGGTGTATTTTTTTGTTGTTTTATCCTGTGGCTCATGGTTTTGTGCTTGTTTCACAATTATAACAGGCTCACTCCTTCTCCCATTTGTCTTGAGTGCATGTGGTTGAAGGTGATTTCACTCCATCTTCCTTTTCTCTTGCATTATCATTTTAATATCATAGCATATTGTTGTTCAATGTATTGCTCGGTATTGTTGTTTCAATATCTTTCTTTATCACATTTATTCTATTGTTGCTATCTTGGTTGTCTGTGGAGGTGGAAACACCAAAGCAAGGGACTGATTGTGGCAGTCCTCTAAACATAGCCCCAACATTTTTTCGTCTTCTATGTGAAGGTCGTTCGTCAAGTGAAGACCTTGAAGATATCAACTCGTGGGTAGGAAGGTGCACTTTCCTCACCCTTCTTTGTCATTTCACAATTATATTAGTCATAGTACTTCTCTTGATCATTCTGTTATTTTCTTCCTTTCTATTTTCGCAATTACATTAAACTATATCCATTAGGTTGTTAGTAATTTTCCCTTGATTTTTATCTGTACTTTACGGTTTCTGTCTATATGGATGCCAACACCCCACTGAGACACCAGTGTGTCATGCTGTCATTTGTGTTCCACATAATAGTCCTCTGGAAATGAGTTGCCTAAGTTGCAGTCCAGACTCTAGAAACTTGCTCACCTAGCTTCCTAAAATATTCGGGCTTGCTAAAAGATAGCAACAACTTGGTTGTTCTTCCTTTTAGCCTCTAAACTCCAAAATCTCCTGAAACAATTCCTTTAGCTTGAGGTAGATCAGGGCAACCTATTGTTCTACACCCTCCCATGACTTGGGGTCTTGAGTAGTCGGTCCCCCTCTACATTTTGGTGAACTTGGCGTGAAAATTTTCAATATCTATTTCTTTGTGTTGAGGTTCTTTCTCTTGTATCTACATAGGTTGTGGGATTGTATATTGTGATGCTTTATGAGCTTCATAACTCAGTCTACAAATTTTGGATACATAGTTAGAAGAAGTGTGCGACACTTAGAATTTATGGATTTTTCAAGGGTCACTTCGACTCTCGCTTCCCAAGAGATGGTATTGGCAGTAGAGACAAGTTTCTTTGATGAAACCTCTCACGTCCCTACTTCTCCTGTTTCTCCTATAAATCCACCTCTAAATGAGGATGAAGCTATCACTATTCCCACAGAACACCTCCTAGCTTTAGATAAGAGCCTTTTAGATTTCAGGAACCATTTTGGAAAAGATCAAAACATGGCAAGGGCCACTAGAGTTGTTAATGAAATCATATATACGCTAGAAAAGGATCAGATAGGCATAGAGTTCCTTCATGGCCTTATTGACTTAACAAAGGGATATGTCTCTTCATACAACCCTAGGTCAAGTATTACTCGAGGTAATGTGCTCGACGCTTATGAAAGACAAATTGGCATCTCGATGCCTATGACATCGATATGCATGGCTATAATAGGACCTTCCATCAGCATCTCCACTCTTGCTCTACCTCCTACTATCAAAGCGAGTAGAATACCCATAGGATTCAATGTCCTTCCTCCTAGGGGAAACGCTAGCTTTGGTGATGGGATTTCCAATGAAATGGGGGCTAGTGGTTCTAGTATATTTGGTGCTCTTGGTGGCTTTGGTGGTGGCTCCACACGGTGGCTTTGATAGTGGCTCTGGAAGTGGTCTCGATGGTGGTTCTGGTGGTGGCTCCATTGGTCCTATTTCTTTATCTGACCTTGTTTCAAATTCCTTGCTACAAAATATGGTAGAACCAATTGGAAAATTTGTCCCAAGCTTTTGCCTAGCCAATCTTTCAACCTTTCTTCCAACATAGCCCTTTGTCGATGGCGATTCTAAATACTTCCATCCCCCAACGGATGGAGATTCCTAAATTTGAGAAATATAGTGGTAAAGGAGATCCTCAAACACACATGTCAACCTTCAACACGATGTGTAAAAACTTCTTTCACCACGATGCCTTGATGGCCAAATTATTTCCTTGATCTCTCAAGGACACAACACTAGAGTGGTACCGTTCCTTGCCTAACAACTCTATCTTCTAATTTGATCAAATTTTTAATTAGTTTCTCTGGTAGTTCCAGGCTAACATTGGGCTGAAGATGGCCTTTTAGACATCATCTGATGTAAGCAGAGAGAGCATGAGAAGATTACTAATTTCATTACTCGATATCAAGCACTCTTTTCTCAGATTTCTTACCTGTTACCTGACTTAGATGTGCAGAAGGTGTTCATTGGAAACTTGCAGAGACCTTGGCAAGAGAATTTTTCCTTAATGAAGTATCCTTCTTTCATGCATATGTGTGTTGTGTTACAAGAATACCAACAGACGGTCATTTGGTTCAAGGGATATTCCTTGTGCTCCCATCCAGAGGGAAGGTCTATTGTATCAATTTTAGGCAAAGGTGAATCTGTTGTGAATGTAGTCACCGCGTCTAGTGACAGGGGCCTCAAGCACAATAGACAATTCACAAAGTTGTTTGAATCTTACTCTTTTATATTAAAGAAACTGTTAAAAGATAAGGTTATAACCTTGGAGGATCCTCAACCTCTTAGAGAACCTTACCCTAACTGGTATGATGGAAATGCATTATGCTAATACCATCATGTCCACAAGCATGATACTGAATGTTGTATGTGCCTGCATCATGAGATACAGGATCACATCAACAATGGTACCATTCACCTTGATGGTAAAAAGAAAAATACGAACAAGTCTGTGGCTAAGGAAAATAGTGAATTATAGATTTATATGGACCCATTTTCGTCTCACTCTACAAATTTGATCATTGACCCTTCCGGTGCTTCCCTTGAGGCCTCAGAGTATGTAAATAAGGTTTCATTTACTCACTTCCTCCTCCTCCTCAACATGTGACCAGTTCACTAGATATAACTTTTACATCGCAGGATCTGCCCATGAATAAGAGGCCCTCTTCTCTATATATTCCCGCTCACGTCAATGGCAACATTGTGATAGGAGTCCTCTTGGATCCCATGAGTCACGTGAATATTATCACAGAGGAGACTCTTCTGCTAAATTCTCTACAAAGGTAGGAGTATGAAAAAAAAAACCACACTATGTACATATGATGGTCTCTCTCTTGCTCCTTATGGTTCTATAACTCTTTTTGTTGTAGTGGGACCTAGGGATATGAATGCTACATTTGATGTCATTCCAAAATTTGACTTATTTAGAGTGAAGCTAGGCATCCCATGGCTAGTTTCCATGAACAGAGTCACTTCCATTATTCATAAGTGTTTGAAATTCTCTCATGAAGGTGTAGTGCATGTCGTGCATGACACTCGATATCAACCAATGGTAGATCGCATGGGGGTTATTCATTAGATAATTTTTGGCCCACCCCGGTAGGTTCGCTTCCTCCAATAATAAACCTGCTTTATCAAAATTATGTTAAGTATAAGACCGGGGGAAAGGTACGACTAAGAATGACCTACCCTGTAGCCTAGCAGTAAGTTGCCTCTTCCTCCCAAAAGGGAAAAGGGGAAGTCTACAATTCCTTTGTAGTTCCACCTACTTCTACCTTCTATCTTTATACGACACCTTCGATTTCCACCCCAATGCACCTCATGGGGAGTCTGATGGTTCCCGCTTGGCGAAAGGCCAAGCGTCAGGTGTTCAACCTTCTTGTCTTTCCCACGGTGCCTCAACCCATTGTATATGGCAAGGGGAAGGGTCCCCATGGACTTGCCTCTATGTATCAACCTCCACGACCTCCTACCCCTAGGGTGGTGAATGGGAAGAGGCCCACCATCGAGGCACTTGAGTTTGCTTCTCTGTCGGTTGTTGTGTCTGTTCCTGCATATCTCCCTCATGTTTCTATCCAAGAGTCACTCCATCCACTAACAATGGCTATGATGGATACTCCCATGGCCAAACAGGAGCCTCCTACTCCTCCTCAAGCTACGGCTTCCAACTCTTGAAGCCGAACAAACCACCTTGCACGTGAGTGTAAGCATTGTAGGAAGGATTTAGCTAGTAGGTTGCTTTGCAGAAGACAGAAGGGGAACCGATAGCTCCTAATCATCAATCTTTCCTTCTTCGTCATTTTCCATCCTCCCATTTATTGGGGCATCATCTTTGATCCTCATCCTTTCTCATCCACTATATTAAATACACGATATAATTTTAGTTTGCAACATCATATCAAAGAGGGGCAAAATGTAGACACCTAAAATCTAACCTTACCCAATCACACCTAATTTTAGCCTATCCTAAGCCATTAATTAAATAAATATCTATTATTTATTTAATTATTCCCATTCTTTCCCATTCTTATCCTAATACTTTAATTAAATAAATATTTTATTTATTTAATTAATTTCCTTTTATCCTATATTTTGTCCATCTAATCCTAGCCATTCATTTGTTCACATGGATCAAAATATAAATGTGTCCTCATGTGACAAATGCCACTTCACATGTCTAACTAACTCCTTTCCTAGATTCATTGAACTTAGACACAAGTATGCAAAAGTAAAACTATCTTTTCATCTTATCCACTCATCTCATTTAACCTCTTAATCCTAGCCATTTCCATAAGGATTTTTTTCCTTATCTCAATCCTAAACTTGGATCCTATCTATCATGTGATACTTGTCATATGATTGCATCATTGATCCAAACCCTAATCCTCTTTCAATGTTAGCCATCCATCATCAATCATTTCTAGCCACTGATTTTGTCTCTTCAAGAGTATATATAGAGGCTCTCATCCTTCATTTTTTAAGTCTCATGTATTATCACACCTATATACTATCATTTTGATCATATCAAGCCTATCAAGCTTATCATTATCATTATCAAATCATATAAAGGTTATGGTAGAGCATTAAGCAATTCACATATCAACATCAAAGAGAAAATCAAATGGAATAAGGGTGCACTCCATTTCTGCTCATCAAGGAGAGAAGCAAATATTTTAGGTGAATATATTACACTTTTTATTTCTTTTATCTTCTTTTGTTTTCCTTCAATCTTTTCTCAACCTCTTTAGTGTGGAGTGAAATATGGGAATTATAACATGAAGATTGGTTATACACTAAAAGAAGAAGCTATTAAAAAATAGAACTGATTGATCCACCTTTATTGGAATAGTAGATATCTCCTCAAATTTGGGATCTTTGCTTTAGCATCTTTGCAAAAAAATTCATAAGTGAAAAAATGAGAAAGACTGGTTTCATGGGCCCAAACATGTGTATACTCTGGAAAAAAGAAAGAGGAGACTATTAATTATATCCTTCTGCATTGAGAAGTTACCAATTTTATTATTGGAGAACAATGATGAGGAAACTAAAATTTAAAAGCCCATATACCTCTATCTATTAACAATGTTTAACATGTGGCCAATCTTATATAAACATAATTTTTTCAAATATTTGAGTTACAAGTCCATCCATGATCATACGAGAATCATGGATAGAGAGAAACAAAAGAATATTCCAAGGAAAGGAAATGTTAAAGGTAATGTTGGCTTTAAATATAGAGAAATCTATAACAAAAATAGTGAACCACATGGCAAGAAATCTAAATCTAAAATATAGCTCTTTTATGACTTGGGATGGAGAATTAAGGAAGCTCTGGTCTAGATTGATTGTTCCTCATTCATGGGATTCTATGGAATGATTTGATATTCAACTAAAAGATGATTCTTGATAGGACCCTCCTAGACATGAGTGGGTTAAATTCAATTTTGATGGGGTGTTACATAGGAATCTATGCCAATCGAGATTTATATATGTTATAAGGGATCAAGATAACAAGTTCCTGGTGAGGGTTATAAGAAAACTTCTAGAAGGAACAAATAATGATGGTGAGTTCTAGGTGACTTTGTTAGGGATTAAATTATGCAAGAAATTGAATATTCAAAGGGTCCATATCAAAGGTGATTCCCTAATTACCATAAATGTCATATATTGTAGGGACACTCCAAAATAGAGATTGAAGAATTTTGTATTACTAATTTGGAACCTGTTAAATACATTTCATGACTTCTACATATCACACATATACATGAAAGATAATGATGTGGTTGATCAATAGGAAAATTGGGTGATCGTAATGGAAAGTAATGATTTATACTTGGAATCAATAGACACAAGGCATGAGTTCCACCCAAACCCGTAGAGGATGAGGATTGAAGTATCATAATAACATTTAAGATGAATAGAAAGGTGTTCAATGAGAAAAATTATAGGGAAAAATGTTTTGATGAAGTACACATTTTCATGGAAGAAAATGATGGGAACTCCATTACATATGGGATAAAAATGATATATCTATACCAAACTCGTAGTCACATTATGAATAACACAATATGTTTAAGGGAAAAATAGATGCAAACAACAATTTTAGGAGGTATTTTAAAATTAAGGCTACAAAATGTCTTTAGGATGAAGGCTTTGATGGTCCTAAATGCCATTAGAATGGTCCTAGGGGAGAAGCACATGAGCTCAACCAATAGATATCATGTGAATATTGATATAGAATGAATGTTTTTAGTTGTGGTACTAGATGTAAGGGAGGAAAAGGCCAATGTGAAGAGAATAGTGAAGGCCTTGGTTTGGCCATGATGGTGAGTGGGAATGCAAAAATACCTAAATATTATTATGGTGGGCCTTGGATTCCATCTAAACATTGGGTCTTGGCCAAAAATCTAATTGATTTTCAACGGCCTATGGATTTTGTTCATTATATGGGAGGAAACATTGGATGTTGATATTCAAAAAAATTAGGCCATGTGGGGAATTGAATTTGTTAAGATAGTTACTAGTTACCCTTATTATTGAAGTTGATTGGTCCTTCACCCTAGAGTACTTGACACCAAAATTGCAAGCAAAAGGGGAGCAGGAAGGATAGAATGCCTACTGACATAGGGTATCTTTTGTTACATATATGTATATTAGGATGAATAACATAATACGATGTATTGCAATGTCATATAGTTAGAGATATTTTTTCTTTGGTCCCTAGTCTAGTAGTTAGTATGCTAAAAATGGGTATGTGGCTCCTCCATGGAGCCATATGATGTTGCAGTATTTTGATACTATGTAATGGATGTGACCCCTTTGCACTTTCATCAATAAAAATAAAATAAAAAATTGCATCACAACATTTTAATGATTGAACTTCATTAAAGTTAAATTATTCAAATTCTTTGAAATGAATAAAATTTAAAAGACAAAAAAATGAACATTGTATTGGTCTAACTAATTGTATGCGCCACCATTTATAATATAAATATAAAATTAGATTAATTTGATATTATTCTTACAAGATTTATATTAAATATCATTTGCATTACTTAAACATTGAATAATTCAAGAAAAAAAAGTCAATGATAATTTACACCTCACCTATATAAAAGTGATAAATAATTATCTTAGTTAACATTTAATTATGGGATCATTTCATATAATCTACTTTACTTAAACATCAAAAGTTTCAATGGTCAAACAATCAATAACAATTTAACACATGTAATCCTCATAAAAAATGATAAATAGTTATACTAAATTTTATTTGTGAAATTTATTTTTAACCATTAACTATATATAAAGAAGAATGATGATATGAAGCAAGCTATAACTCTAATGAGAGAAGGTTTAGAGAGAAATAACATGCAGATTTATGCTTTTTATGGAATTCATGAGGAAAATCTTTTCACCCTAGTCTAAATTGAGAGACTCTGAGAAAGGAGCCGTCCCCTATAGTTGTGAAATATTACACATAAAAATGAGTAATAAAAATTAACTTAATATTAATAAATGTGTTATGTATGTGTATGTATATGTATATGTACATGTGTTGTATACTAAATAGTTTACATAAGTCGCAGGCTTGAAATAAAGTTGTATAGTATATTAACATGTATCTAGAAGAAATTTTATGATTAAAGTTATTTAAGTTGGAATAATATTATAATAATTAATTATTATTTAAAAACTTCAACAACATAACTTGATATTGTATCATAACATTTTATTGATTGTATTTCATTAAAGTTCAATTATTCAAATTCTTTGAAATTAATAAAATATAAGATATAAAAGACCATTATAGTATTGGTCCAAATAAATTTGTGTGCCACCATTTATAATATAAGTATGAGATTAGATTGATTAGATATTATTCTTACAAGATTTATATTACATGTCATTTGCACTACTTAGACATTAAATAATTCAAGAGAAAAACATCAATGATAATTCACCTCACCTATATAAAAGTAATAAATAATTACCATAATTTATTTTTATTACGAGATTATTCATATAATTCACTTTACTAAATCATTGCATACTTCAACAATCAAATAATCAATAACAATTTAATACATAATCTTGATTAAAAAAAACTATTCTATTTTTTTTTTTTTTGGTTGCTCAGGGGGTATCTCCAACCGAGGCCCAACGATTCCCACCAAACCTTGCCTCGGGCTTATTTTTTGCCGAGTTGGGGTATTGGTGGGGCGAGCCAAGGCGAAACTAGTCCCCCTCGGGAGAAGCCCCGAGCCCGCAACAAGACTCCTCCATTTAAATCCGGCCAACGTCAGTCGAACCTTGGACCTACATGGTGTCCAACCATACCGACCATTCGGGCTACGGGGCGAACCCCAAAACTATTCTATTTTTATTCATTAAATTTACTTTACTTAAAATTTATTCAAACTAACTCAAATTTCATATCAAAATATTTTTTTATATACAACAGGGTGTCCCCGCGACCCAACCCAGTGGCCCAGCAGCCCGTATCTTGGGTACCTGGGGCGAGACTAGTCCCCTGCGGGTGAGATCCCCCCCCCGCAAGAAGTCCCACCTCTCAAACCCAAGAGCGGAGTCGAATCCAAGACCAATGAAGAGCAAAGCCACTGCCCAAATCAATTCATATCAAAATATTACATAAAATGATATACATTCAGTTCAAACTCTCCCAAACATATTATATAGAATTGTGTACATGCACTTACACATTTGAGAATGTGAACTGCTTTGATGAACGTCCTTTACTATGTTGCATGCATCATCTCTGAATTGACTATTGTAAATATCTATATTATAGCCCATCATGCACTCTAAAACTTTACACTTGAGTCACTGTACTCTTGGGAAAAAAATTATATTGACAATGTGCCATGAATAAAAGACAAGAATCTCAAAAGATAATGTCTAATCTGCCAAGGAAAAGTGCATTGGAGGACTCAGAGAATATGAATACGTGATCATTATATATATAATGTACATTCCTCTTTACTGTAAGCTCAATTCAGGCTCTTCAATAGTTGAATAGGGATGCCAAATTTAAATTTAAATTTAGATTCCCACACCACCTTTTACTTTAACAGTTGGCATTGGCAGGACAGTGAAGAGATAAAGTGCTTTGTAATCTGTTTCAGATAACTTTTACCCACAAGTAGACAAATCCAGACGATCATAGAAACCCATTTCGATGATCTAATCATTCAACTGTACACGGCTTGCATTGAGTTTTCTATGTCCAATAAAGTTGGTGAAAAGACCTGCACTATTTTTTTTGAAAACTATGAGGCAATTCCTATTTGAATCATGTAATAGCCTTTTCTTGGTATGATATACCAAAAGCCTACTTGGTAGCATCTACATTTTAGTTTTATTTTTTAAATCAAAATAAATTCCCTGCATCTACGGCCTTTTCCTTTATATTGGATTAAGCATTAAAAAAGATTTTACAGAATAAAAAAGTTATAGCATTTGTTTTGTAAAAAGTGTATTGGGTGTGTTGATAGACAAAGTCAAAAAGTAAAAAATATATTTATGGAAAAAATATCTACATTCATTTACAAGATAGAAATATCTTGATAGTCATAGCTATCAATAAATTTATTAAAAATAATCTAAGAGAGTGTCACAAAATACCTTCAATCCCACAAAACACAACAATCCTTAAACCAAACAAGATGCACAGTCCCAATAAGCTTTAAAAAGAAGAAATTAAGCCCTATCATGATGAGTCAATTGGACAAGTTGGATTTAGCCAAGGGAAAGTACCCCCAATCAATGACATTCCAATTACCATCATTGCCAAAAGTCCATTGCCTAAGAACATGAACAAAAGAAATGAAATGAAAAATAGGTGTAAGACAACGGATTTGCTCAACTAGAGAAGTCAACTTCCATGAAGAATCTGTAACAACCCCGGTGTTCTGCTCAGAAAAAATTCAAAGTTTTCACCTTAAGTGAATAACCCATGATGCCATAACTTAGCAATAAATTTTTTTCTTTCCATAATGTCAATTATATGCACATTTGAAATAACACTATTTCCATACTTCTATTGCATTTCATTGTAATATAAAAAATCTTTCCATGGCATAAATTTCATTTGAGTAAACTAAAGTTTATCATTACATCCTTCTATATAAATGGGTACATGGTACATACATAGCTCTTTTGAACTTCATCTGGTAATAGATATACAAACTATCCTGATGTCGTTGTGATGGTGCATACATTCTGGATGTCCTCACTCATTGGTGCAAACACTCCAGTTGTCCCCAATGCTAGCACAAACATCCACAAACCTTAGTCACCAATTGATGAGGAGAAGCATCATTCAAGCACTTTTCTGCCAACCATGGACTCAAATGCGGTCCCCCACACATTTGTCACATATGACAAGATGGCCCTACCCTTCAATGAAGAGATTGGTTAGTAAACCTCATAACAATAGCCTATCTGAGCTTAGTGTTGTGTTCTACAAACTAGAACCTATTCATATAGTCGTCATTCTACGAGTATGAAAATCTTGAACTAGAACACATTAAAGGAACACAGTGAACTGACAGTGTAAACAATAGCAACTTACACTACTTTGGCCAAAGTATTCTCACCCAGTACTTCAAGTGATAGTCATCCTATTCACATACATTTCTATAGCTTGGTTTGAATTATGACCATTCATATACTATGCTTAGGTAATTCCTTCCATAGGTAATCATTAACCTCAGAAATATCCTATTCCCCTTTTCCCAAAACACAATGGTATCTCTACCCATAAAGCATAAGCAAAAGTTACTTCCTTCAATGGATATTCTAATCCACAGTATAACATATGAGCTTTTCTAGTCTACGAAATAACTTTGCATAGACAAGCTACTTGCTTCAAAAGACAACCTAGTCTCAACTATAACTTTATAATCTAAAGTTTAGCTACATAAGCTTCATCTAATCATAGATTAAATATTCATAAATAACAGTCTCTAGATTCAGTAATAAATAAATGGTTCTCATCAAGAGTATATCCATGTAAACGAATGTCCTTAATCAAAGAATAATCATATCAATAGATGATTCCATTTGAGAGCGTAATCTCCTTAATAAAAGAGTTTGTTCAAAAGAGTAGAATATTGTCAACAATATGACTTCATTTCAAGAGTGTAAAGCAACTAATCAAGTAGCAACTCTAACTCAATAGGTAATCCCACCTATGTCTCCATACACATAGTATCTCATAAACTCAAGTGATTTACTTATTCACATGGGTGAGTCTCAACCTTAGTATACCCTAATCCTGGATATAATCAATAATCAACAATCAATGTAATCAAGTAGGTTAACCTAAACCTATGTGTTCCAACAAGAACAACATACAACTCATCCAAGCAATTTATTCTTAACCTATTGGTTCGAATGGTTTATCAAGTAAATATTCCAACCTAATAGGTTAATCTTAACCTAGGTTTTAATATACTTCTCAACCCAAATAGGTTACTCCCAACCTAGGGTCTTATCCAATAGTTAAGCAATGATCAAGTGGCCATACTAACTTACGAATTAGAAATGACTCATCCTATCATTTCTTTCAAACTATCGATGTACAACTAAACCTTATCATTTTTAAGGTTTCCTAACATCATAAGCCAATAGTGTCAAGTCACTTTGTGACATTGATACGTCTCACATTATGAATAACCCTTAAGCTATTCTTGTTTCATCATTCCTAATATACCATACTAATGAAAAACAATCCCTCCTATTATGGATTAAATACAAGCACTTTCATAGAAAATCATAAAACAACTTCTTTTCCCTTTTCAAAGAAAATGCTATGAATTCTTAATACAAGTATTCTCAAGCAATACCTACAAGCATTCAAATCTCATTCTTTCATAAATAAAGAAAAATAAGAGAAGACTAGATCCTCATGCCTATAATACTCTTAACCCAATTGACTGACTTGTTGCACAACTTTCCAAAGACAGCTTGCTATCCTTCACTTTTCCACTCAAAGCGACACTTCACTATGTCCTTTTTCACAAGATATCTCAATGCTCTCACAAAGTAACTCTAAGCTCTCACAAAATAACTCTAAGCTTACTCAAAATATAGCTCTCAAAATATTTGTAGCAAAAATAGATTTGTAGAATATTGTGTCCCAAATGAGAGTGATACCCCATCTATTTATATAGAAAGATGAGACATTACATGCAAAAGAAATGGTTTTTCAGTCAACACCTCTCTACATGCAGATCAACTCACTTCATTCAGCTAAAAGGTGGCAGAAATCTAAGTGTAAACTCAACATCTAGTATTTTACAGATCGACCCTTTTAGTTGACAACTTAAGACTAAT
This sequence comes from Sequoia sempervirens, assembly GCA_007258455.2. Lineage (NCBI taxonomy): Eukaryota > Viridiplantae > Streptophyta > Pinopsida > Cupressales > Cupressaceae > Sequoia > Sequoia sempervirens. The sequence goes on along the minus strand of VDFB02072274.1, from coordinate 75,137,076 downwards.
TCAATTGTGCACATGCCCAAATGATGACAATTGACTTGCAACCAAGATAGAATTCTACAAAATATAGAGTTTTCATATGTTGGCGCCATGTTGCAACCATCATTCCTATTTATTTGACACTATTTATCTCTTTGAAATAGACTTTTATTTGCAGGCTACACATGAGCTAAGTTGACTTGGTCATAGTTTATTTTATTGACAGGGATAAGGTGAGTCGACTCCCATTTTATAGCATTCCAATAATGCTTTGACCAGCACATTATTTTCTATTTCTATTTCCTATTTCCATGCATTTAAAATACTTTATCAAGCAGGCTTAAATATAAATCCATCGCTTTATATAAAAGCGTTCCAAGTTGAAGTAATTCACTGCTATAATTTGGTGATGCATTTCCAAATGGTATCGACTATGGTTTACTTCTCATATTGGCCTTTATTATTGCACATTACTTGCATATAGATCATCCTTTATCTTATGTCAATCATATGTATTAATCGACCTCTAATTAATTATCATATATATATATATAAATATATATTTGTATATATACATGTACATACATATATATGTTAGAGAATAGCCTTAACACTATCACACACACACACACATATTCCTCTATCTACATGTACATGTACACATTCATATATTGAAATATATGTATGGACATTTTTGTTTGTCACACATACGTATGTATCAACACATGTATACATATGTATGTATGTATATATCTTATACATATATATACATTCGATTGCACAATCAAGCACATACACAATTACTATTTATTGATAGGAAACATATGTGATGTATATATACTTATACACATACATGTCGCATTGTCCCTATGATAAAACCATACTCATAGGCAACCCATTCATAATTGTGCATAGGTACATCTACCTATGTACTCTCATGTACATGCTCCTCCATGCGTAGTGTCTATTGTTGACACACATATGCATACATATATATATATTCAATCATGTGTTCACCTCATCAATCAAGTATAGTAACATAAGGAAGAACTCATAAGCTCCAAACATATAAACATCATCTAAGAATGCACTCAATAGTAATCAAGACCCTTACTAATGCAAACACATCTTACTAAAGTATGACTTACCAATTCCCAATACTATGACTTGGCTCAACCATTTTATTGTGAGTGTGTGTATGAGCTTAGATAGTTTTCATTTAGGGTTATCTGATCAATCACTTCTCCTGAGTGATACTTCCCCTCCCTTTTAGAGGATTGAACCTGTCCCTGCAACCAACTTAGCACATTTGCAATGGTAGTTAGGCGTTCATAATAAATTCATATGCATCATAACTTGAGCATATTCATATAACAATCAATGTAAACATATTTACTCTTTCAAAGCCATATTAAGAATTTATCAACACTTTCACATAATACCTATTTCAATACTTCATTCTTTTAGAAAGAATATCAAAATCATGATTGCATTTACCATCCTATTTACCCGTGAAGGTAAAAGTAAATCAGTAACAACTAGACGGGGTGTGAGAGAATCAATAGATTTCCCTAATTTATTCAAGAGAAAATCAAGATCATTGAGTCTATCTCACAAATAACTTTCTTCCACCTCAATTTGTGAGCTTTTGTCAATGCCACAAGAATAGTATAGGCCTTCATTTGATTATTAGTGCAACATCCCATGGAATTAATGAAAGAAAATTGATCAAAACTTTAAATATCATGACCTATTCCACCAATCTTTGTAGCCCTTTGGATTACCCCTTGAAGATCCAACAATATTAATTTTAAAGAAACCAAGAGGGGGACACGACTGCTTACCTATCACATTCACCTTCTTAGTAGTCTTCAATTGAGCATCGTTTTGAATTTGGGAAGCAAAAAAATGGAAAATTTCTAAAATAGATGAATTATAGAGTCAAATGGGGAAGAGATTCTTCAAAGGGGAACTTGGCCTCAATAGTTTCCTTGGCTAAACTATTTTTTTTTTCCAAACCTAAACGATAAGGCTTTGATGATCTTGAAAAATATGATGATTCCTCTCCAACCAAATTTGTCAAGGAATACAAATAGAGCCAAGATCCTAGGTAGCAACTAGAAGAGAAGATGACATAGGAGGATAGCTCATGCTTATTGAAAATTCAAATAAAAAAATGACATGAATAATAGGCCTATTCCATAATCTCCACCATAATCTCTAGATGTCTAAGGGAAAGGGACATTAAAAGAAAATATGAGTAGTATTTTTTCACTAATGCCACACATAACACATTTAGATGGTCTGAGAAATCCTCTCTTTATGATATTATCCCAAGTGAGACATTTATTTTGACTTAACAAAGGTTATATTTTTTATATTCAAGGTAAAATATATTTATTAAAATGATATAAATAAATTATATTTTACAAGTTTTTGATTTATAAATGGCAAGAGTCATGATGAAAGCAAGAAGATGAAAAATTAAATAAGGTTTTCCACTATCTCGAAATCAATAGAATCTAAAGTAATAGAAATAATCATAACCATTGAAAGATTGAATCCCCTTATTCCTTTTTAATATGATAATTATAATCAACTAGAAAATATGAGAGGATTTATTAGAAGACAACTTCCCTAATTCAAAGACATGTCAAAAATAATTTTTCTTTGAAGCCCATTTGACAAAGCAATCTACTACAACATTCCATTCCCTAGGAATATGGGAAAATGAGATAGCCTTAAAATTCAAAGGGAGGTACATTATCTATTCCACTAAAGAAGTAATCCTCTTGGAGGATTTTGGACAATCTTGTTTGTTTAGAAGAGAAATCAAGATCAAAGAATCTAATTCATAAATAACCATCTCCCAACTAAATTCACAAGTTTTCTTAGAAGCCACCATAATAACTTGGATTTCTATCAAATTGTTAGAACCAATACCCATAACATAATTGAGAAAACAAATAATAAATAAAAAAATTATGCCATCAATTAAAACATATTATCTTTAGGAACTAAGATATGTAATTCAAGGAAAGTAGTTCTACTTTGTTATTTTTTTACAATAAAAATAGAAGTGTGGAAACTAATTGAGAGAATTATAATGAAAACGTCAATATAGTCTTAAAAAATTATAAAGAAGGTTTTAGTATTTCGTAGACAAACTTTTTTTATATGAGGAATACAACCACCATAAGAATGTAGAATTTATTACAATATATATACAAATGGAGATGAATTTGCTCACACATTTTCTAATATCTTTAATAAGTAAAGTTGTTGATTATTAATTAAAGAGTTATTATTTTTTAAATAATTTGTTTTTATTTTTTTATGTTGTTTATATTATAATAAGTAAAGTTGAAATGGTGAATATTTAGATGAATATAGGGGACCATTGTCTTCATCTAATAAACAAAATGTTTTTTAATTATATTAAAATCAAAATCAAAATTGTGGTCAACACTAAAATAGTATTATTAACAACTTGAAGAAGGTTTCTACCCCCTCATGGGGTGTTGAATCCCTAATTGTGGATGCAATTGAAATCCTAAAGTCCTTCGATGAAGTTTATATCTCTCATATTCTAAGGGAAGGGAATGGACTTGTTGATGTGTTTGCTAACGTTGGTGTTAGGGGTTCTAGGGAGTGGGATGTGGACAACCCCTCCCCATTGAGGCCATCTCTTGTTTAAATCATGATTATCAAAACTGCTAATTCAGATGGTGGCTTTATTATTTTTTGGGCTCACATGTCTATAATCACGTGGTAGCTAATTGCTTGGAGAGATGGTGAGTTGGATTTTGATCAGGCTTATGGTACCATGAGTATTCTCTGTATGAGGCGACATCCTAGGATCATTATTTCTCTCTACCATAATGCCGTTTCCACACTGAATGTGGGCATTTTTTGGCTTTCCTTCTCAGGGTTTCTTTTATTCGTTTGCAAAGTTCTCAAGCTCCTAAGTTCTACAAACTTTGTGACAATGGGAGGCGACAGGAATAGAGCGAAGCCCTTTTCACGTGATATTGTTAAAAAGAAGGAGGAGGTTTGGCGTAGGTTGCAGAAAGGTGGGATCACTCCATATTTTGAGAGGCTACATGGAAATAACCTGCACACCACAACCTTGTTTGTCAAAGGTTGGAATAATAGGAATTTGAAATTGTGAGGCACTAAATTTGATGTTAATGAGGATTTCATTACGAATATCACTGGTCTCTCAACTGAGGGAAATAAGGTCTATAGAGATAAGAAGGAATCTAAGGTTGTCATGCAAATTTTCTTCAAAGGAGATGAGGAAAAAGAGCTTAAGCCTGCCAAGAGTGGTGGGTACTAATGAAGTTCTCTCAAAGCCCTGTGGGGTGATGTTGCAGAGGAATTAATGAGGTACATTACTGTAGAGGGTAGGTTTTTTGTTGTGAATGCCTATCATTTTGTTCTTTTGAATCATTTTTTCCATAAGAAGAAAATTTCCTTTCCATTTTATCTCTTGGCATCTCTGGAGTCTGGTCTGAAGGACCATAAAAGGAACTCTAAGAATCTTGTATTTCATGTTGGTCTTATTTTGTTAATTTCATATTATGTTAAAGCCAATGAGGTCCCTAAGTTGCTTGCTATTATGCCTAAGGGTAAGAAATAGAGGTTGGCCTTGGAATATGAGACAATTTTAGAGGATGAGCTAGGGAGTTTGAAAGGGAAAAAGAAGAAGGAGGTTTTGGAGTAGGAATCTGAAACAGAGGATGAGGATTTTTCCCTAGATTCTTAGGCCTCTATGGAAGTGATGTCGCAACCTCCTGCCCAGGGAAAACCTCGTAGAGGGGTTTTGGCTCCTAACTCGAAGGATTATGAGACCTGTAGTGAGGAAGAGGGTGGTGAAAATCCCATTAAATCTCGCCCTGGTGCTCCTTCTACTATCTTGAAGGAGAGGATTGAAACTGCTAAAGATGTGTCTTTATCATCCCCTTTTTTGGGGACCAAGAGAAAGAAGGTTTTGAAAGAGGACAGTAAAAATAAAATGGTTTTTAGGTCTGCTAGCTTGGTGTAGGATGTGCAAGTTGTGTCTCCTCATGAGCTGGTTGGTGGGAAGGAGGCTGTGGATTCTCTAGGGGTGGACTTGGAAATGTTCAATAGGAGGAGGTCGGTGGATGAGGACATTGTGAGCTCTTTGCGTAAGATTCAAATGCCGATGGCTAGGGGTTAAAGGTAAGGAGGTGTCTGTGAACCAAGATAAGGCTAGTTCTTCCCAGGAGGATGATGTTGTGGTAAAGGATGTTTTCAACTTTGATTGAGAGGATGTGCCCAATGTGTTGGATATGGATAAGGAGGGCTCCATTTCTTTGTTTAAAATTTTTAAATGGGTATTTCATGAGCTCAACATGACTAATGTTAGGGTCAGGGGTGCTATGAGCAAAGTGGGAGAATCATTGATTCAGACTCAATTTGATGAGTTGTATGACTCTTTGAAGACTATTGTTGATAATGTTGCTGAGGAAATGTTGAAGATGAAGCAGACGGTTGAACAAAGAATCTTGGAATTGGATGAAAAAATGGAAAGGATTATTGTGAAATTGGACAAGGGTGGGGATGGGACTAATTATGTTGTGAGGAATGAGTCTAAGGGCCTTTCTACTCCTTTTGAGAAGGCCAAAAAATGTATGGAAATTACTCTTGGTGAGGATGTTGGTGTTGGTGAATGTAAAGTGGAGGAGGATGTTTCGGTTGTCAAGGCTACTGGTGTGTAGAATGTTTTGATTAGTGAGGTAAATGTGGTTGGGCCTGGTGCTAGAACTCGTAATAAAACCAAGATGCGGGTGGGGGTCTCGGCTAAAGATGTCTGAAATCATGGATGAACATAGAAGGCTATGGAGAGTGACATGGAAGCTGCAAACATTCTGAAGAATATGTAGTTCTATTGTTTTTGTCTTGCCTTTTTTACTACTATCATGCTGATGGTTTATTGTGTTTTGGCTGTTGTTTCTTCTATTTAGTTATCTTTCACTTCAACTGTTCTTTTTTGTAAAGGGTTTCAGGGCCCCTTCAAATTTTTTTTACCTCTAATAAAAAACACTAAAATAATATTAGGATAATTTAAATCAGTGATCTTAAATGTCATTATTAGATTTAGGAAGTTAAAAGGACAATGATAAATTAGAAATGAGAATAACTATAAGTGACTCTAGAAATAAAATTGCATATAAGCCAAAGTCCTTAGAGATATTAAAAGTGACATCTAATAATGAAAAGATCATAGATGACAAATTTCTAGTTAGAGACTTCATTCTAGGCATATGGAACTTTATAAATTACTTTTAATTAAAAATATTTTGTAGAAATGATTAGTATTAACACATGGAAAATGAGCAAGAAATGATGGTAAGAAATTAGACTAAATAAATCGACATTGTCAATCTAGAGGTGACCTAGACATAGAAGAAAGGATTTTCTTGGGGTATGGTGGCTATTAAAACAAACAAGTAGAGAATTTACCTCATGTTTCATTAAGAATTTTATATATTTTCCAAATCCATAATAAAATGATATAAATAAATAAATAGAATCTAATAATTTAAAGGAGAGAATGTAAAATTAAAAATAAAAATAAAAAATTAATTGGTGATAAGGTTGTGTGACATTCCTATGGGATGGATTCAAAGTATGGTTACTAAATATGGAATTCCTATCTATGTCTTTATATCCATAGGCATATATAATTTGTATTATATTTAACAAAAATATGTTGAAGTGAATACACAAGAAAAAAGTTGCAAATGGGAAGAAGATTGCCAAATGCATCAATTCCAACAAAATTTTATAAATTTCATATGGTTTCAAAACGTCACAATGGTAGACACAATCATTTACTCTCACACTTACTCATACAACTTGAATATTTTGTAAATGGGAAGAAGATTGCAAAATTCATCAATTACAATAAAATGTTATAAATTTCATATGGTTTTAAAACCTCACAATGGTAGACACAATCATTTACTCTCACACTTACTCGTACAACTTGAATATTTGGGTTTTATGTGGATTTTTATGTTATATGTCTACAATGGCAAGTGGGTGTATGTGGACAATGCAAGAAACAAACATGTACATAAATTGAAGGAACATGTCTATAATCTTGATTTTTATTATCTTTGCTAATTAAAGCATGGAACATGTACTTTTAAAAGGAAGAAGGATTTATGTTGGAAATTCTTGTGAGATTCTTTCTTTATAGTTATAACCATGATTAGGGATCCTTTGTCCTTCCTCCTTTGCACTTGGAATAGAATGGTTGTGTTTATGCTCCCTGTGTGTAGTGAAATTTGTGTTCAAAGTGAATGGAAATTGCAATAAAACCCAATAAACACAAAAAATAAAACACTTAGATAAGGCATAGAAAGATCAAACCAACATAACGAGCCTCAAGTTGAGTAGATTTTCCCAAGATTTATCGATCAGATGTGTGCTCACTAGAAATTTTGGTAGCATAATGGTACTCCAATGAAAATGAGTGATTTTTTTGATAAATGGTTAATTTATGGACATATAGGATATGGATGAAAATGGATGAAGAGCTAGAATTGTTTGATGGAGATCAAGGGTTGAGTGTGATTGGGATCTCTCAACTCATGAAATTGTGCCAAGTGGCACAATGAGAGGGCTTGAGAGGGATATTGTACCCTTGGGTGTACAAGGTCCATGTGATTGATGTGATGGGGAGAGTTGACCCACTTAATCATGGATTAAGTGTGTGCAAGTGCTTAGTGGGTAGGTTAGGTGGCGATTAGGATTAGGATTAGTGCAAGTGGGGGATTTGGTGGATGCAACACACGAGAAGGATTAAATAAATAAATAGGATTTATTTATTTAATTTATGGCATAGAAGGGGTAAGGTAGGATAGATGTAGATAAATACTTAAATTAAATCATTTATCTTGGGCTAGGACTTAGGAAAATAGAGTAAAATAGAGAATACTATTTAATTAATGTAAATTATGGGGAAATAGATGAAATAGGGATAAATCGACCAAATGTGGTCAATTTTAGGTGTCTACATTTACCCTCTTTGATATGGTGTTATGAAGTGGCATCATTTCAAAGAAGATTAGAATATAGCTCTAGGAAGAAGATGGTTAGATTAGGGAAGATGCCCCAATAATTCAAAGGGGTGACCATAAAGAAAGATGAAAGGAGTGAAGATGAGGATTAGGATTGAGGATGCCCCATCGAGAGGACATGTGGGTTCAAGAGAACATGGTTGTGATTTGGAAATGGATGAGATGGTGTAGGATAAATGAGGAATATGGTTCAAGATGATGGATAAAAGGCAAGATGGGAAGAGGAAGAGATAATGAAAGGGGGGATGATAAGTGATCAAGAAAAAAGGAATCAAAGACAACCATGATGTTTCCCTGGCCATCCTAAAAGCCAGGATTGATTGACGATGGATGAGGTTTTGTTGATGTGGGAATGATATATCCTAGAAAAGCACAATGATTAGGAATGATGAATCTCGATGATGATAAGAGTGTTGTTGATGTAGGAATGATATATCCTAGAAAAGCACAATGATTAGGAATGATGAATCTCGATGATGATAAGAGTGTTGTTGATGTAGGAATGATATATCCTAAACCAACACAAGGATTAGGAAGAATACATCCCAATGATGATGATTGGAGTGTTGTTGATGTGGGAATGATATATCCCAAAACAACACAAGGATTGGGAAGGATGCATCCCAATGATAATGGTTGGAGTTTTTTTTTATGTGAGAACACTATTTCCCAAAAAAATACAAGGATTGGGAAGGATACATCCCAATGGTGATGATTGGATTTAAATCAAGGCTTGCAACAAGGCTAGGAACACAACCAAGGATACAATTAAATGATTTGTGCTAGATTGCATGGATTAGGATTTGATTGTGATGGGAGATTCCTAGGAGCAATAGAATTGATGAAATGAATGAATATTATGGAGGAAAATATGCTTAGGATAACAAATATATATTATCCTAAAATGATTGAATGGATGACGAAATGATTAAGAAAGATGAAAAGATGTTTAGACTAACAAATCTATATTAGCCTAAAAGGATTGAAGTGATGATGAAATGATGAGGCTGGATGAAAAGAGGATTAGGCTAAAAAATCTATATTATCCTAACAAGATTGAAGAGATATTGAAATGATTAGAAAATAATGAGTATGGATGAAATTCATATGATTATTGCAAGAGAAATATGAGAGGATAGATGGAGGGATGGATTAGGATTCATGTGCACACAAAATCTAGGATTAAGCGGAGTGGTGAAAACAAATAGGATAGGTAGATTAGGGATAGAGATGAAGGATGAATGGATTAGAAACATATAGGATAAATGGATGGGGTATTTGGAGTGCCAAATTAGAACTACCATGTAGTGAGCACTTAATTTGATTTAGCATAGGATACTATGCAACAAGGAATGAGGAACCAATATGACTTTGTATCACATGCATAAGATTGACTCAACAAACAAAAAGGTTAGTCCAACATCTCACAAATTCATAGGGGACTTTGGTGGATACAATGTTGGAAAACCACAAATAGAATGAATGCCCCAATGGAATACAAGATCTGAAAGGATCTTGATTGAAACAACATGAGACAGACCAAGAAAAAAAAAGAAAAATACAAGACTTTCCCCTAGTTTTACCATTCAAAGCACACCATGATATGATGGATCATGGAGACCTGGAGTAGGTAAAGTAGGAAGATCAAAAGAAAGATAAACAAAGATTCTAAAAGCACCAAATAAATAACTAGAATCTCAAGTACCTTTTTCCATAAGGATGATGGATGGGGTTGATGTGGTCTGATTTGAGGAACAATATATCTTGTGAAGACCAAGGATGGATGTATTGAACACAAATCAATGTTGAGAGGGGGGTGAGTCAACAAATACTAAAATTAAAATATTCCCATTTGCAGATAGCACATCACATCACATGAATTGAAAGAACAATAGAAAGGAAAACATGCACCAAACCATAACACCAATATTTTTACATGGAAAACCCAATGAGGAAAAAACCACGGTGAGAGTTAAATCACAATATAAAAGCTCATTTCATAAAGGTTTTGTACAATGTAGTTTAAGGTTGATTTCCTATAGACTTGTGCACACTGAAGCAAAGACAACTTCAAGGGCAAGATATAGAGGACCTAATGAGATTGTCTCAAAGTAGGGTACATGAAAATTATGATAAGAAAACTAAGACTTGAACTACTGTAGATGAGGCATCTGACTTGTGTTGATATTACAATTCCATTTTTGCATATTTTACACCATCATACAAATTTTAGACACTTCATATTTAAATTTTTTCTTAATTCACATCCAACATACATCAATCTTCACAAATGATTTTTCCTTCTATAAATATCCTCCGTAATAATACAAAACCTCCAATTAAGTTGGCTAAAAGATGACCCTTAGATGTAACAAATGATATTGCACAGGTCGACATCAAAACATATCCAAAGTGAAAGAACTTTGATTGTGGATCAGCATAGGCTATGTTTGAGGCCTAAGAGAACTTCCATACATTCTCCAAAATAATATTAATTGATCAAGATCAACTGCAAATGAAGAAAACAAGTCATGTCAACCCGATTAGTACAAGTACCATCAATACTATTACTACTAGGCTTCACACAACTGGGGAGATACCCAAAAAATCATGCAGATCAAGATATGAACAATGTTCTAAAAGGATTTGATCATTAAATGTTGGTGCAATTGAAGAAGCTTACTGAAAATTCAGAAATAGAGCATTCTTGATCAATTGTAACACATTGTTAATTGAAGATTAAGCTTGCAGATCTCCAACACACTTGACACTATCAGATATTCTATATTAATCATTACTGATCATGTCCTCAAATATGCAAGACAAAACCTGCATCTTTGGAGGAATGTGGAGCATTTTGACCAACCTTTATCATTACAATACACTATTAGGACACAAACCGGAACACTTTCAACTATAACTTTGATTACAGAAAGTGTGAAGGCTTTATTCTCTAGACAAAATATCTTCTTAGCATGGTCATCATTTCATTTGAAACATAAGACAAAATCTTGCACAATGGATGGATGCGGACCAAAATGTGTTGATACTTCCTTAGGGTATACATAGTTAGTGCCTTAGACAATCTTATTCAACATGCGATACATAAACCCAGAATGATATCAAGGTAGACATATTGTAGACACTTTAGAACATGAGTATCATCCTTCGCAACATACATAGATCACCATTCTTCCTTATACTACCTTACATACATGCCCCAACTCATATCAACTTATGCAACAACTAACTCCAAAGTATTTACATACTTCAATAACACATCTTGACATCAATGAAAACATTTATTGCCAACAATATCCCACTTTGTCATTGATGGCAACAGACATATGCTTCTCTCCCCCTTTGACATAAAGGGAAAAGGGCATGATGTCATCTTATTTATAATATGACATGCCCCAACTCATATGCTTCTCTCCCCCTTTGAGTATCATCCTCTGCAACATACTTAGATCACTGGATATGCTTCTCTCCCCCTTTGAGTGTCATCTTATTTATAATATGACATGCCCCAAATAATATGGCAATAGACATATGCTTCTCTCCCCCTTTGAGTATCATCCTCTGCAACATACTTAGATCACCATTCTTCCTTATACTACCTTACAAACATGCCCCAACTCATATCAACTTATGCAATAGCTAACTCCAAAGTATGTACATACTTCAATAACATATCTTGACATCAATGAAAACACTTATTTCCAACAATATCCCCATTTTTCATTGATGGCTACAGACATATGCTTCTCTCCCTCTTTGACATCAAGGGAAAAGGGCATGATGTCATCTTATTTATAATATCTCAAAATTGTGTGAGCTCCCCTTACTATATACTCCCTTGAGATGGAGATTCCCCAAAAATGGATGTTATGTATAGGAATAGGTTCAAAAACCACAATGATACTGCAAACTTCCACAAAAATATTCACAAGGACAAAAATTGTCTTACTTACATCTTTACATCATCCTTGGAAGAAAGAATATTCTTATGAATTAAGCTTTTAGTTGCTCCAAGGTTGTAATCCATTCTATTGTTGCTGAGGAGAGTATATGATTTTGACATTCAAATTCTATGAAAATTTATTCAACCTCGTTTATTTTACTAGGATTTTTTATTTTCTAGCCCACTTTTACTATTTTTACCAGTAATCTAGATAGTGATGCAAGCCACATATTGACTACCCCTCTTAACAAGTTGAATTGTTGCTCTAAATGATCTCTCTGGCTCGAAAGAAATGAAAACTATACATGAATATTTTCAACTTGTGCCCTAATAGATCCATCCATATCTTTTAACAAATCACAAGTTTTGACCAATAGTGTCATTTGCAACTCAATTGAGTCAATATGACTTTTGATGTCTTTGGTGGAGTTTGGCCACTTCAAATAGAATTGATAAAGATTTTTTGCTTCATTCACACAATCCTTAAACTTTTCTATATTTTCCTTAAACTTATTGTGCATCAATACACCTATCAGAGGCCTCATTTATTCTTTTATCTTTTACTTTTCTCAAGGCATCTTGTTCTACCTTTTTTTCCAAGAGAGAAGTGTGATCTTTGAAAGAATCCATTAAGAGCTTTAACTCTTTTTTTCAGAGGTAAGGAGACATCAATATTTACTTTCGTTAATCCTTCCTAGATAATCTTCACAACATTATCAATTAATTCACTTTTCTTTTCATGTTCTTGTAGGATTTCCTTCCTTGTGGAAGCATGTAGGACATCACCAAGTTGTAGCTTATGTAAGGGATAAATGCATGACAGGTCAACTTGTCCCGTAGTGGTGGGTATTTATAGAAGTTGAGGCATAACTATGAGTTGAAACTGCATCTGCATCCCTAGTAGCTCTTTGAAAGAATCTGATGAGGAAGACCCTTGGCTTACAAAAGCCTCCTGCTTCTTTGTATTGACCTCCTTTTTATCATGAAAATTTTCAAGATTACCCTCTATCTTTTGTTCCTCACTTTCTTTCTCCTTTTCTTCTTCCTTTCCTTCTTCTTTTCTTATTTCCATACTAGAGATAACCTTTCCTTATTTATGTCTAGAAATTCCTTTCATTTCTTCATATCTACTTTTATCAAGGAAGTGACATTATGTTCTTTGTCAGATTCAGAGTTCACTAAAGGTGAGCTCCTCATTTTATTTTGATCCTCTTCACCTTGTACATTTGTGCTTTCTAGAGGAGCAGTCTCCTCATCCTGTTTAGTATTTACAACTTGCATATCATCTATATATACATTTTCTTCAAAAGCGGATAGATTCACAATATGAGTAGTCACATTAGGCATGCCTTGTGTATCAAAGATATCTAGAGGAGTTTTATCCTTGATTATTTCAACATTCCTTAATCCTTCCAATATTTTTTCTATCTTTTCAACTATTTCCTTTTCCATCCTTTTTATTTCTTCTTTGTCCTTCCCCATTATAATGTTTATTATTTTTTTGATTTTGAATTATTGAGCCTGATATTGGGATATTTTAACTCTTTCATCGTGGGAGATAGATACCCCAACCTTTTCTAGTGCTTGTTGCCTCGTTTTGGCTTCTTTAGCAACAACATTCCTTTTGTTGCTGAGAATATTTGACAAACTTACCAGAAGATGATCATGATTTCATTAAGAGCCATGTTAAAACTATGTATATATATAATGATTTCCTTTTCAATTATGTTCTTTTCATCATGAGATGATTCATCATAAAGAGCAACAACTTCCTTCAAAGCTTCATGTTGCATAATTTCATTAATGGTAGCTTCAAGATGTAGAGGCACATGTTTGGAAGTATCTGAAGGAGACTCCAATGTTTTTTCATTAATTTCCTTTTCCATGGACATTTATTCTTCTTCTTCTTTATTTGTATTCTTCTTTCTCCTCTTCAAAACATAGGATTTCATCTCTTCTTCTTCAACTTCCTCATCATCAACTACATTTACTAGAGTAAACTTTTCTCTTGTTTCTTTCTATTTAGGTCTAGGCTTCTTTCTTTCCGCAATTTTGGTCTTTACCAGAACATTAGTAGCATGTCTACTTTTGCTAGGAGGAGTTTGGGTATGTCTGAAAGCAGTGGTAGTGGTAGAATCAAATCTACTTGTCCTTTTAGATGTTGGCATAACAACAGTGGCATGAGATGCTTCCATAGAACCTTCAGTAGTCCCAAACATCTTTTTTAGCTCAGACATCATCTTTCCTATACATTATTATTTTCCTTTTCTTCAACCTTCTCCTTAGATTTTTTGTTGGTTATTTCATCATATGTACCAAACCTTTCAACTGTGGTATCCTTAGGTTCGTTGAGAAAAATTTCAGCATATACAATCCAATTTTCTCTAAAAATTTCATAGGGTAGCTTGGTAATCCAAGAAGTCCTTGGTTCAACGAATTTCATGTAATAGTTATCTTTGTCCACCATAAAAGTGATTTCATTTTTTATATTTCTCCACAACTTGTGAGGGTATTTTGTCTCTCTTAAACATCTCACTCTGGAAGGTTTTAAAGAAACCCTAAAATTTTGTGTTGCATTGAGTGTCATTTGGAAAGTTGCGCATATGATCCTTTATTTGTTGTATAATAGGAATATTCTTTTTCCACATCATATTCTTAAAACCAAGCATCTTTTCATGAAATAGAACATGAGACAAATGATCAAAGTACCATATCGAAAGGTGTAGTGAGATTCCTTGTTTTTGTGCAGATTTTCCAAGTTGTTGTCACAAGAGTTCACATAGATCATAATATTTTCCTTCCTCTACCATTTGATGAGCAATATGGATGGCGGTGGTTGTACCTAATCCTACTCTGTTTGAGTAGTATATCTTGTATGCAATTCCCTTTTTGCATATCAGACCCCTAGGTTAGATATGTCATTCACAGTAAGTGCCCTTTTGTCAAATTTAGCTCTAGTGAGCCTCATGACTTCTTCATTCTTGACATATTCTAGTGTAGGTAGTGGAGCACAATCCATTCACAACCCTGATAGATTATTTTGTAATTAGATGGGGTTGATCAAGCCAAAAGATATCCTCATGAATTCGACTTAGAGAAAATCTGACCCATCCATCTTCATAACGAAAGTAAGGAAAATCCTTCCATACATCCAATCCTTTTCATTCTACATTTGCATATTCTAGTTTGAACTGAAATTCATCACTTAAGAGATTATTGAGAAATTACAATTTGTAGTTCATTTCATTTTTTCTTTATAAAAAATCAAATATTTTCTATTCATTAGAGTATATAAAAGTATCAAAATTTTAATAATGCTAGTGTTTGATCACTTATATATACTTTGACCACTATAAAAAAAATTAAGTCTAAAATTACACATTATAGAAATAAAAAAACTTCATAAGCTTCTTTGAATTGCAACTCTAAAAAGCAATACACTAAAAATCAAAATGAAAAATACAAAATAAATCTCAAATCTAAAAAATAAACAAACAAATTTAAAAATTCTCAACATTTTAAAATGAAAATTGAAAGAAGGGGGCAAAGTATCAAGTTGAATATGACCAAATACAATGTTCTCTTATAATAAAGTGTCTTATATTAGACATAAAATTATTCCAATATCTCTTCCTTCACTAAAGGGAAACCCATTAAGAAATAAAAGGCATATTATGTGAAATAACAACTCAATAAGAGCCAACAAAGTCAAGGATCGTTTCTAAACAAAAATAAAATAAGAAGGAAAGTCACGGATTGCTTTATATAATTTATTCTTTAAATATAAATTATATAACACGAAGGGAACAACTTTGTAAAGCTAAGATCTATGCAATAAGGATCCAACTACTCTAGAACTGTAGCAATATATTTTTTTTAATATTTTAAGTTTAAAAATATATTTTAGAAAATAATTTTAAAGCCAAGTCTTTGTTGTTTGCCTAAAGATAAAATATTAACATATTTATATAAATTTAGTATATAGTTTATTGAAGTACTTGTTCAATGTTTATATAAATGAAGGTCACAGGGTAAACTTGGGTTAATTAGGCTTTATTTCTCTCAAATGCATATAAGGGAAATCCTTAATATATATTTAATGTAATATAGACTCTTTGTATTGTTACTAATATTGTGTTATATTGTGATTTGTAAGTGTAATTTATTTTGAGTAAATATGGGTTTCTATAGGTTAGAATTATTGTATTTTAAATCAGTTAACAAGGTAAATAGTCTATGTATTTATTAACGAATGAAATGTGTGAAATTTTCACTATTATACAAATATTTGTGTTTTCAAATCTTATCAATTGTTAACATGTAAATTTGTTACAAAAAAAGAAGTAATTATTGGCAATCTTATTGGCTAAGGAGGTTTGAGTCATTTTTGGGGCCTTCACACCATTTGAGAAAAACAAGTACTTTTCAAATAATAAAATATTGGTGGTTTAAATGTATTATGTACTAGTGAATGCTTTTCAAATAATAAAATAGTGGAGGTTTAAATGTTTTTATACTGGTACAAGGTTATTAGGTACATTTAATAATATATTTATGGGCATGTAATAATAGCAAGGCATTAATGGAAATTCCTCAAGATCCAAATTGATAGATGTACCTTGCAATAAATTGGAAGTTAGATCCAAATTGATACATGTACCTTGCAATAAATTGGAAGTTAGATTTTTTCAAGGTTAAATGAAATATGTTTCGTTTCAAATATAAATATATGAGTTTTATAAGGAAAACTCTTTGTTGAAGGTAGTTCACAAAGGATAGTTGGATAAATCTCAAATTCTCACACTTTAGAATTGAGGCCCACTACTCCATTTTGCAAATTGAAAGAAGAATATGATACAAATGTGAGCCATTAGCTGAAGAACATGTGTCAGGATCTTGCAAATTGGAAACTTTGAGTCCTTTCTCGGAAATGAACCTATGATACAAAGAGAAGTCGCCCATTTAAGTTGAAAAACATAGAAGCATAGGGAGCTACTCTTGACAAGATAAGACACACATCATTATCTTGCAAATTCACAATTTTATATTGTCCACATCACAAGGCATAGAGACACACACCTTGAGACATGGAATTTTATCACAAGATGGTGACTAGAAATATACTTTCATATATAAACCTATGATCAATTAACGTTTAACAATGAAATAAAAATGTGACATGTGGATTCTAAGCAGGATAAAGTAGAGACCACCATAAAAGCTTGTCAATGGTGGCTTAAGGGATTTTAAACAATGGATACCAAAACAAGAAATGTCTTTCATTTTTTAAAGTTGCATGATTGCAAGATGACTCCAACTATGTGCTATGTTAGTGAAGCTATGTGAAATATTTTCAAATGTGTGTGCTATCATTTCAATACTTTGCAAGAATCACAATGGCATAGATTTTGGATATGTAATGATTATGTTAATTTAATTTGTATTAAATATAGTGTGTCAAGAATCATTATAGAAGGTACTCACATCTGTGTAATTCATTACAATACATGAAATATATTTATTTCTTTCTTGTAGAGCATGACTTTTACTATTGCAAGATGTAGGCTAATAGATGGTTGTCATACAAGGAATAGTCATCAATTTTTTTTTGGACACTTGCAATTACTATGTCACTATTTTTATTAGCATTCCTATAAAGACTAGTTTAAAGTGAAAGACGTAGCTATTATAATACTTGTCTAAAATGAAAAATTTGAATGCACTATTGTTATATGTGAAGCATGCAAAGTTTATTGTCAATAGCATAGATATTCATTTAGATAAAACGTGACTATACAAAAATTGTTATTCCTTTTAAAAAAAAAAACTAATCTATTTAAGCTATTATGTAGGACATTTTGGGGATTTGTTGGCTCACTTAGATAATCACAAAAATATATTTCACCTTCACATATTTGAAGGCTATAATTAAGATTATATGGAATTTCTAGAGGAGCTACTTTGCTTTCATATTTTGAAAAGACTTACTTTAAAAGAATTCATTTGCTTTTATGTGGTTTGTTGCAAATGGTTTGTATCATTGAAATCATTATACAAAATCATATGTTATAACTTTGATTTAGTACATATCCATGACATCAAGCTTCTACAATTTTTTTTTCTCAAATGGAATTGGTGTCACTAAAGTACACACTCTTGCTGAGTATAGAATGCAACTACCTTGTGAAACATGGGAACTTTTTCAAGTTGTGGATCACCTATAGTGGAAAAGAACCTCTAGAGAGGGTTGATTCCCCTTGATATTATCACCTAAACTAAACTATTCATTGATGTTGCAGGGAAAAAGGTGAGAAAAGCATAAAATGAACTTGAAAGACTAGGAAGGTGATACAACAAAGTGTTTGTAACTTGCACTACTATTTTAACACATAATTTCTCAGCTATCTAGCTAGTATTCACACAACTCAAGGGTTTAACATGCTCGTGCATAAGTATTTCATAAGAAATTTGAAATGTTTACAATTTAAGAAGGAAAATTAAGTGTATTTTTACAAATAAAGTGTGTAGACCTTAGTTACATAACATATGACTTGTATAAGACATATTTTTATGCTTAAAGGTGCTAGAATGAGAGAACATATTGGAGGATTTATACATAAAACCACAAAAAATGTATCAATCACTCATATACACACAATAAGATTAGCTATTGAGAAGTCAAAATCACTAAATTTTATTGAAAAAAGTGTTCTTACAGCTATATGCAAGTCTGAAAAATGTATCTTCTTTCATGAAAATGTGTTACAATTTTTTTCTCAGTTGTTGTGACTGAGAAAATTGGAGTTACAATACTATGTTTTTTGCTTGCTAAAGCTGAAAAACAAGAAATAACTAACTCCAAATATTAGCCTAAGGGTCCTATATCTCATCCCAAGCATAGGAGAGCATATAGGGACTCTTAGGATAACATTTGGAGATAGTTCTTTCTTGTTTTTGAGCTTTATAAAGAAAAAAACACAGCATTATAACTCCAATTTTCTCAATCATAGCAACTAAGAAAATTTTCATAACACATTTTCAAGCATGAAGATACAATTTTCAGACGTGCATACAGCTGTAAGAACACTTTTTTCAATAAAATTATATGATTTTTTCTTTTCAATAGTTGTATTTATTGTGTGTATATGAGTGATTGATACATATTTCTATGGTTTTTATGTACAAATACTCCAATATGTTGTCACATTCTAGCACCTTTAAGTAGAAAAACATATGTCTTATATAGGTGATAAGTTATGTTACTAAGGTCTACACTCTTTATTTATAAAAACACATCTGATTTTCCTTATAAAAATTGTTGAGCATGTTAAACCCTTGAGTTGTTTGAATACTAGATAGATAACTTTAAGATTTTATGTGTCAAAACAGTAGTGCAAGTTACAAATACTTTGGTGCATCACCTTCCTAGTCTTTCAAGTTTACTTTATGCTTTTCTCTCACCTTTTTCCTAGCAACATCAATGAATAGTTTAGTTTAGGTGATAAAACCAAGGAGAAACAACACTATCTGGAGGTTCTTTTCTACTATAGGTGATCCACAATTTGGAAAATTTCACATGTTTCACAAGGTAGCTAAGTTCTATACTCTGCAAGGGTGCATACTTTAGTGACAATAGTTGGTGGCACACTTGGTGGGACTCTTTGAACTATTGCAACTCAAAACTTGTCCATTCATTGTTGATATTTGATGTATATGTCAACAATATCTTCCTTTGGAAGAAAAATATCCACACACCTAGTGACTCCAAGTTCAAATCTACTAGCTCAAGTAGACTAAGTGCTAGTATGTTCAATTTATAAAGAAAATAAGCCTAATTTGCTTTCATTTCAAAGAATTTCTAATCAATTTTCTAGCTTTTTTAATGTTTTAACATGTCAAAGTTTCATGGATGATATGTATTTTCACCTTCATTTCATGAAAATGCTACTCGTATACCCTCCTATCAACCATACCAAATAGAATAGATTGCTAGTTTCATCCCAAATAACCCTATGATAGAAGGTTATCTACATATTTAGCATGTTTTCCACCCACCCACCCCTACTCAATCTTCTTGGTAGCTTTTTAATCAGTCTCAAGATGTCATTTTTATGCCAAACCAGCATTGTTACTTTCCTAGCTAGCCTCAAAATGTTGATAGTATGGGGATTAGTGACATAAAAGAATATTGCTAAACTTCAATAAGCAGTTGGATGATATCAATAGATAGTAATAATTTAATTTGCAACAAGAGGAATTGGCTTAACAATCCTACCATTACCAACAATATATAGATACATAGAGGAAGCAATATGAGGAGTCTCTTGCAAAAGATATTTTGTTACTTTCCCAAGTATAAAGGTTGGAATCCCAATCAACCTCTTGCATTCCAAATCAACCTACAAAAGAGGAAGTTCTTAAGTACAAGTTTCCAAGCTTCAAGAAAGATAAGCCTCCTAAATACTCAAGTATGTGTTCCAAATTTGAACTACCAAGTTTTGGAGGTATTTATCCATTGCAAGAATATGTGCTTGAGAAAATTCAACCTACTATTCCTCAAGAAGAGCCCCTTCAAGAGATTTTCCTACCTCAAGAAACAAGAGAAAAATTCTAAAAACCATCCACCAAATCAACTTTATTGTCCTAGCATCATTGCCCTTTATAAAGGAGGACCTATTGTTTATCAAGTTAGATGGTTTAGTAGGAAAGAGGAGTTTTTTGAGGTAAAATAAGAGAAACTTGCAACTGATGAACCTCCAAGTGGTATAGAAAAACTTAACTTGCTACAAGGTGATGAGAATAATCAAATAGGATAGAAAGTTGAAAATAAATTTAGAGGGGTTAAATGTGAAGTTTTGATTGAATTTTTTGATAAATTTCCATTTTTTTTTAAGATGAAGAAAAAGAGTCTACACTTTGGTTTGATGAGATGCCTTCTTTCATTAAACAAGATGAAGGAGACATGCACATACTAACACCAATATCAACTTTGGGACAGTTGGAAGATACAAATAGTCTTGATAAGGTGTTGGTATACCAAGATTAAAATGGGGATAATGTTGTTTTGAAGAGTGTGAATATTGACATACGTGAGGATAATAAGATGGAAATTGATGAAGACATTTTATCCAGCATCATAGAATAGTTTTGTCCAAATCTTGATGCGAAGATTGTGCTTCCTAAATCAAAAAATTGAGCAGTACAAAATAGAAGAGAATGTTGCCATGTTTTCATTTGAACAACACGAACCAAATAATTCCAATTTGCATAATTTTAAAGTAGTCTAGAAAGAATAAGCTAGCAATGATAATTTGAATTTTGTTCTTTCAAGGGAGTGTCCTATTAGACATCTAGCTAGAAGGGATCCCAACAAAGTATCACAAGTCATGCTTGCACCCAAGCATGAAGTTACAATTGAGGAGGATACTGAATATGTAGTTGTGACTGAAGAAGGTTAGATTCGGCTCACTTATCCAATTCAAAACAATAGTATAAGGGAGTTTATTTACATAATTCATGAAGTATTATAACATTTTATTGAATATCTATTTTTTTTTCATATCCTCATAACAATTTATGATCATGTAAAGCATCCTATGTTGGTTTGAAAGGAAGTTATTTGCAAAGCCAATTAATGAATTTATTTGAATACCACCACTATTGGTTAGTATAGATTAGGATAGGTTATTTTTGAGTCAATAAGTGTTGTTGCACATAAGTTTTAGGTATATTTTCATCCATCCAAGTGTTGTTGCACATCTAGTAAGCTATGCTTCAATCTTGCTTTGAGTTTTCTTTTGAGTGAGTTGGATGGTGTCAAGCACTATTTTTGGAGTGCTTCAATAGTATTTAAGGTTTGGTTTTTAGTATGCTTTCAAGTTTTTTCATGACTCTATGCTCAATGGACTATGCAAGGAAGATGGTCACCATGTTTAGCAAGCAAACATTTATGAGAGGTCACCAAAGATGTTGATATTTTTATCACCATCAATATCAAAATTTCTTAATTATCTTTTCAAGGTTTTAGAAATAATTGAAATTTATTGTTAGGTGACAAAAATTCATCCTCCTTTAAAAAATTCAAGATTTTTCTACATTGAAAATCAAGAAGAAATTTTAGGGCTTTGTTGTTCATTGACAATCAAAAGGATTTTTTCATCTTGGTGTGAGGGCACATTGCAAAAGTTTTAGGGGGCTATTCACTATATCTTGCACAAGACCAACATTGTGTTCAGATCATACCCACAACTTGCAGATAAAGTACTGGCATGTTGAAAGGATCATGGTAAGGTGTGTGACATGCTGGACAAAAGGGCAGTGCCATGTATGTTCACTCTTAAAAGCCCTATCACTATTAAGAGGAGACATTCACAACCTTTAAAATTGTATGCATTATTGGGGGATTGTTAAAGGGCAATGTAGGGTCTCCTATGATAGTCAAAAGATCACTTCTGGTTAATGAATGTAATTTTCTTTATTCTAATCATTTGGTAGTGTTTGAAGTTGAAATTTTGAATGTGGTCAACCAAGAAGAGGCTATTTGTGAGGGTATTGTTCAATGGTTTTGTATAAAAAATAGTATGAACTACTCTATTGTTTGGTCTCTTTAATATCAATATCCTTATTTATTTTTGTATATGTCTAAAAATGGTCATGATTAAGCTTGTTAATTAATTAAATATGATTTATTTAATTAATTCCTCTAATGTCATCTACATATAAATAAATTTAATTATTTATTTATATCGTTCATCTTCTAAATTCTTCTACCTTAAATTAAATAAACAATTTTATTTAATTACTAACATTTCTACCCTCCGCTTGATTAAATTAAATAAATTTTTATAATTTATTTATATTTAATTATCATTTGGTTCTAAAGTTTAAATATTTTTAATATTTGAATAATGGAATATTCTCCATCCCATATTCGAATTTAAAATATTGAATATTTTATTTAATACTTTCCACCTCACCCTAATTTCATTTTTTTAAACATAATTAAATATGATTTATTTAATTATGTAAGTTTCCATTTTCGTCTCTACTTCTAAATTGAATAAATTTATTTTATTTAATTTCTAACTCGTGCTAACTCACCCTTCCAAATTTTTAACTCATCTTTCGAAATGGAAGTTTCCCTTCGAAACTCAATGACGAAAATTGAAGAAAAAGGGAAACCTTCCATCCTTCTCTTCCACTTTCGAAAATCTCCTGCCGTTCGTTCGAAACAAGCTTAATCCTGACCGTCGATCAATTCAACCAATCATATCTGTTCGAAAACTCTATAAATTCTGGCGCAAATCCAAGCTTTGGTTACACACACTTTCTGAATACTCATTCACGCATGCATACACTCAACCAGCATTTGCATTCATGACAGTTTCGATATCACATCAACCTTCTCATTTTAGCATAGCTTTTGCACTTAGCATAGTTTGCATTTTAAATCTCATTCTTTAGCTGTCATTTTGTTGAGCCTGATCTATTGGTCTGAGAGCTATCTGGAAAACAACGAAACGCTGAAGTTAGAGGAGGATAAGACGGTTTTGAGAAGCTGCAATTACGGTTTGCATTATTCTGTTTCTTTTCAGTTTTTCAATTTAATGTCTTATTAACATGTGTTTGATTTCTATTTAATTAATCCAATATTTCATACACAATTTTTTAACGAGATTCAATTTCTATCATAATCTTGTTATTATCATAAGAAATATAGTGAGAGTGATTTTTCCTTGGGATGCATTAAAGGACAGTGATAGAGATGAATGATAGATTTGTAGATAGTATATTGGTGTTGAAAGTTTTGTTTATAAGTCTTAGATGACTTGCAAAGTACATGAGTTCTCAGTCATATCATGATGCCTCAATATTCTAGAATGTTATGGGTAGTTTTCAAGACCATCATATCTAAGCACATGTAACATTAGCAGTGTTGAAATTATGTGAAGAGGACACAAATGGAGGAAGGATTTTATCCCTAAGTTTATCCAAAGAGTAAATCTATAGAAGGTAGGGATAAAGATAAGAACCTAAGAGGAATACTTTCATGAAGTCTCAATAGTCATACATATAGGGGCTTTTAAGTTGAAAGGGATAGTTTATAGGTGTATAAAAAAATTAACTCAGAGCCTTCATGAGCATATGATATGGTGGCAAGTTACAAAGCATGATTGAGGATCTTTAAGGATAGACCTATGCACATTGAGGAGGTAATTTAAAGATCATGAGGTTCAAATTCATTATCTAGTGAGTGCCAAGGGTGTGACTTTCAAATAGATACGATTTTGATGAAAATGTTCAATTTTGAGTGTTTGACAAGGATGAACATTGTGTGTGGGAAGTTTGAGAATCTTCAAGCTAGTATTAGACTTTATCCTAAGAGAATTCATTGTAATGTAAAACTTAAGTACTATGGTTTTTTTCTCTTAAAGAATCCCTTATATAGAGTGTCAATAGTGAAAAGAAAGAGTGTGCATTGGTAACTACCTTTATTTACCATCCCATCTGAGAAACCATAGATAGGTAATGGTGAGTAATAGGAGTCTTTTCAAGTGATTTCCATTAGAAGACAAGGTTTGATGGTATTTATTGGTATTAGACTGATTGTAATAAATGTGGAGGATAGTTTTAAATGTCAATGACAATATTATATCACCAAGGACTTGCAGTACCATTAGTATAAACAAATAAGTACAAAGAAATAAGCAAGAGAGTCTAGATTTGTAGGAACTAATGTTAGCAATTGGAAATTGGTGGAGTGTTCTTACTCTTTCTTTGAGAAGGGTGTGGATATAACATTGAACATGGATGAAATAACTCCTCTCCTTAAGCATCCTAATCTAATCCCAATTGAGTGTCTTTTCATAAGTCCACACATGTCAGTATATGCCAACTCAAGAAGATTTCCTCTTTTGCAAAACCTTATATGGGCTTACCCATGATGCAACCTTCACATGTTGAAATTTCCTAGCAATAGAGATAGACGTTGAGCCATAAGATTATGAACACCAAGATCTTGAAATCTTAGATGTCATGGATGACTAATAGAGTCATTTTTTGTCATGATGAGTGTTACTCTACTGAAACTGTGTATACAAGCTATTAGTAGATAGGGATCATCTTTCTCTTTCCTAGGTTCCCAATATACATATTCTTATCACTAATCCTCATCAATAATATTTTTGTTACCATCTAATAGCCTAATGGAAATTCCTCCTACTTGTGTTATTAAATTTTTTCATCACAAGTATTAAATTTTAATGATAGTTCACATGTTCACTTAACTCATTGAACTATTCTTTCTTGTGTCTCATATGCCTTGAGACATCAAAAACAAAGCCACCTTCCTCTAGGGTGACATTTGACATCAGTTATCCTAGAAACTAGTGATTTTATTCATTCTTATTGTCTGCTAATGTTGGAAAACCCAAGGTGAAACTTGCAACAATAGAACTTAATAACATTTTTGAAAATTCAAAAATTAATATTCAAGATTACTATAAAGAGATTATGTGATTGAAAATTCCAAACATGAACAAAAAATCAGTAATACCACAAGTCATCAAACACAAGTGACACAAGATATACGTGGAGAAACCCTTACAGGAAAAAACTCCACACCCAAAGAGATCCAATGTTTGTATTAATATTCAAAGGAGGTACAACAATACAACACTTCCTCTTTGTATTCCGACAACACTTCATTGCTCTAACAACCTATAAAAAAAATCTTCAAAACACCATCTTAAGGCTCTAATATATAGAATTTTGTGGGAGAGAATATCACAAATGGTATCCCAAAACAACAAGCAAAACCACCTAGAAAAACCCATGCCCCCCTTATTGGACAACCTATAAACATGGCATAAAATATTAAATAATCACATGGCCTTCATATGGGCACCTAACCCACAACCAATTAGAATTGGTCAATACCAAGTGCTCCATAACTCTCTAACGGCTTTGATGACTTCATGCAAGAACATGCACCAACATGAAAAACTAGGTGCCCAACTATGCAAGAGCATACAAAAAATGCAAAGAACATGCAAGGACATGCACATGAAATTGGTCCCCACTCACAAAGTTGGACACCCAAGAGTAATATTCTTTTGGGATGCCATGTATTTTTCACCATAGAGGTTCCACCTCTTTGAATGCAAATACAATTTGTCATAGGAAAATAAATAATAAATATTTTTTCAGGCTCATGTCCTCCAAAACACTTTTTAAAGAACATGGAGACACACAATTATCAACTTAGGATTGCAATTATAATGTCACCTATCCTAATAGCTAAGTTCCTAGAAAGTTTCTTAAGGATTGTCATACTTATTCCCACTGTGATTCCTCTTGGAATCCCTAAGTTTGTCATAGTGGAAGAATTTTTTTATAAGAGATAGTTCTTGAAACCTAGAAAATAGTGTTCTCTCCTTTTGGGAGATGAAACTAAAGGGGGATTAGAGCTCCTCCACCTATTTCACTTATGTTTCATTAAAGGAGACCCTAGAGATCTCAATCTAGGGATGGAATTAGGAAAAGATATCTACAATAGGGTGTCCTAGGGATGTGATTAAAGACAAAAGAGGGTTCACTACCAAGCAAAGGCTTGGAAAGAAGAAGATGGATGCAATGTGCTAATTTAACTAAATGACCTAGGAAATGAAATTGAAAATTAGGAGAACAAACTAAGAATGAGCAAAGGAGTACCTGAAATAAAGATGTCAAAACAAGCTCCAAAACCCTAAAATTCTACTATTTGATGCTCACTGGGACTCATATGCTAGGCTAGGTGATTTAGTCCCATACTAGGGTTTCTGGGCAAAAACTAGAATCTCTCACTGACTAATATGGATCTGCTAAAATCTGGTAAAAAGGTAGTACTGGGACTCATATGCCTAGCTTGTTGCAAAGTGTCCCTTTTTGTCGCAAAGTGTCCTAGGAGTAGAATTTTGAAGTGAAACTTTGTGAGCCTTTGAATATGGATCAAATAAGCACTTTCCCACCTGTTTCATGTAAATAGGTTGGATATCTTTCTCTAGATCTGAGTTTATGTGAGTCTTGACAACTTTTCATGACAACTTTGGTAACTTTTGCAACTTTGTCATTTTGGTACTTTTGAAGGCATTTGATCCACTTTTTCTTCAACCTATAAACCTACAATCATATAAAGAGAGAGAAAAAGTGTTGTTTTGTTAGGGAATAGGGGTTTGCCTTGGTCAAACCCTATTTTGGTAATCAAAACTTAATGAGAAATGAAGCATGAATGAAATGAAACATGAAACATAAGATTAAATAATAGAACCTTGTTTGAAACCTTGTATATCTACAAAAAAACATGAAGTGGACTCAATGGATGTAGATATTGATCATGATTCTTGATGAAATATAATGCCTTTGAATACTTGAATTGATCTTGAACAATACATCACAACATTAGCCCAAAACCATATGCATGATGCATCAAGGCTTTGACATGATAATGGATCTTGTTTGCTGCAACAATCTTCTACAATATTCCCTTGAATGCCTTAGAAATGACCTCAAATGCTCTTGTGAAAGTGCTCTTGATTGCCTATGAAATTCTAGGATGAAAGTATGTGACATAACCTTGTATTTATACTTGTTTATGGAAAAATTCCTGAAATTAAAACACTACAAGCTGACATTAGATCTAGGATAATAAAATAGCATGAAGAATTTGATTTAAATTAGGTCTTGGTTAAAGCAAGACTCATACGCTAGTTGTGGCGTATGAGTCCCAATAGCTAAAACCCAAGACATAAATTTCTAGGAGTGTCTTATTTAATGTGCAATTTGAAATCAAGTCTCAAGACCTAGGTAGGACTCATATGTCCAAGGTGGCGTAGGAGTCTTAGATCACCAAATTTGGAACACATTACCCAAAACATTGAATTACGATTGGTTATTTAATAAATGTCAGGATTATCCTCAAAAAATGCATTTAATAAGGCTTGTGGATGCAAAATAGGACCAATTAAGGCATAAATAATCCCAATTAATTAATAAATCCCTATATTAGTGTGAAAGTGTAAGATACACTTTACAACACCCTAAATAAGGCACCTTTAAGTCCATTTTATTATTAATTATTCATTCCCAAAATAAGTGTGAAAAAGGGATACTTTTTCCTACACTACAATTCTTATGATGTTCTACATACCTATGATTAGAAGAAGACAATAGACCTTGGATTAATATTGTGACAACTAACAAAACTCGTGAAGGTATAAACAACATGATGGTCATAAAAGAGGGAAAGGACAATATTAACATTTTAAGGGGTAGTTTTCTACTTTGTTAGGGCAGTGTACAAGCACAAGGTTTGCATGATGGAGATAGTGATATCAAAACTTATAGTAGATAGTACAAGAGGACTATGGATAGAGATATGGTGGAGACTATGGGTTTCATATGGACATCACCATAGTGACAAAATTTGCATCCTCGAAATGATAGTCAACAAGGTTGCAGACTCATGCTATTTGGGAGAAGCATTGGAGGTGTTGGTCAAGTATTTGTTTCCTATTAAATAATATATGAAGACAATCATGTGTTTGAAAAAATACAAGTCTCTTTACAAACTTCAAATAGATAGAGATAAGATTACCATGATAGCCAAACACTTTGTTATGGAAAAGAATGAAATATGCAAGGGCCATTCCTTAGAAAGATAACAATAGGGTGATCAAAGTGTGGGTTTTCATGAGGAATAGGAAATAGACATACCTAGCCAAGATGATAGTCATAAAGACAATCCATGAAGGATAGTCCAAAAGGTAGAGGCAATGATGAACATTTCCTTTGAGGTGGCAAGTCAGACCCATGGTGACAATGTTAAAAGTACAAGAGGATAGTGTGAACCACCAGTGTAAAGAGACCAAACAAGGTCTTTCAAAAATGTAGAGACAGTAAGATCAATCCCCCATAAACTAACAAAAGGAGAGTTGAGGACTAAAAATGGGGAAAATGTAATTGAAGGCATTAGTGGGAATGGAAAATGTTGAGCATCTTATTTTAGAGGTTCAAGATGCTACCGGATTTTAGATGTTGATGGATGAGTTACAGTTGAAGATGAAGAGTAATAGGGATAATCTAGAAATGACACTATTTGGAAATGAATGCACAAAAAAGGTAAACTTCAAATAAAAACAGTTGATATGCATTAAAACAAATTTTAGGAGCTAAAAATGATATTAATGTTTGTCATATAGAGAAGAAGGATTCAACATGGAAACTCTTTGAAATGATAAGTGGAATAGTTGATAGTGATATTAGACCTAAATGACACCTTAAAGGTAGAAAAATAGTCATAAGTAAATATGAAAACCTGTGAAGCAAATGGATAGTCAAACAAGATGATTTACAGATGTAAAGGAAAATTTACTATTGTATAAAACATTCAAAACCTTATCCTCTGCCTCAAGGAATCAATTTCCACTTCAAAAAATCATAAAACACATGTCGTATTTTCATGTTGGGGTAGTTTTGAGAAATTTTATGGTCATTATGGAGCAATTAAGGTAAAGTGGAGCTTCTCAAGGGTAGTTTAAAAACATCTGGGAGTAGTTCAAACACTTTTTAGGGATCTACGAGCATAATCACCAACTAGAGCACTTTTAAGGGGCTTGAATGGGTCAACCAACTAACTTTAAAGAGACCAAGTCAACAAACAAGAACTTCTTGGGCGTGCAAAGTAGGTTGGCCTATTTTTAAGCCTTGTAACTTAGTCAAATTTAGTCTCTATATGCTCTCCTATGCTTGGGATGAGATATAGGATCCTTAGGACAACTTTTTCAATCAGTTATTTCTTTTTTTTTTCTTTACAGGAAAAAAAGGATAGTATTATAACTCAGAAAATTAGTTCTTGCTCATTTTGGGCTATGTATTGTAACCTATGAAGGTTCTTTCTAGCAAATAATAAGTAGTGTAATATTTTTAGACCTATATGTTTTTGATAAAGTAAGCAACATTTACAGGGTGTTGTACCATTCACATAGAGCCACAAGGCCCAATAAAGTTCAAGTCCATAAAAGCATCAAAAAATAGAAAGCTAAAAAGCACACACAACGAAACAACACACAGACGAACAATGGACCAACAACAAACTATCTAGTATCTTCCCAGTTCTTAGATATAAGATGGACGACATCATCGCCCACTTATTCCTAACAGTCTTCAATCTTTTTCATGTCCATCTCGTCCTTCATCACCGCCAATAGGGTACTCGAGACATAGTGAACTAGCTTAACTATGAAGCAGGTCAAGCCATATAATTTTTTGTCTAGTTTGTCCATTCTTTCTTTCAACACACTGAGCTCCTCCTCACCAACAATAGTGTTTCCATGAACAACCTGCTCCACATCCAGAGGTTCCAAAGAATGAGAGGTAGAACCCTCCTTCTAAACTTTTCCCAAAGCAAGGATGGAGCTAGGACCTCTTGCAAGCTCCTCCTCCTCACCATCCAACACCTCCTCAGGCCTACTATATTTGCTATCTGACAACTCCTCTTCCATATCCATATCTTTAACTTGCACCTTATTCCTTTTCTTAGCTAGCCTACCCGAGCCCCTAACGATGGCCTCACAACCAATAACCACCATCTTTGCAACCATCGTATCCCCCATAGAGTCCTTGGTCACCACATTTTTTCCTTTGCTCGAAGGCTCCTTTAGGCTTTTACCTTTCTCCTTTCCTTTCCTCTTCAGGGAGAGCTTGTTGGGAGTCTTGGTGAGGGTAGACTTGAGTTCACACAGACTAGCCACCACACTAGTCTAGGTCACTCCCTCATTTCCTTTAAGTTTCTTTCCAGCGGGTTTGGGTTTCAGTGAGTCAGTAGGGGTCGGGTGATTTTTCCTAGTAGGGCCTTTAGATTCAGCTGGGGATAAGTTGGTCATAGAGGGAATCTCAATCTCTTCAATGCGAACAACCGAGATGGGTTTAGGCAGACACAGAGCAAGGTGGAAGTGGTAGAGCCTTAAGATGAGGCCCCAGTGAAAAGGTAGGGGCGTAGGGTCATTAGGATTCAGAGCAGTGGCCTCCACACATTTCTCAATAGAATTTTCAAGGTCCATAAGCAGGAAAAAAGGAAAGCTTAATAAAAATTTATGCCTAAGGTGATTCAATAGAGGGAAATGGTAGAAGTAATAGGTCTTGTACCTACCTTCCAATGTCACATATTTCATCAAGGTAAGGCACACCAAGTTCCACTACGGAGGGAGGGCCTCACAGTCAAAACTCGACTGGTTGTGCATCGATGCTTCATTCCCACAAAGAACTTGTTCATAATTTCATTGTCCTAGGTTTTGGTGTGTTTCAAATGCTTCATACTAGTGCACTGGAGACCCGTCACCTATGCAATCACTTCTTCATCCACCGTAAAGGAAATGCCACCCACAATCACATGGCGATCTTTCCACGAGTTAACAAACTGAGCAGACAGATTAGGGTCATGGCCCACAAGTCTCTCCATAAGAGGAGCAAGACCACCCTCAACACAAATGTGCCAAACAAGTAGATCCTTGCAAAATTTGTTGCAGTTATCCGGCTCCGTCCACACCCTAACACCTCCCATAATGCCACTCTGCACACTGGATATCTAGGAACTCTGAGAAAAAACAAGGTTAGAGAAAATAGAAAGGTGAAAAATCATCTGCACATTAAGGATTTTAGGCCAGAGATGACAGTTTTTGATTGTCAAGGCTAAGGACATATCG
Organism: Sequoia sempervirens; assembly: GCA_007258455.2. Taxonomy (NCBI): domain Eukaryota; kingdom Viridiplantae; phylum Streptophyta; class Pinopsida; order Cupressales; family Cupressaceae; genus Sequoia; species Sequoia sempervirens. Next base: position 75,105,283 of record VDFB02072274.1, on the reverse strand, counting down.
CACGTATGAGCTAGTAAATTCCTAAAAGCAATCTTAGCGGAATCATAAATGAGGATCTCCACATACAATTGTAATATTTTCAGACGTATATGTTGTTTATAAGCATTTTTTGATTAATAAAGACAAGTTGTTTTTACCATCTCAAAGTTGTTTCATTGTGAAAAAATCTTCAAAATAAATTAAGTTGTGAGAACATTTCTAGCTCCATCTAAATGTTGTTCTACATATCAAACCTAGTCATGAGATACTTATACAAGGGACATACGAAATTTTGGGTTGTTTGTGTTACAATTTAAGTTGTTGATCATGTTGTTTTTATTTAAACAAGTGCAGATCATAAGTCATTTGGTGTGTCACCTCATTAAATCTTAGGTTCCATTTCATGTCACTTCATATCTCTTTTCTCTACAAGTAGTAGTAGGTAGTTTAGTTTAGGTGATAAAACCAAGGCAAATTAACCCTCTCTAGAGGTTCTTTTCCACTCTAGGTGACCCACAACCTAGAAAAGTTCCCATGTTTCACAAGGTAGCTAAGTTCTATACTAAAAAAGGGTGTGTACTTTAGTGACAATAGGAATAATTTTCGATTGAATTTCATATGGCATGTTTTATAGAGGTTAGTATGCTTTTGTATTTTGTAATTTGCATTATTTTATTGGAGTAAAATGGTCAAATTGTTTATCATGGTTCATTTTTTTTTTTTGATTGTTTTCTTCAAAGCAAACAAGGGAATTGGTAGAATTGAGCTTGCCACATAGAAAGTTGGAGAAATTGATGTTGTTCAAGGATATTTTGAAGGTTATATTGCATTGTCGGGTTCCATTTTGAGTAATTCTCCTTTGTTGAAAATAGTCAAAGTTTATATGTATTATGACTTGGATAATTCTAAGTTTCTTCTAGATCTTGGACTTGTAAAATCATTTCCTAGAACTACAAGGGTCATTCCTAGAAACTAAATTATTACTACATGTATCTCCTTAATTTCTAAGAAAGGGGCTTTCACTTTTGGATGCCAAGTTCAAATTTTCTACTTATTGATGAGATAGATGTTAGAACTTTCCAATTTGAGACAAACATTTTATGAACAAGAAGTAATTTATAAGAGAAACTATAGTTGGCAAGTTTAATAGAGAATGATCAAACTTTATTTTCATGCATGATAATTGTATTTGCATGCTTTAATCTATTTAATTTTAATTTTCTCAATCATGGCTTCCCAATGCTTAAAAAATATCTTATTTTATTTGAAAATAATAAGTATATTCCCCTTCTATATTGTTTGTCTAATAATTAAATTTTTACATCAAGTTTGTTGATTTTAAAAAAGAACCATTTTTGAGATTGTGGTGGATTGATAGTTATTCATGGAGGATAAAAATCTTGTTACTGATTTGATTAACCAATTCCAAAGTAGCTTCCATGGATACAAAATTATAATAGTCCAGAGATCTACCCCTATGAAGGCCTTGGATAAGGGCCCGATATATAGCACCTATGGTAGGTTGAAGGAAACATTTCATCTTTCATTTCCCTCTATTATCATAGAGTTTTATCTACTATTGGTGTGAAATTATATTCACATTATCATAGGTTAATTAGGGAGTCATAATTAGGAATTTATTGTCCTTTATTTAGTTATCAATATTATAACTTAGGATAAGATTATACCTACCTTCTTTTTTCATTTTTTATTCTTGAAAAATGTGGATTGTTATCTTTTTCAATTACTCTTTTGGTAATTAATGCTTACAACTTGAATTTGGTTGTGATTTTGTCTGTTATGATGATTTTCTCTCTTGTAGAAGAAATACTACATAAGAATTCTTGGTTCTAAAATCTACTTATTTTTCTTCCTTCCTAACTCCCTTCTCATTCCATTCCCCAACCCTTCAATTTTCTTCCCCTTAAGATCACCAACACCACCCTTATACTTACAATGGGATTTCAAAATATGATGAAATGTATATAATTTATCCCTTGGAAGTCAATAAAATTTGTCCCTTTCTTACCCATCCTAGAAACCTCTCCCTTACCAACAACATCACCCCTCTTTTTAGTAGAAATTTTCACAACCTCCTCTTTAACATAGACTCCGCCTCCTAGGATTCATCATTTTCCAACTCCAACTCCATGGTCTATTTTCAACGTCCTAATTTTTATCACCATTAGGATTAGGCTCATTTTGAGGTAAGCTAGAACTACTCTTAGAGGAAGAGTCCACAACTATTATAGCACTTTTACTCCTTTTCCTTAGGGGTGGATAGACCACCAAGTTATGAGATCTTACAAAATTAATGATCAAGAGAATTGAGCCCTAGTGTAATGGGGTAGACCCATAGCCCATTTTAAATTATGAAATTGAGTTATCCAAAGAAGACATCAATTAAAAGGGGAATTTGTGCCTACTTATGTTTTTTATTCAAGGGGTAAATGCTTTTGACCGGAGCTATGAACCGAAATACTACCATTCAACAATACCACCCCAATGGGGTTTGAACCTTGGTGGCAAGAACAACAATGCCACCATTAAACCATCACACCATGCCAATACCGGCTTGTGCCTACTTATGTTATTGATGTTATTCATGGAATATATTTCTATTACTTTGTAGGTTCCCATGAAGAGTGCATGGTAAAGGATGTTACACCCTTAATCCTATAGTGTACATAGGGTTATGAGTAATCAACATGTAGCTACCTTAACTCTTAATTAAGTTATATAATCATTTTATAGTCATATATAGGTAGTTATGCCATCATAAGTGTTACATTTAGGTATCTAAGTTAGCTTGATCCATGACTTAATTATGTACATATATGAGATATAGGTAATTTTATTATTCTCATATTGTGAAAATTATGTTCTCATTGGAGATAATTGGAGGTTTTCAACTTGAAGTGGTTTGTCATTCTCAATTAGTAGATCAAGTATTTATAGCATATTTCTTTTTTATATTCTTTTTTGTGCAAGTTGTTTGATTGAAAGTGGTATCAAACCATTATCTTGACATCATGAAGACAATGCATTTTTTCAATCTTGGAGAGGAAGTGCATATCTCTCTAGTTTTGGAAAAAAACTATTTTTTAAAGGATTATTAAAGATAATTTTGGAGATACAACAATACAAAGTATAAGGAAATTGGAGTAGAATTTTATTTATTGTAAAATTAGGATTACATTAGGGTTTTCACCTAATTCACACCCAAAGATTAAAATATATATTTTCTTAAATATCTAGAAGGTTTATTAAGAAGATATGTATCCTACTATAGTCTAAATTTGGACCTTAATCTCCACCATAAAAACCACTTGGCCACAACCTTTTCAACTTCAAAAAAAAATTAAAAAAAATATGATATTCCAAAACAATACTTATTTATTTAAAAGCCTAGATTGAAAAACTATGACCCATTACATTGAATTTGATAATCACTTAAAATATTGATAAAGAAAAATAATCTCACAAGGATACCTATGCTAAAATCTTAGATTAGAAGAAAATAGTCCTTGTACTTCACAACGACCCTTTATCTACAAGTCGGGATGGGAAAAACTTAGGCCACTCATTGGACTTGTATGTTAAATTCTTATCACGCTTGTGTTCCTTACTGTTTGCATTTGATCTTTCGAGAGACACGTTGTTCTTCCCATTAATCACGACATTCCTTACATGGCCACAATTCTTAGTGAGGTAATCAGGAGACCAAAAAAATATTTGCCCAACCCCCTGAGAGCCCTCCAAACGAACTTGGTGGGGCTTCTTTATAAAAATGCGCACTTAATGCAATTGGAATCGCCATTGATGTTAGCGTAATCGCCAAACAATTACTTAACCAAACGATGTTGATGTTTACGAAACGGAAAGTGCAAGAATTATACAACACAGCGCCGGAGCTTCGAGAACTCCGCAGCAAAACGTATCGATATGGACGGTGGCCAAGCTTGTTAACCTCCTTCAATTGACAGAAATGCATACGGTGCAGGAAGAAGAAAATTGTAGCAGTAGTAAAGGCTTTATGAAACGCCAGCAGATTACTTTGAAGGTTTACAGATGCGTTTTGTTACTGTTCTGTGTGATAGTCACCAGAATTTTAACGACGCCTTTGTTATCAAAGCTACAGGAAGGCCGGCGTTTCCATCACCCTGCATTTGCTTTGAATTTACAAGGGCCAGATGAGGAAAGGGCTGGTACAGTGGGCGTTAGGAGCGATAAGTTTGTGGAGGTGCCGCAGATTATATGGGGTCTCAACAACCAGAAGATTGCTCTGGCCAGGGCTGCTCTCACTGCGAGGAAATTGAACAGGACTTTGCTCATGCCTAATCTGAGCGCTTCATTGTTTTACAAAGACACGGACCTGCTCCAGTCAGTTCCCTTTGATAAAGTGTTTTCTTTGGAGCGGTTCAATTCTCGCTGTCGCGGTTTTGTTCAAATGGCCCGCAATTCGAAGCCCGGGGAAGGTTTTGTTGTGCGGAAGGGAAACGGGCGGCGGTGGAGTGCCCACAGAGATTTGGCCCAGCTGGAAGAATGTGTTCAAAACCCGGAGATTGACCGGCATGGTGTGATTAAATTGGAGGGCAAACACCCTTTTCTCTGGCATGACCACTGGCCTGTCAATGACTATGCTACTGTTTTTGAATGTCTTGATTTGGTGGACGAATTGTCTGCGGAGGCTTCCAGAGTTGTGGCCAAGCTCAGGGGTGTGAGAAACTCTTCCGCGAAATATGTTGCTGTGCATATGAGAATTGAGAAGGACTGGATGATACACTGTAAGAAGCTGGAGAGCCGGGCTAAAATTAGGAATGGCGAGGATCTGAGAATTTGTAGCGGTAAGGAAGAGATTATGGGCCGGGTTGCGAAGATTCCTGGGCTGGAGAAGCCGTCTGTTGTTTATTTGGCCGTGGCGGATGCTCTTTTGGAAGACGGGACCTTGCTGGAGGGGTGGAGCCATGATTTGGTTCCGTATGAGAAGAAAAAGCTTGGAGTTGCCAGTAACTATGCTAAGTATCCTTATTTAATGCAGTCTGCTATTGATTATGAAGTTTGCCTCCGGGCTGACGTCTTTGTGGGAAATAGTTTTTCTACGTTTTCAAGCCTGATAGCTTTGCAGAGGACTGTGAGAAGAAAGAGGGGTGATGGTCGGAATGGCTGTGAAGGCACATATGCTTATAATATAGAGGGCCCTGGGGGAAGACCTCAGAGATGGGCGACCAATATGTCTGATTTGAGCTTGGAGGCTATCAGCTATGGATCTAACCAGGTCTCCTGCATGTAACGGAAGTTTCTTGAGACTTGCTCTCGGGGAATTTTGAGTCTCTCCAAATGGGTGCCACGTTTTCCACAAACAGGGTAATTTGAAGCTCTGTTATTTGCTTTAATGAGTTTGGTATTTTTGAAGAAGATGGCTCTTTTATCAGCTATCTATAAAGAATGAATTGACTATTTTGTAATAGAGAAGTGGCATTCTGTTCAGCGCTGCCCCAATAATGGGTATTGTACACCGGGTGCAAAACCCCCATATGTACAGCACATCTTGTATAATGTTGGTAGGTGTGTCTCTGTCTCAATGGCCGTTGTCTGTAATTTTGATGTCTATATATGTAGCTTGAATTGTGCCATTGGTACCAACAATACCTTTCTGTCTCTTGGGGGAGGAAGAGAAGATTACGAGAGCTGGAATCAGTTGTCACACACTCTGAAATTCGTAGCACCATTAAATTGGGTATGAACGAAGGCTAGTTTCGGTGACAGAAACTTGGTAGGATTATGGGGTTTTGCAGATGATAATATGGAGTCAATATAATCTATCTGGTTCAGTTTCCTATCTCAAAATAAATTGTAGTATACCAATTGGTTGTAGACCAGTATTTATCTCTGGTATATGAATAGATTGTAGAACTGGATTTATCATAGTCTCATGCAATTCAACTTGCTTTACAGAGTTATATATTCTGTTAATATTTTTAGGAATACTTTTTCCTTTCAACAAACTGCCCAAAATAGAAAACCCTGAGACCCCATTGAAATGCAGTTACCGATCTCAACTGGCATTAAATGGGGATAATTAAGATCATTCCGATTTTAAAGTGGGGATGTCTAAACAACTCAAAACAGTAGACACCGGTCTGGAAAGACACCTGTATATTACTTGTGAAAAGCCACCTGTATACCCACTTGTGTATGATCAATCCGAAGTTTGCCACTCAGCATATCAGAATCTTTAAAATTCCTATTTTAAGGATTATACAGGGCAAAATCTAGAATCTAGATGTTGCAGGAGTAAAAGTAGTCCAGCCTCTGCTTTCAGGTCAGCTTTTCCGACAGGGTATGGACATAATTGAAAGAAGCCTTATATTATTGTATAATTATTTCTTTCTGAGTTATTATTTCCTTCTGAGTTGTTAATCCATGAATAATGAGGGCCCAAGTTCAAACTTTTGAATTGGGTTAACTTCGAAGCCTCTGAAGCATAGACGAGAATGAATTTTTAAGTGGAAGGATGCCATGGTTAAACAGGTTAAATAGAACATTTGAAGAAAAACCTTAAACAATCCCTTGAACCATTTCCCTGATCCTAAGAAGGCTTCCCAAACTCTTAACTATTTGGAGATTCGGAAAGACCTATTGCTGTAACCACACAATTTTTTACCAGTTGAAGCTACAAACAGGAATCTCATTGATGATATTAGGTTTCCACAATTCATAATATGGTTAAGTATCGCTTATAGATTTGATTGTGTTTAAATTTTTGCATCAACATTTCGAATCACACTCCATAATCTATCATCAAGATAGTAGAAAGCAAAAGAAGAAGAATTTTTTTTCCACCCTCCAAAGAATTCATACAACTACTAATGAAAGCTACACCATCTACCATTAACAACTACTTACAGATTGGAAGTAACACCGTTGAAAAAAGTACGAGTAGCATCCACAGTATCTACTTAGGAGTAGTTAGCTATACTAGGAGAAATCAGAAAGGACAATATTTATAATGAAAATTAATGTATTGAATCAAAATATTTCTTACGTGGACAGATGTCGCTAATGTGGTCTCTTTTTCTGTGAGTACCCCACCATAAGTCTGCTTGAGAAAATAACGTTAATTAGGTGTATGATATCCAGTCTTTTATTCTAAGAGCGATGAAATGGGCCATGCAATGAGATTAAGAATTCACCATCCTTTACTTAGAGCAAGCTGATACGAACAATAAATAAAAGTACTACAAATTTTCCTTATTTCTCTACGAACAATAAATAAAAGTAATACATATTTTCCTCATTTCTTTACCAACAATAAATAAAAGTAATACAAATTTTCCTCATTTCTATACGAACAATAAATAAAAGTACTACAAATTTTCCTCATTTTTTAAAGTTTAAAGAGTAATTAAAAGTGGGGCCACGTTTTTGTTTGTTTTGTGTCGTTTTTAAGTGGGGCCATGTTTTTGTTTGTTTTGTGTGGCTGTTTTAAACTTTGGGGTCATTGTATTTCTTCTGCTTTTGGGATGTGTGAGCATATGCCGTCTATATTTTAAATGATTTGATTATGTATTTTAAGGATGAGAAGGAGGTCATTTTTGAAGTTTGGAAAAAAAAAATTGAATCTAGATGACATTCTAATTCTATTAATCGTTCAGTGAGTTAAGGAGTTCTATAATGAATGATTCATAAGGGACAATAATTGTTAAAGATTTTGCAAATGCGGTATCAAGTTAAGTGGTCTGATTTTGGGGAAACTATATAACTAAACATGCATGAGTTCTAGTATTATTGAGATTGGTGACCTCCCCAAAAGTCTTGATGCTTCACCCTTGTGAGCATCACCAAGACATAATGAGTACTAAGTGGATTAGTCAATCTCATGTAAACCACTTCTGATGAAATATGGGTTAATTAGTTAGACTAAAAATTTATGCAATTCAATTTTGATAAAACATCATAATTTAATACCCCATGAAAATGTCTCATTGTCATTCAATGAGCTAAACGGGCTCTATAATATATGGTTTATAAGGCACAACACTTACTAAAAGTTTTGCAAATGAAGTAGCAAATTAAGCGGACTTCATCTTGGGAGAAATTGTATGGTTAAGTGCACCTCAGTTGTAGTAGCATTGAGATCTAGGAGAGCTCTTGAGAAGTCATGATGCTTCATCCCCATGAACATTAACTAGATGTAATGAATGTTGAGTTAATAATCTATATTCATGAGAGATGGGTTTGTGTGAACTATGTCTCCAAAAATATGGATCAATAAATTTAACTAAAAAATTATGTAGTTGAATCTTAATAAAATATTATAATATAGGCCTTAATATTTAATTTAATCTATCATCTTTTCATTTAAAGAGAGTATAACCCAATATAAATACTTAAATGATTAAGAACTAAAATATAACATTCTTTATTTAAAAATTATTGTAATTATTTATATAAATGAGTTATATGTTACTATTTTAAAGTATCTATGATGTTGAGATGTACTACTCGAATGGAAGGAGGGTTGTAATAGATCATGCAAATAACAAGAACTCCTAAGGTAAATTTGATGACTATTTACACATCAAATCTTCATTACACTTGTCTATGAGTAGTAATATACAAGGTAATAAAAATTCCCTTAACATAGATGTTTGATGCTCATTTGCACATCAAATCTTCAATACATCTATTTGGGTGATCTCACAATAGTTAGTCCTTTTTTAACCAAATTGGATCATTAAAATTAATATTTTTAGTTAAATTTTCACCTATGTCACCTATAGCAACTAAATTGTTAAGAATTTGAAGATGATGTAAATAAATGAATTTTGAGATTTTGTGTGTAGATTTTAAATGTATATATTTTTAACTCTAAGAAATGGTTTGTCATTTTCTTTTATGTAAGTGTTTTTGATTAGAGGTAAAAAAAAGGGTTTTGAAGGGGCCCAGAACTCTTTACAAAAAAGAGTAGCTAAAACAAAGAAAACTACATAAAGTATATATCAGGCCATACGCAATGAATCAACAATGAAACATCAACCAAAAAGGAGGACCCCAATAACAAACACTACATGTTCTTTAGGATATCAGCAGCCTCCACATCGCCTGCCACAACCTTCTGACCATCATCCAAGACATCAGACAGTTCTTTACCAAGAACCCCAACTTGAGCCTTGGTCTTGTTTCTCATTCTAGCTCTAGGCCCACCCACATTCACTTCACTAATCAAAACAATATTCATATCCCCACCCTTACCAACAACAACCTCTTCCTCCATTAGCTTGTCACCAGCACCAATCTCTTCAAAATGAACAATCTCCTTACATTTCTTGGCACTATCAAAAGGAGAAGTAATACCAACAGACTCAAAATTAACCACAGATTTAATCCCCTCCCCACCCTTGTCCATGTTAGCACAAATCCTATTCAGTTGATCTTCTAGGGTGAGAACTCTACCTTCCAAATTTTGCTTCATCTTAAGCATTTCCTTTGCCATAATATTCAAAGAGTTAAACAGTTCATCAATCTGGTTTTGAACTGAAGACTTGTCAGCTTTACTCATCACACCCCAAACATTAACATTGGTCATGTTAAGTTCATGAAACACCCATTTGAACAATTTGAATAAAATAATGGAACCCTCTCTAGCAGTTCCCAAAACATAAAAAATATCTTCCCTATCAAAGTTGAAAATCCCCTTACCCACAACATCATCGTCCTGAAAGAAACTTACCTTGTCCTGACTGGAAAAGACGTCCTTACCCTTCCCAACAACAATCAACATTTTGATTTTTTGGATGGAGTCTGCAATCTCCTCAGCCACAACCTTTCTTTTCTTCTACCTATCTAGGTCCACAACAGGGGAATCGACAACAACTTGTTCGCTCTCATCCACAACCTTCCCTTTCTTTTGCATATTAGGGTCCACAATTGGGGAATCAACATCACCCTGTCCACCTGCTATCTTGAGGGGAGAGTTCCTCTCAAGCACTTGGCTCGCAGACCTTAAAACCAGTTTCTTCTTGCTTCCCACCTCCAACTCCTTCTACTTTGTCCCCAAAATAGGGGGTGATGACGATGCCTCACCAGCCAATTCATTCTTCTCCTTTAGGCATGAACTTGACATTTTAGCAGCCACCTCATCACTGCAGGTCTCATAACCCTTATTAGGGCTCGACACCCCTTTCTTAGACTTTCCCACTACAGGGGATTGTGGGACCACCTCCATGGAAGCAAGAGAATCTGGGACATAGTCCACATCCTCCTCAGATTTTGACTCCTTTTCCAAGACAAGTTTCCTCTTTTTCCCTTTTTTGATAACTGGATCCTCATTAGAAACTATTCCATACTCCTCCACTGGCTTCAATTGCTTACCCTTAGGGGTAGCAATTGGCTCAGACACCTCAAAGGTTTTAGCATAATCAGATATTAAAAGAATGAGCCCCACATGTAGAACCGGATTTTTGGGGTTTCTTTTATGGTCCTTGAGACCAGAATCCAATGACGCAAAGAGCTAGTAAGGAAAGGAAATTATTTTTTGGTGGAAAAATGATTGAGCATAATAAATTGGTAAGCATTCACCACAGAGAAGCGTCCTTCCAGGGTGATATATCTCATAAGTTGCTCGGCCACATCCCCCCACAACGCCTTGAGAGAGCTCCTCTGGTAACCACCACTCTTCGCCATCTTCAGGTCTTAAGCTTCATCCCCTTTGAAATATTTTTGCATGGCTATCTACGATTCCTTCTTGTCTTTGAAAAATTTCATACCATTCGTAGACAACCCAGTGATATTGGCTATAAAATCTTCATTCACATCAAACTTTGTTTCACCCAACTTCAAAACCTTGTTGTTCCATGCTTTTGCAAACAATGTTGTTGTCTATGAGTTGTTACCATGCAATCTTTCTAGGTACGAAGTCAGCCCACCTTTCTCTAAAACCTGCCACATCTCCGGCTTCTTCTTGACAACATCACAAGAGAAGTGCTATGTGCGGTTCCTATCTCCTCCCATGTCTGCAAAATTTGTAGAGTCAAGAAGCTTGAGAACATTGAACGCAATGAGGAGAAACCTCGAGAAGGAAATACAAAGAATGGTCACAATCCATGTGAAAAAAAATTAAGGAGAAAATAATGATCTTAGAGTTTCCTTCCCTACGGATATCAACCAGGGTACAATCAGCTCAATTCAAATCTAGCTTACCATCCTTCAACATAATCACCTACCACGTGAAGATAGTCATGTACGCCCCGAGCCTTAATAAATCATCATTCATTTTAAATTTGGAAATCATGATTAATACTTGCAATTACCTCCATAGGGAGGGAGTTGTTCAAACCCCATTCCCTAACACCTCTAACTCCAAGATTAGCAAAGACATCAGCTAATCTGTTTCCTTCTCTCAAAATATGAGAAATGTAATACTCATCAAAGGATTTAAGAATATCAATAGAATCCTTAATCAAAGATTCAATAGTCCATGAAGGGGCAACACAATTCTTCAGATTATTGATGATATTGAGAAAATCCCCCTCAAGCCATACTTTCTTATAGCCTTTAACTTGTGCCAACTTTAGACCATGATAGGTTGCAACCTTCTTTTGCGTAAGTGTTAATAACATGTTTTTTATAATTAATAATATTTTTGAGAAGTGACATTTATTTCACAATGCATAACTTTTTTTACAAAAAATATAAATTATAAATTCTTAAACATAGATTGGTAATACTAATATTTAATGCACACATAAATTCATAATTTTTTGTTACATATTTAATTTTTATTATTTTGAATTGAGATTAATTATAATTTAGACATAGGGTAAGTGCAAGAGAATGGGTCCACTTTTTAGTCAAAAAGTGAGTTTTTTTCCTAAAAATCAATGCTTGTCATAATTGATTACACATAAAATCTTAGCATAGTCTACAAATATGAAATATAAGTGTAGACACCTAAAATTTGATCATACCTAACCACACTTGACTTTACCCTATTCTACCCATTTAATTAAATAAATATTTATTATTTATTTATTTAATTCATACTCCACTTTAATTAAATATATATCTATTATTTAATTAATTATTTTATCCTTCACTTTAATTAAGTAAATATTATTTATTTCTTTTAATTATTGTATCCTTCCACATCACTCTTCTCCAATAATTAATTAAATAATTTATTTTTTAATTAAATATTGAGAGTTGTGATGAGTCCAAACAATGACTCATTTTTGTTAGGGTTTATCATATATTTGTTATTGTTACTATGGGGTTTTAGCACCTGGTACTGATACTTTCTATGTTATTTCCCTAAACTTATGAACTTTGGGCATGAACTTATCCCTATAACTATTGATAGTATTAACTTGCTATGTGATATATCTATATTAATTTTACATGTGATTGAATGAATGTTATTCTAAGGTGATTATGGATATACAATTGTCTTATGCATGCTAATGTCATGATAATGCAGGTTCACATTAAGATGCAGATATAAATGAGGCTTGCAAGGTGGAAGAAGTTTATGCCAACTGGCCGGTTACTAAAGGAGTAAAAGAAATGGACATTAAGAGGTCAATGGAGGGAAAACTTCTAGCTCGTGTGGAAGTTATAACTTACCTTTAAATGATCATGTGTGTTAGTTGAGTAGATTTAGGAGGTGTTGCTATGCTGGATCCTCGTTGAGACAAGTCTAGTTTGACTAAATCTAGCGCATACATAACCTCCTTCCTCTTTTTCATGCTTTCAATAAATGGTGTCCTCCTAGTTTGATGGATTCGACTGCCCAATTAGTTAGGGTTAGTTAGAAGCTTTCCTTCTATAAATAATGAGCAGATGTCCCTCTTCACAAGGTTGGATGTTCTGATATTGTACTCTCATTTTTCAGTTTCAAGAAATATAGTCATGTTGTTGTTATGATGTAATCATGTTTTCAATGAATGAAATGATACTTTGATTTGTTTCATCTAAGTTAGTTTAAGGAAGACTCATTCAAGGGGGGCCACTTGGTGAGAATTCCATCTACTCAGTTTAGTAGATACTTTTATGTTCAGTAATTAGTTACGGTCTTAGCAGTTGTTTGTTCCTGTAACCATTGGAACTTCGTTTTGTGTATGTTCCTATAGCCAAGGTAGACAGAGTAACTTCCTGTCTATTTGCTAAGATTTTTGTTTTTATCATTTATTTCAATTTAGTTTAGTTGTTGATGTTTAGTTTAGCTATTGATTCATGCTCAGTACTTATGCTAATTCCTTTCAAGCATTTTACTTTCAATATTGTTTCCTGTATAGTTATAGGATAAGGATGACTACAATTAAGTCCTAGTGCATAGACAGTGCTGACCCATTTCAAGTTCACGTCACTGGGTTGATAATGAAATGAACCTTCATGATGAGCAAGATAACTACTTAGTGAAAATATCTAATCTCTAAGTTATAGCTTTAAGGGATTAGTTATTGAACCATTAGAGGAGGCCAACATTTTTGGCACTGTTGCCAGGGATGGTGCCAAACTAGGGAGTTATTTGGAGTCATTTCCAGTTTCTTTCTTATTTTTAGTATCTCTAAAGTTTGTTCTTAGCATACCCTTCATTTGAATAAAGTAATGATTTGCTATTCTTTCACCAATTCTTTGTGTGAGTTGGTTGATACTAAGTTAATTTACCATATGCATAGAGGCGAGAGAAGAGATGCTCATGGGAGATTCCTTCCTAATGACCCTAATCCTAATAACCAGCTAGTTGAGTTTCAAAATTTTCTAAGAGATGAAGGAGAAGAGGAGGAAAATCCTTTTTCTTTAATGCATTTCCCAATTTGACCAGTTTTGAAACCTCCTCTGAAGAGCAAGCTGCCCAAAATCTGATTGAGAATCCATTTTCTTTGACAATCCATCAAGCAATTATGGCTGGCCAAAACCCAAATAGACCTAACCAACCATATTTTTCATTCCCTATCACTCACCATAATGAATTTGATAACCTCAAGAACATTCCTGCTTCAGTCCTTCCTAAATCTTGCGGGCTTGTAACAAAGGACCCTGACACTTTCTTGTTTGAATTTGATATCCTCTACATAAGCTATGATTACACTACCGATGCTCATAGGCTTAAATTTTTTCCTACTACCTTAAAGGAAGTTGCATTAAGGTGGTTTATGAGCTTAGTTAGGAATACTGTAGAGACTTGGGATGATATGTAAACAAAGTTTCATGAGAAGTATAAAGAATAATGTAGAGGTAGTGATATGAGAGGAGATGATATCTTCCGGATGCAGCAAACAGAGGATGAAAGTTTGGAGGACTATATTTCAAGGTTTCATGTTTTTCCTACAGAAATCTCCACATCATGCACTCAATGAAGAGTCTCAAAAGTTTCTCTTCCTTAGGAGGATCAATGAAAATTGCACTGATGCTCCAGACTTGATAGGAGGAGGAGATATCACCCAAGTTCCCCGGGATGATATTAAGAAGATATGTCAGAATTACTCCATGGAAACTATGAAGAAAGGAAGAGGTTACCAATATTCTATGGGTAAATCCTCCACTAATGGAGTTTCAAGGATGGAAATCACTCATTTTTTGGCAAATTTCAAGCAAGATATCATAAACAATATGGCCACTCAGCTAGATACATTTCAAGCAAAGAAGAGACATGAGAAGGAAAAGGAAATGTTGGAAGAATATTGTCCTCATTGTAAGCAAAAGAAGAAGGACTGCAAATGCAAAATGGTAGCCAACATTGACATCAAGAAAATTCCACTAGAATTTAGGCCAATTCAGGGTGATGATGATCGAGTTTTCTACATTACACAAAGAAGGCCATGGGCTCCAAGACAAGGTATGCCACCAGATCCATTATCTTTTAGTGGACCTTATTTGAATTCATATGCATCCAGTAATCAATGGAAACCCCCATACCCATCAAACTATGGAGGCTATCCACCTCAACCTTGGAACAACCCTCCAAATACTTGGCCCACTTACCAAAAATCTCCACCTTAGTGGCAACAATAGGGGAATTGGCATCAACCTCCAAGAAACTAGCAACAGATATCCCAATGGAGGGGAGGACATCAATGGCCAAACTAGGCAACTAGTTACATGCAACCACCTCCATAGCCTCAACAACCTACCACAATGCCTCCTCCTCCTAGCTCAAACTCTAGCACACCTAGACCTACTAAGTTACCAGCTCAACCCACACCTAACCCAAATAACAAACCACAACAACGGCTAGTCTACTCTGCAGATCCTAATCAATTTCTTGCATATGCTATAAGTGTGAGTGATATTCATCTGCATTCAGGAACCACTTTGTCATCCCCTTCCACTCTTATTATAACAGAGCTTCCTGCGGAAGAGGGGGAGCATCTAAATTTATTTGATATCCCTGCTCAGTCAAGTGTGCCCAAGAATCCTGAACTAATTCGACAGTTTGACCAAGACCCACCATTTCCTCAAAGGTTAGAAGTTGTTAAACAAAAGGAAGAAAAGGAAGAAACAACCTTTGATATTCTAGATCATTTGAAACACATATGTGTCAAGATACCTTTGTTGTAGGTTGTAAAAGATGTTCACATATATAGTAAGGCAATTAAAGAAGCATGTCTCAAAAAGTCAGGGAAGAAAAAGGACCCCACTACCGTTCATGTGGTAGGGTAGTTGGTAGATATTATGTTTGGGAAAGTAATTGTTCCTAAATATACTGACCCAGGTAGTCCTGTAGTTGGAGTCATTATAAATGGAATCCAAGTAAAGAATGCTCTAATAGACTTGGGGGCAGCTATCAATGTGATGACTAAGGGTATTTGCGACAACTAAATGTTACAAATATGAGACCTACTCCTACTGTCCTACAGCTTGCTAACATTTCTACTATCAAACTAGATGGTATAGTAGAAAACCTTGTTGTTACTCTTGAATCTTGGGAATATCCAAAATACTTCATGATCCTTTCCCCTAAAGCTACATTAGGAGGGTATCCCATTATTTTGGGAATGTCGTGGTTAGCTACAATAGATGCTTACATTAGATGTCGGTCAAGGGACATGACTATTTATGATAGGAGAAGCACTAAAAAGCTTGTCCTTTATCCTCCTACCCAACCATCCCATGATATGGACAACCCCATCTAGACACATGTTGGAGAAGAGGCCAAGGAGGTCAATGCAGTGGCATAACTCATGATGATAGGCATAAGTCCTTTCATGCAGCTTTAGGAAGAAGATGAAATATTATCTCATATAATTAAGAACCATTGTGAAGTGCATGAAGAACCACCCACTCATGAATCTAGTTCTGCATGTCCATTGCAAATACTTCTGCCAGCTTCTCTTGCACTTGAATTTCCTACATCAACATATATGCTTCATATATTGTTACCGCATGAATTGAAAATTCCAAGCATTAGTGAAACAACCATGATTGATTTGACCACACAAGTACAAGTTTTAGAGGGGAAACATTTGAATATTAATAGCAAACCTAGTCAAGAGCAATAGTTGTCCCTAACAAACCTGTTACAATTGCATCAGCATGCATTTGCATGGGATTACCACGACATGAAAGGATTAGATCCCTAACTCTGTACTCATAGGATCTACATTAGAGATGAATGCACACCAGTAAGGCAACCACAAAGGAGGATCAACCTTGCATTGAGGGAGATTGTGAAAGGAGAATTACAAAAGTGATTGGATGCAGGATTTATCGACCCTATCTCAAACAACCAATGGGTGTCCCCTTTGGTAATTGTGCCTAAAAAGGGAGGTAAATGGAGAGTTTGTGTTGACTATAGAGAACTAAACTCTATCACCAAAAAGGATCACTTTGAATTCACTTGTAGGTAAGCAGTATGTTTCCTTCTTAGATTCAGTGGTTATAATTAGATACAAATTACACCTGAAGATCAGGAGAAGACAACTTTCATGTGTCCTTGGGGGACTTATGTCTATTTTGTACTCCCATTTGGTCTATGCAATGCACCTGCAACCTTCCAAAGAGCAGTTATTAGTATATTTTCAGATATTTCACATGATTGAATGGAAATCTACATGGATGATTTCACTACTTATGGTACCAATTTTGCAGAAGCATTAGAAAACCTAAGAAAGGTTTTGCAGAGATGTGAGGACCATAATTTGTCCTTGAACAGTGAGAAATGCTTTATGATGATGCAAGGAGTAGTCCTTGGCCATTATATCTCTCAGAAAGAAATTCAATTGGACCCAACCAAAATTGAGGTAATTACCAATATTTCTATTCTTGTCAAGCAAAAAAATGTTAGAAGCTTCTTGGGACATGCAGGATACTATAGGCACTTCATAAAAGATTTCAGTAAGATGGCAACACCACTTTACAGTCTTCTAACTAAAGATGTTGAGTTCCAGTGGACAGAGGATTGTGATAAAGCATTCTCTGATTTAAAAACAATATTAACCCATGCTCCTATGCTCAAAGGCCCTAATTGGGGACTCCCTTTCCATATTCACACAAATGCATCTAATTATTCTATAGGGGGTGTCTTAGGATAAAAAGAGTGAGGAATAGAGAATGCAATCTACTTTGTCAACAAGAACCTACGAGGGGTTGAGTTTAACTACACAGTGACAGAGAAGGAGATGTTGGTAGTTATTTATGCTCTCAACAAGTCCATACATTATATCACAGGATACCAAATCTTTTTCCATACAAATCATGTAGCCATAAAATACCTTATGAACAAGCCATTGATTTCAGGAAGGTTAGCAAGGTGGTTGTTGTTAATGGAAGAATTTGATATCACCATTATAGATAAGCCAGGTAAGGAAAATGTTGTGGCATATTTTCTCTCTAGATTGACTACATTAGAGAACACTCAAGTCATTGATGACTCCTTTCCTAATGAACATTTGTTCTCCATCAGTGTGCATACACCTTGGTATGCAGATATAGCTAATTATTTGGTCATAGGAAGAGTTCCCCCTTATTTTTCTCCAAAAGAGCAAGGGGTTCTCATTGAGAAAACTTTTCCATTCTCATGGATTGTAGGTTGTTTATTCTATATTGGACCAAATCATGTGATGAGAAGATGTGTAATAGAGGATGAAACTTATGATATACTACATGCATGCCATAATGAACCCTGTGGGGGACACTTTACATCTAAGAGAATAGCCATGAAGATTCTCAATGCAGGGTATTACTAGCCTACACTTCATAAGGATGTAAACAACTACACTAGGAAGTGTGATAGGTGTCAAAGGATGGGCCGACCAACTAAATCAGATGAGATGCCTCTATACCATCAAGTAGTTATCACACCATTTGATAAATGGGGACTTGATTTTGTAGGTCCAATTGATCCACCATCAAATGACAAATCTTACATCTCGGTTTGTACTGATTATGTGACTAAATGGGTTGAGGTCAAAGCCATGAAACATGCTAGGGACAATAAAGTTGCAGAATTCCTCTATGAAGAAATATTCACACGCTATGGAGTTTCTAGAGACATATTCACAGACCAAGGGGCTCAATTCACATCCACTCTTGTCACAACATTAGTGAATGAGTATAATGTCAAGCATAGAAATTCTACACCCTATCACCCTCTAGCCAATGGCCAGTCTGAGGTGACACATAAAAGATTGGGAAAATAGGTTTCCAGAAGCTGTCTGGGCCTATAGAACAACTTGGAAAACTACCACTGGCGTTATTCCCTTTGAGTTATTATATGGAAAAATAGCCATGATGCCTATAGAGTTTGAACACAAAACTCTTAGAACAACACTAGACCTTGGAATAGATATATCTGAGGCATAGAAGGACAGGGTTATGCAACTAAATGCCTTAGATGAGATGGGGAAATCATCCCTCCACCGTGCTAAGATGGTGTAGAACCAGAGAGTTAGATGACATGATAAATACATCAAAGAAAATAAGTTCCACCCAGGTGACTAGGCACTTATTTATGATTCCAGGTATAAAGACAACTTAGAAAAACTCCAAAATTGGTGGTTGGGACCATATGAGATTGCAGAGGTCTTCTCCAATGGTGTTGTTCAACTTACAACAATTGATCCTATTAGGTTCAAGCTCCTAGTCAATGGTCATCGTCTTAGGCTATATCATAAACCTGTATCAAAATAGGAATTCATGCAACAATTCATTGAATACCAGAATTCTGAAGTTCCTATAGCCAAAGGAAGTGGACCTAGTGTCCATCCTTCTAGCTAGTCAAAGGTACGCATGCAACCATAATAAAGGTTTCCACTTTTTGTGGGAATTCATTTCTCCATCAATAAACCTAATCACCCATTCATCTCCATCTCTCTCTCTCTCTCCATTACTTCACTGCACCATCACTTCATTTAATTGCTCAACTGTACCTTTTGGTGACCGATACTTTCTTCCACATTCTTTGGAAAAGACATTCCAACTTTTCAGGTACGTGCATAACAACTTCATGTATATTGATTACCTTACATGCATTTATTTAATTACTATACTTTAATATTGGTATCTCACTTAGCAAATCTTTTTAGTATGCCCTGTTATATAATAATTTCATCCTAGCCTATGCAGACACATGCTTTTATTTAGGTTGGGGGGGGGGGGAGTGTGAACCTACATGTTATACATGTCATCAATCATATTTCATGTGCCAACATGACAACAAATTTGAAATGATGTAGTTGAAGTGACGTTTTGCATGCATGATATGACATTAAGCCGCCACAATTTTCTTTTATAATACCCATCCTTTATATTTTCTTTACTGCCTTAGTCGAAATCATAATGCCACTAAAAAGGTAAAATTGAAGAGGACATACGACAGTGGTGTTAGTATTGGTGAGAATGCAAGAAGCAGAAGAGAAATTGGGTTTTCAAAAGAAGGATTGTAGGAAAAAAGTCTTTACATAGGTGTTTTCCAGAGTGTGAGTGGAGGCAATGGGAGGACAACTAATCATAAATGAACCAATTCACCAGGTAATCCTATAGGATGCACTTTGTGAGCCTGAATTTAGAAATTGTGATTGGCTAGATTACTTTCTGAAGCTAATTTTTTTTAATAACAGACCCCAATGTATCTCTAAATTGTGGTTGGCTAGATTACATTGCAGTAGAATTTGCACAAACATTTTCTAATGGTAAGGAAATGGTGAAAGGATTAAAAGTTATAGCGACCAAAGAAAGGATTGTTGAAGTGATAGGCTTGGTTGCTAAAGGAGAACCCTACCTTGCTTCTAGGTATGCTAGATCAGCTAGAGCAGAATTCACCGAGCCTAGTGATCCTCTGCTTGTTATAGATAAGTAAGGAACAAGAGGAACTTCTCTGCCAGAAACATGGAAGCAAGTTGTTGTTTATATCATCAAATACATTACCTATGAGGGTCACCAATCCTGTCTCAATTCTATGCATTTCAATCTTTTGAATCACATGAGACATGGCAAGACAATGAATGTGCCAAACGTCTTGTACAATCTTCTTGCAATCATGGCTATTGAGACACAAAAAGGTAGGGAAAATTTTGTTTCCCATCATTGTTTGATAAAATTGCTGGTAGAAAAATCTTTGCAAGAAGTGTCTAGTATGTCATGGGATGAATTTTTGAAAATTAAGAAGTTCAGATTGGAAAATATGGGTCCTAGAGGTCAACCCCTAGCTCATAGGTTAGTGGGGATGAGGGTATTATTAAAATCACTCCTAGAGCTTCAAATTCTGAAGTAGTTCCTAGTACAAACCCTCCTGCAATAGAACCTACAGTAGAAATTAATTCCTCTGAATCCAAGCATGTGGGTGAGGATAGTTCATCTTTAGACCCCAATGTCGACGTTTTCCCTAAAACCACAGTTTTCACTAGGGTTGCTACTCGAAAGGAGGAAGCAAAAATAAGAAAAGCATAAATTAGCAAAGGGAAGGCCAAGAAGAAAAAACCAAAAAAGGTAAACCCTAGCCCTAGGAAGCAGAAAACTAAAGAAACAAAGCATCCTCAAGCCGCTGGGAAAAATGAAATTCCTCCAAAGAAATCAAAACTGGCCAAGTCTGCTACTGTTGTGCCTCCAAAAAGGAGCCATAGACTCAGAGGGAAACCTGGGATGAAGGAAGAAGCTCCTAAGGAGCAAGTAAATATAGAAGTAGTAGAAGTTCCTAAGGAGCAGGAAAATATAGGATTGGAAGAACTTGTTGCAGACCAAGTTGAAAATCTGGAACCAGTGCAAGCAGAGCAAGTTGAAAATCTGGAACCAATCCTAGAAGAGCAAGATGAACAACAGGAACCAGTGCAAGGAAATATCCTAGTAGGAAAGAAAAAACCTCCTACTTTTTCATCGGCATCAATAGCCTTAGACCTTTGGAAAGAAATGTAGGAGAAAGAAGAAGAATGGAATTAAAAAAAATCAAGCTACAAGAAGAGATCAATAAGAAAAATAAAGAAATTGAGGAGAAGAATGTAGAGATTGTTGCATTAAAAGATAAGGTAGACAATGTGGTGACTCTAATACCACAAATTATGGGATGTAGGACTCCCCCAAGGGTATATGCATTGCATTTAAAGGAGTGCCATCTTTCTTTTAAGTTTTCAAGGGTCATATCTGGTCTAAACTCTTCCATTGAAACCCCACAAGAATTTTTCCAAGCTTATCAATCCTCTCCTGAGTCAAACCACAATAGTGGTTTACAAATTATATGAGGAAGGAAATTTCATTTTTTCCTTTTCCCCAAACTCAATGGGTTCGGTCGAACTCAATGGTTCGACCAAACCTCATTATAGGTTCGACCAAACACATATGTTCGGTTGAACCATTGGTTCGACTGAACCCACAAACCCTAAATAAAAATAATCATATTTAAATGGGTTCGGTCGAACATGGGTTCAACCAAACCCCTTTAAATATGACAAAAAACAAAAAAATTCTCATTTTCGATTGTCATTTTCACTTTCTTTTTACTAGTTGCTTTCCTTGGTGAGTGCTGCGAACCGAGACCGTGACGGTGAGCAAACTGACTTCATCTCTCTGGTGAATGCAAACTCAACTTCGTTTCTCCAAAGTTCATCAACCCGACTTGCATATCGAGCACCAGGTATGTGAAATTCGAATTTTGTAGAGTTCAAAATGCATTTATTTGTTAAATTTTGAAACCCTAAATGTGAATTTTTTCAAATTTGTTGAATTCAAATTGCATTTGTTTGAAAGTTTTTAAAGCGTTTTTAACATACACTATTTTGCTTCCACATTTTGCATACATTTTTATGTCCTATGTGTAAATGAAATATGCCTTCCCATTTCAGCAATCAAAGCTATGGATAGTCTACTCCTAAATGGAAAGACCAAGTGAAACATATATAAGAACTTAATAGCATATGGAAACAAACAATATAAAGTTATGAAGTTCAAATAGAACCACAAGTTGTATCATTTGTAACATTAAAAATGTCCACTCTACACATTTTTGGTGGTAGGTAGGTATTGCACAATAAGATAGAGGATGTAAACTGATTAAGACTTGGATAGTATTTTAAAAGGAGTTTGAGGTGTGGAAACACTTCCCATATTAACCTATCAAGAGATAAATATGCAAAATAGATTTAATTTTAGTTACAAGAAAAATGTATAAATTATAAATTTATAACATAATTATGTACATGGGAAAATCCTCTTGGAAGAAAAATCCCACAACCAAAAACATGAACCAATTATATTATTTGATAATAATATCATTTACAATAAAATATTCATGTGCATACCCTTATAGTAGTATCATCAACATGTGAATATGGAGTAATTTCTAGTAGCATGATGATACCTACAAAATCATTATGCTTTCTCCATCTCAAGCACCCATAAATAGGAAAAATTTAAACCATAAACCAAGTGTGGTTTACCAAAACCATGAGCCAAAATAATGACCTAAAAATGGCACCAAATTTGGCACAAATTCCAACACCATATTCCTTGACTTGGTTTATAGGATGTATTTAGCAAATGCTTTACATCTTGTAAAAAAATTCAAATCCTCCTCCTCATAACTGACACTCCATTTTTGACATATTCAAACCCATTATTTAAGATGATCTTGATGATTTTCATAATTCTAATCAATATTCTAGTGTAACCCCCCTTTTTTATTCTCTTATGTGTCATATAACATTTCATAAGTAATTCACATCTTACAATTTCATACAATGCTCTTATAACTTCTTAAATATATAAAAGGGACAACCCTAGTTCAATTAGGATTATTTAATTATTATCACCTACATCCATTCATTACATGTTATTAGTTTTTAGTTGCACACATTATTAGGAAATATGCATTGTCTAAGCAATTGGGGTATATTGCATGTTTGAGAGTGTTTTCCTTGATCTTTTATCTAGTTAAGTTAATATCCTTTAAAATCTTGTTTTATGGAGTTTTCATCTTAACTCTTATATGGCTAGTAAATAAAATGACGATTGAATCATTTTTTGATATAATAGCTAATGACAACCATATAAAGAGCCACATTAAAGAAGATGAAAAATAATTATCAAGACTATGATTTAGATACATATGTTGCTAAACAAGATATTTTCCTAAATTGATAATTACGTATTCATGCACCTCTCCACCCTAAATATCCTCACTCATTGGCTAGTAATTTATATAATGTATTAGGTGGCTATCCTTAGGGAATTAATACTATTCATATTATTACCACTCTAATGGATTTTAATAATGTTGTACCCTCTATGCATCCATCTACCCTTCATCCTCTTATAATGATTCCTCGTATCATACTATAGTTACCACTTCCATGGGATCCACCACCCATGTCCTACCACTTTTCTCTCCACTACTATTTTTATTATCTCCCATCCTTTTATATATGTTCACACCATTATTACTACTAGCACTATCCTATACAGATATGTTCTTCATACCATTCCTCCTTATCCTATGAAAATATTGTTGGTGTAATTAATTATTTAATTACACTTTAGGATAAGTTTACTTAGGTACTTATTTATTTCCTAGGATAATTATCATTTAATTCTTATCTTATCTTATTGAGCTGTCTTTTTTCTCAAGATAAGATTAGGGTTGCTTTTTCCTATTTTATTGCATCATTTCCTTTTCGAAGGCTTTTGTATTATTTGTAAAACTATTACATTCAATAATCAATAATTCTGATTTTTGCTTGCACACATTGGCTCTGAGGGTTTACAGAACTTCTGTTGTTTTTTGTTCTGAATATCTTTGCATGTGATAGGTGATTGCTTGTAGGTGTTCTTGGGGACTGTGAAGTTGGGTTTTCAACTTCTACATGGTATCAGAGCTTCAGACCTGTCGCTGCTTGTTCGTGATTTGAAGATATTCTCTCATAGTGTCCTTTTCTGTGCAAGGGTTTCAAGTCAAGTTGATTTTTGGTAGATCTGGGGGTAGGTGAAATTTCAGAGCATTTTGGGCTCAAACATGCTTCGCAATCGCGATTAGAGTGTCCAAAAACCCCAAAAAAGCCTTTCGTTTCGTCGATTTAGGCGAAAGTTGAAAAAAAAGGCAAAAAAAAATTAGCCCCTAGGCCGTACAGCCCTAGGGCACGATCTCTGAGGCAAAAACGTGCAAAAAACTTTAAAAAAAAATTAAAAAATAAAAGTTTTTTTTGAAAAATTGCACGGCCAGTTAAAAAGGTTCGCGCCACCGGACTACCACCAAGCGGCCACCGGATCACCGCCGCGCCACCGTTTCTACCACCAGATCACCGCTGTGTCATCGTTTGTGCCACCACCACCAACGGTCAATACCTCCGCCCCGCTGCTCCTGCCACCACTGTTGGCGGTAGCCACCTCTGTCCAACCCTTGCACTCAGCGGGTGGTCATGTTGTGACCTGGAGCCAACAACGACCGCTGAGGAGATCACCGCCGGAGCTACTTGCCGATGGCCGCATGTGACCAACATCTATAACCGCTAGCTGTCTCTCTAACTGCCGGCGGATTTTTTTAAGGCCCCCTGCAACGGATGGTCCTATAAGCGACTAGGAGCTAAAGCCGAAAGGGGCCAATTTTTTGCACCTGTTTAGGCTGGAAGTCCCATTTTCAGCACTTTTTTTCATTTGCTTATAACTTTTGCAAACGGAGTCGTTTTTTCGAAAACGAATAGTCGCTAGAAAGCTAATTCGACGACTGATTTGATGGTGGTGGTTTTATTTTTTGATTTTTCCGTTTTGGTGCCTTTTTCGCTTGTCAAAGCCGAAGTTGTTGTTTTCACTCTGGGAGGCGTAACTTTTGCGTCCTGGCTATGTTTTTAAAAAACAAATAGGTGTTGGAAAGCTAGTTCCGCCCTCTTCTCAAATCTTAAACCTATTTTTTGCAGAATTTTCACCAAGTATCTTATTTTTTTGTCAGAACTCAGCCTTTATCTTTTGAGTTATTTTCTTGGGAAACGCGCAATTAGGAGTTTTTTTTGAGATCCAAGAGGAATATTTTTTATTTGAGAGTATATACTGTTGTTTTTCTATCATGAATTTACATCACATTGCACCCCTTACTCCATTCAACTATTTTTGTTGGAAAAAACAAATGGAGATTCACTTGAAACATAAAAGGTTGTATAGGGTAACCATGGGTACAAAAATTGAACCTACATGTGCTACTGAAAAGAGAAAATGGTTTAATAGGTGTGATGAAGCTTATGGTACATTATGTCTGTCTCTTTCATCTGACCTCCTTTTCCACATTGAATCTTGCACTACACCAAATGAGGTATGGGATACTTTGGAGTCTTTGTTTGGGAAGCAGGATACTCTGAGAGGGTTTCAGTTAGAGAATGAGCTTATTGGCTTAAATCCTAGGGATTTTGACAGCATCCAGGAGTTTTTCACCAAACTCAAGTCTCTTAGATTGCAATTGTCACAATGTGGTGTTCAGAAAGAAGACTCTCAGTTGATATTGTCCATCCTTTCTAAGCTTGGACCTGATTATTTAGTTTTTGTATCTACCTTTTATGCCACTATGGATGCACTTGGTACGAGATTCACTATGCCATCTCTTGATGACTTTGCTTCATCTCTCACTTGAGAGAAAACTAAGTTAGCTAGCATGGGCACCGTGAAACCTTCTTCCTCTTCACATGCACTTATTGCATCACAAGAGCCCAGAGATCAGAAGGCTTCTACAGGAAAAGGAAAGAAACAGAAACAAAAGGATTCCAAACCTCATGAGCAGCAAAAGGAGTCCTCAGATTCATCCTCCTCTTCTAAGGGGAAATCATTTAGGAAGGAGAAGTCTACATGTGCATATTGCTAGAGGGAAGGACATGCAAAACATAATTGTTACAAGAAGGACATTGATGAGCTGAAACATCTTCTTCAGAAACATCAGATTGATTTTCCTTCTAGGATGTCTGCATCATCTTCTTCTCCTCATTATTCTTCTTTAGAGCAGCATAACACATGCACAACTAGTTTACATACTTCATCAGATATGAAGGGACATGCTCTTTGTGCTTCTTCAGGTATTGGATCAGGGAGATGGCTTCTAGATTCAGGAGCATCTCATCATATGGCATTTTTGCAGTCTATGTTCACTTCCTTTGAGCCTTGCACTATGTCTCCCATTTTGATGGGAAACAACACTTACCTGAGTGTTACAGGGAAGGGGTCTATTAGTTTTGGGGATCACTCCTTTCAGGATGTCTTGTGTGTCCCTCACTTGACACATAACCTTTTTTCCATCTATCAGATAACGCATGGGGGCAATGGGAGATCTGTGGAGTTCACACCTGATTCGGTTATCATTAGAGACTTGGAGAGTAGAGTAGTCATTACTACTAGGATAGTGGATCACTCCTCTCGGTTGTATTCCTTCACTGATTTTTCTACTGGTGGTGCTTCTGTTCCTATAGTTTTTCCTCACACTTCGCATGTGCATCATCATTCAGAGGAGAGATTTGGCTTCTTGAACATTGGTCTTCTCACTTCGGATCCTGTTCTCGAGCCTTCTATTCCATCTCCTCCACCTCATGTTGCTTCTTTTGTTTTAGTGCAGCAGGGTCCAGTTGATCATACATCTTTGGAGGTTTCTATTGAGTCTTCACCTACTTCGGCTTCTTCATTTGTTGAGGTCACACCTGCTTCTGTGGAGACATCTTGGGCTGCACCTATTCCACCTTTAGAGATTTATTTTATTCGGCCTCTTCCCTCTCACTTCTTTCTGGAGATGTAGTTTCTTCACTTCTTTTGGAGTTACTTCATTTTGGGGGGGATCTGTGGTCTCTTTCTTCCTCTCTTATGGGGGGATTCATTTTTGTATCTTTGTGATGGATGGTGTCCTTGGGGGGTCTTATGGAGTCCTCCATCTTTAATCACTTAGGTAGTTTATTGCATTCTATTTTGGGGAGGAGTTTTGTTCCCATGTGGTTTTCTCCTTTACCCCATTTGATTTAGTTTGCATTGCATTTGTAAATGAGTACCTGATCAGGCCTTGTTGTCGGGACTCATATTTGCATAATAATTTGCTTCTCCCTAAGTTGCACTTATGGGGGGGTGTTGGTGTAATTAATTATTTAATTACACTTTAGGATAAGTTTACTTAGGTAATTATTTATTTCCTAGGATAATTATCATTTAATTCTTATCTTATCTTATTGAGCTGTCTTTTTGCTCAAGATAAGATTAGGGTTGCTTTTTCCTACTTTATTGCATCATTTCCTTTTTGAAGGCTTTTGTATTATTTGTAAAACAATTATATTCAATAATCAATAATTCTGATTTTTACTTGCACACATTGGCTCTGAGGGTTTACAAAACTTATGTTGTTTTTTGTTCTGAATATCTTTGCATGTGATAGGTGATTGCTTGTAGGTGTTCTTGGGGATTTTGAAGTTGGTTTTTATATAATGTATTAGGTGGCTATCCTTAGGGAATTAATACTATTCATAATATTACCACTCTAATGGATTTTACTAATGTTTTACCCTCTATGCATCCATCTACCCTTCATCCTCTTATAATGATTCCTCCTATCATACTATAGTTACCACTTCCATGGGATCCACCACCCATGTCCTACCACCTTTCTCTCCACTAGTATTTTTCTTATCTCCCATCCTTTTATATATGTTCACACCATTGTTACTACAAGCACTATCCTATACAGATATGTTCTATTGGAGTTAAAATGACACTGAGAGGGGAGGGTGAATCAATGTCTTAACAGATTTGACCAAATTTCAAAAATTCAAAAACCATAGCTCAGATTTGATCTCAATAATACTCTGATTAATGCATTCATGAGTTGAATGTAATCATTCATAAACAGAATTGAGAAAAGTAATAATCAGTGAACATAAAAAACAACAACATTGTAAAGCAGAGAGCACACAAAAGAACAAAGAGACAAAAGATTTTGCCGAGTGGAAAACCCTCCTGGGGTATAAAAACCACTCCTAAACAGCCTTACTGGCTTAATCTTCAAAACCACTGTTAACAATGCCTTATAGGCTAATTTCTAAGCACCAACTCAAGGAGCACCAACCCCTCATTTAGAGACACCAATCTCAAGGAGCACCAACCCCTTACTCAGATTTCAGAATTACACTCATAATATCAGAGGATCTCTCTGTTTTCAGTTAAGCACATATTTCTCTATTTTTTCGTCTACAAAATACCCTAAGGATTACAACTAGAGAACTTACATTCTTTTCAACACAGATTTTTATATACATTTCAAGTATGTCTGTCATAATGAAAGTCTTCAAAGAATGCGTTTTTCATAAGAATCTGAAACTCACTTGCCAATTTTAGAATCTGAAGCTAAATAATGACAATCTGTAGATGATGGAAAAAATCAAGAGTAACGCCTGTCCAGAGGGCTGCAAATAATCCATTATTTCAAAACCATGACTGCCCACAAGCTAAGAACCATAACCTCCCAATTCTCAGAGAATATTTTGTCATGTAACCATTCTGAGATTCGATGCCAACCAATGATGTCGACCTGCAACTATATTTAGAAAATCACATGTCGGCCACAGTGATTGAGTCTTCGTTAATCATTCGTTGAGACATCCAAACAAGTATGCCAAAGGCAATTATAATGTTGATCGTTCCTTTGGTCCCTGTGCGTCGCGATGACCTTCTGCCATCGGGAAGAAACCATATCGAAGATCTTTTATGTTTCCCTAAGATCACATTTCTGTTATATTTGTTTCATTCGCTGAGACACAAGAGTCTTTCTCACCAAGACATGCCCTTTTGTTTCATTCACTATCGCTATAGCCTTTTGATATCAGAGAGACATCTTGTAGACAAGTCTTTATTTTTCCGAGAGCCCCCATGAACAAACATGTCGCCGTGACAATTCAATACCTATGCCGAAAGAAACTTTATCACTGTCAGTCATCCCTCTGTTTGTCGCTATGACATTCTGCTGTCAGGGAGACGTTATGTAGATTGCCCCATGTTTCACCGAAATTCCACATGATACACATTGGTCGCCGTGACACATGGTTTTTCTTGCCGATGATCCTTCTATCGTATGAGTGTCGCTATAGCATACCGTCATCAGGGAGACCTCTCGTAGAATTCTTGAGTCATACCGAAAGTCACCAACCATATTGTGTGTCGCAGAGACAAGACTGATCCTATGCCGACAAAGACCTTTTGTGTTCCATCGGCGAGACTGGAGGTCACTCGCCGAGACCTCACGCCGAAAACCCTAGCTCTTACCAAGATGTATGCCTTTATGTTGTCGGTCAGTATAAGAAATCAAACTCGCTAAGACCTTTCTTCGATGCACATGAGTCATACCGAAATGCTTTATCCACTCTGAGTCGCTAAGACATTACAAACTCGCTGTGACCCTATACCGATGACTCTAACTCTTACCGATATAACCTTTGTGCACAAGTCGGTAAGACACCACGAAATCTCTATGACATTTCATCAAAGCCACAACCTTTGCCGATAAGACCTTTTGGTGCACGGTCGGTGAGACAATATATCTTCGGTGAGACCACATATTGAATACAACAATCCTGCCGAAAGACTTCCACATGCATTAGTCGGGGAGACATCACCCTTTTCGCTATGACCCTTCACCGAAGCCTTAAACTCTTACCGATATGTTCCCATTCAACCTCCGATTGGTGAGACAAAGCAATTTCGATGTGACCACATACCGACGGTATAACTTATGTTGATATAATCCTTTCTGTTGCCGAAACAAAATAGAATGTCATGCCGATAGATGCCTGGAGATGGTTCTCGATCGCTGTGACATCAAATAAGTCTTGCCGATATGATCTTTCAACGGAGGTCGATGTGACATACCAATTTCGCTAAGACATCATATCAATGCCGCAACTCTTGCCGATATGAACTTTCTTGTGCCGGTCGCCAAGACACAAAGCGCTCGATGAAACAACATGCCGATAGGGATTACTTATGTTGATGAACCTCCTTATGTATTAGTTGGTGAGACCTGACTCATTTGGAAAGACCTCTCCCCAGTGAAAAATACTCATGCCGATAGACCTTTCCTTATGTCGCCAAGACCACGATCAATGTCATGCCAAAAGCTGCCTGTATGTAAAATCAAATCGTTATGACATCAGAAACATCTTGCCAATAAGCAACACAAACATTTATCATAAAAACGGATCGGGGAGACCCTAGCATTTTCACGCCGAAATGTTCTTTTTCTGTCACCAAAACAATGTACAAATAAGATAACCTGAGATAGGATAAAGCATGAGAAACCAATCTGAAACTATGTGCAAGTAGAATCAACAGAAAGGAATTTTGTCATCAAGGACAAACCATATGATCACAACTGAGAACCAACAAACTCCCCCTTTTTCCTTGATGGAAAAACACAAATGACTCTCCCCCTTTTTTCCTCAATGACAAAGAATAGAAGAGAAGAATGTGCAATGCCAGGAAACACAACTGAGAAGCCAATCAAATACCATGAGAAACAGCTGCAAAAAGAGTAACAGTGCAGCAACCAAGATTGTAGGAGAGTTGTAAGTGAATCAAAATATATAACATGCTCCCCCTAAGCCAATGCTTGTAAAATCAGAGAAGTAAAGATTGAGAGATAACTCCTAATCAAAGTCTCAACCTTTCAAATAACTCTTTAGCTAAGGGCTTAGTAAAAATATCAACCACCTGATCTTGTGAGCCAACAAACTGTAAGCAGACTTCATTAAAAATTTTAGGCTCAAACTGAGTAACTAAACAAAAAGCAATTTGTGCCTTTTCATCAGATTCTACAACCTTTCTTCTAGTTTGAACTCCTGCATTTTTATCCCCAATAATCTGATCTTTGGGGTGATATTTAGCTAGAGATTTTGATGCAACCTTTTCAGGACTTGCTGTTTCATTTTTAGGGCTTGCTGAATTAGTATTAGGCTTTGCTGTTTCAGCTCCTTCTGAAATTATTTCTAGTTCAAGTTCTTCTTCCTCATTATCCTGCAAAGATTCAACATACAAATGTGGTCTTTCATCAAATTTTACATTAAAAACTTCAACAATCTTATTAAGCCTTTTGTTAAGGCATTTATAAGCTTTGCTATGAGTTGAGTATCCCAAAAAGATACCCTCATCACTCTTTGATTGAAAGCTCCCAAGGTTATCATCATCTTTCTTGATAAAACACTTACTTCCAAAAATTTTAAAGTGTTTGACAGAAGCAGTTTTTCCATACCAAAGTTCATAAGGAGTGTGTTTAGATTTCACCCTAAGCTGCACTCTATTCAAAATGTATACAACTGTATGAACAGCTTCTTTCCAATACATATCAAACAACTTAGCTTCATCTAGCATGGTTCTAGCCATTTCTTTTACAGTTCTATTCTTACGTTCAACTACCCCATTTTGTTGAGGTGTTTTTGTTGCAGCATACTGTCTTTTAATGCCCTGTTGTTCATAGTAATCAATAAAATCTTGAGAAGTGAACTCACCTCCTTTGTCAGATCACAGACATTTAAGTTTTAAATCAGATTCCTTCTCAACCAATCTATGAAAGATTTTAAACCTTTCAAATGCTTCTGATTTGTGCTTAAGAAATGTGACCCAAACCATTCTAGTATAATCATCCACAAACAACATAAAGTACCTTTCACCATTAATAGACCTTGTTCTGGTTGGTCCACATAAATCAATATGCACAAGCTGTAAAGGTTTTGAAGAAAAATGTTCTTTTGTTTTGAAACTGATTTTAGTTTGTTTACCACTTAGACATTCTTTGCACACAGAATTTTATGGCTTGTTAAGGATTGGTAAACCTCTAACATTCTGATTCTTACTGATTCTAACTAGATTTTCAAAGTTTATGTGTCCTAATATTTTATGCCATAACCAGCTCTCTTCAATTTGGCCCATTAAACACATACCTTGATTATTGTCATTGCTTGATGTGTCGAGAAGATTGTACACATTTCCTTTTGTCCTCCTTCCAGCTACAATGGCCTTTCCAAGCTTGTTCTTAATCTCACATCCCTGCGAAGTGAAAAGAATATGATAACCACTATCACAAATTTGACTAACACTTAGAAGATTGTGCTTGAGACCTTCCACATAGTACACATTATAGATAGGAGTGTCTTCATTCAAAAGAAGTGAACCTCTACCTTTAATTTGAATACTAGAGTTATCACCAAACTTAACATATCCACCTACATAATCTTCAAGATTTATAAACTTATCCTTGTCGCCAGTCATATGGTTAGAACATCCACTGTCCAGGACCCATAAGTCCTTTTTCTTGGAATGAAAAGTAGTTTGAACCAACATAGTTTGCTCAATGTTGTTGACAGTCTTAGGTTTCCAAACCTTTTTAATTTTCTGTTGTTTAGATTGTAGATCAGTTCTGCACTGTTTGACAGAATGTCCCAAAGTATTGCATTTAACTGATCTGTCTTACAAAACCATAGTGTTGTCTAAGACCAAACCTGGGTATTCTAGGATTCATAAGCCTACATGTTCTCACCTTATGGACAAACTTGTTGCAGAAAAAACAATAACCATAGAAGAAGGGATTGTATCTGTAAGATGATCTATTACCTTTCAAGGGCTGAAAATGATTCTTACCAAAATCGGAGTGATTTGGACTTGAACCCTTGATTTCAGAAGAGGGGTTTTGTTTTGTATTATCAAATGAACATTCACCCTTTTCAAAACCAATACCGGTTTTATCTTTATATAGCTTTTGCTTGCTGAGCATCTCATCCAGTTTTAGAGTGCTTTCATATTTTTCAATTTCCTTCCTAAGACAGACTACTTCTTGTTCCAGTTTTTGAATTTCTTGATCTTTGCAGCTTATAGTCTCTTGAAGATAGTCTTCAAGTCTTTTAGCTTCTTCAAGCTGAGTTTTCAGAGAGACCATTTCTTGATCTGGTTTATGTTCTTGAGCAAGAACTTGTTTTTTGAGTTTTCTGACCTCTTGTAAAGCACATTTCAGCTCACTTTCAAGATCTACTTCACCTTCTTCAACATCAATAGTGTTTGAATCATTTTGCTGAGTAATTTCAGCCATGAACAAAGTTTCATCTTCTTCAATTGATGAATCTTCAGAATCAATATCAGATTCATCCTTACTAAACAGACTTTTCTTGTTTTTCAAATTGAAGTTTTGTTTAGGTTTGAAGGCCTTCTTCTTAGGCTGTTTTTCAATTGTCTTGTCACATATTTGATCATCATAGGGACACTTTGCAGCAAAGTGACCTATTTTGCCACAGTTAAGACATTTAAAGGGAAGTTTTCCCTTATATTTTCCTGATCCCTTTTAAAATCTTCTAACAAAATGGGATTCTTTAGAATCAGACAACTCTGATTCACTGACTTCGACTTTTTCTTTCTTTTTAGTGTTAAAGGCAGTTTCTTTTCCTGTTGAATTGTTTTTGCTAGTTCTCATTTCATAGGCAGTAAGTATTCCTTGCAGGCTGTCTAAGGTAAGCTGATCAAAGTGTTTCTTTTCTTCTAGGGATGAAACCTTAGATTCAAATTTGGATGGTAAGGTTCTAACAACCTTTGTGACCACATCAAATTCATTAACCTCTTGACCTAGACCTTTCATTGCATTGACAACTTCATCAACTCTTAGGAAATATTCAGCCACTTTTTCATCATCCTTCATTTTCAACTCCTCAAACTGATGTTTGAGTGTAATGATTTTTGATAGTTTGACTTTCTCATTCCCTTGATATATAGTTTCAAGTTTTTCCCAGATTTCATGAGAAAATTTGCAATGCATGACTTTAATGAACACATCTTTAGTTAACCCACACAAGATGGCATGCTTAGCTTTGGCATTTGTTTCATACCTCTTTTTTTCAGCAGGATCAGTGGGAATAGTGGCTAGTACATTATAATCATTTAAAACAATGCTCCAAACATTAACATCAAAAGAAACAAGAAAAGCTTCCATTTTGATTCTCCAGAACACATAATCTGTTCCATCAAATAACGGAGCTCTGGTTATAGAGGCATCATCTTGAGAATGTGCCATTTAAAACAAACTCCAAGACCAAGATCAATCCAAGGTGATTAAAACCTTTTAGAGGACCCTATGCTCTGATACCAATTGTTGGAGTTAAAATGACACTGAGAGGGGGGGGGGTGAATCAGTGTCTTAACAAATTTGACCAAATTTCAAAAATTCAAAAACCATAGCTCAGATTTGATCTCAATAATACTCTGATTAATGCATTCATGAGTTGAATGTAATCATTCATAAACATAATTGAGAAAAGTAATAATCAGTGAACAGAAACAACAATATTGTAAAGCAGAGAGCACACAGAAGAACAAAGAGACAAAATATTTTTCCGAGTGGAAAACCCTCTTGGGGTATAAAAACCACTCCTAAACTGCCTTACTGGCTTAATCTTCAAAACCACTATTAACAATGCCTTATAGGCTAATTTCTAAGCACCAACTCAAGGAGCACCAACCCCTCATTTAGAGACACCAATCTCAAGGAGCACCAACCCCTTACTCATATTTCAGAATTACACTCATAATATCATAGGATCTCTCTGTTTTCAGTTAAGCACATATTTCTCTATTTTCTCGTCTATAGAATACCCTAAGGATTACAACTAGAGAACTTACACTCTTTTCAACACAGGTTTTTATATACATTTCAAGTCTGTCTGTCATAATGAAAGTCTTCAAAGAATGCGTTTTTCACAATAATCTGAAACTCTCTTGCCAATTTTAGAATCTGAAGCTGAATAATGACAATCTATAGATGATGGCAAAAATCAAGAGTAACGCCTGTCCAGAGGGCTACAAATAATCCATTATTTCAAAACCACGACTGCCCACAAGCTGAGAACCATAACCTCCCAATTCTCAGAGAATATTTTGCCATGTAACCGTTCTGAGATTCAATGCCAACCAATGATGTCGGCCTGCAGCTATATTTAGAAAATCACATGTCAGCCATAGTGATTGAGTCTTCGTTAATCATTCGTTGAGACATCCAGACAAGTATGCCGAAGGAAATTATAACATTGATCATTCCTTTGGTCCCTATGCGTCGCCATGACCTTCTATCATTGGGGAGAAACCATATTGAAGATCTTTTATGTTTCCTCGAGATCACATTTTTGTTATATTTGTTTCAGTCGCTGAGACACAAGAGTCTTTCTCACCGAGACGTGCCCTTTTGTTTCATTCACTATCGCTATAGCCTTTTGATAGCAGAGAGACATCTTGTAGACAAGTCTTTGTTTTTTCGAGAGCCCCCGTGAACAAACATGTCGCCATGACAATTCAATACCTATGCCGAAAGCAACTTTATCACTGTCAGTCATCCCTCTGTTTGTCGCTGTGACATTCTGCTGTCGGGGAGACGTTATGTAGATTGCCCCACGTTTCACCTAAAGTCCACATGATACACATTGGTCACCATGACACATGGTTTTTCTTGCCAACGAGCCTTCTATCTTATGAGTGTCGCTATAACATACCGTCATCAGGAGACCTCTCGTAGAATGCTTGAGTCATACCGAAAGTCACCAACCATCTTGTGTGTCGCAGAGATGACTAATCCTATGCCGAAAAAGACCTTTTGTGTTCCATCAGCGAGACCAGAGGTCACTCGGCGAGACCTCACGCCGAAAACCCTATCTCTTACCGAGATGTATGCCTTTATGTTGTTGGTCAGTATAAGAAATCAAACTCGCCAAGACCTTTCTTCGATGCACATGAGTCATACCGAAATGATTTATCCACTCTGAGTCGCTGAGACATTACAAACTCGTTGTGACCCTATACCGATGACTCTAACTCTTACCGATATAACCTTTGTGCACAAGTTAGTAAGACACCACGAAATTGCTATGACATTTCATTGAAGCCACAACCTTTGCCGATAAGACCTTTCAGTGCACGGTCGGTGAGACAATATGTCTTCGGTGAGACCACATACCGAATACAACACTCCTGCCGAAAGACTTCCACATGCATTAGTTGGGGAGACATCACCCTTTTCGCTATGACCCTTCACTGAAGCCTTAAACTCTTGCCGATATGTTCCCATTCAACCTCCGATCGGTGAGACAAAGAAATTTCACTGTGATCACATATCGATAGTATAACTTATGCTGATATAATCCTTTTCTGTCGCCGAAACAAAAGAGAATGTCACACCGATAGATGCCTGGAGATGGTTCCCGATCGCTGTGACATCAAATAAGTCTTGCCGATATGATCTTTCAACGGAGGTCGGTGTGACATACCAATTTCGCTAAGACATCATATCGATGCCGCAACTCTTGCCGATATGAACTTTCTTGTGTCGGTCGCCTAGAGACAAAGCGCTCGATGAAACAACATGCTGATAGGGATTACTTACGCTGATGAACCTCCTTATGTATTAGTTGGCGAGACCCGACTCATTCGGAAAGACCTCTCCCTGGTGAAAAATACTCATGCCGATAGACCTTTCCTTTTGTCGCCAAGACCACAATCAATGTCACGCCGAAAGATGCCTGTATGTAAAATCAAATTGTTATGACATCAAAAACATCTTGCCGATAGGCAACATAGACATTTATCAAAAAAACGGATTGGGGAGACCCTAGCATTTTCATGCCGAAATGTTCTTTTTTTGTCACCAAAACAATGTACAAATAAGATAACCTGAGACAGGATAAAGCATGAGAAACCAATCTGAAACTATGTGCAAGTAGAATCAACAGAAAGGAATTTTGTCATCAAGGACAAACCATATGATCACAACTGAGAACAAACATGTTCTTCATACCATTCCTCCTTATCCTATGAAAATCTAACCTTATAGTGTAACTTCTCCTTCCATTACCATGTCATTACCTTTCTAGACCTTCCCCTCTTTATACATTCTCCTTTTTATCCTACACTACTCCTACCACTAATATATCCCTATACCTTGGATATACTATTGAATAAATTTAACTGACTTTCAATATTGCAAAAATTAGACCCATATTTTTAAACGTAAAGTGTGTATAATAAAGCACAATCCATGCTTCCTAATTCAACTTTAGTAATATCTATCGAATTAACTTAGGTTCATTACAATAAGATAATCATATAGCCATAATTAGTTGTCAAGATAATGGTAAAGTTTTCAATATCCATATTTATCCTTCCACATGCCACCATTAGACATACACATAAGATTCATGAACATCCATACCTATGAGCATCCAAATACAAGAAATATAACTATATATCATGCACATCATCAACATACACATAAAATATCACACCCATCATCAACACAACTAATAGTTCCCATATCATATTATCTATGTTCTCATACAAATGTGTCTTCAAATACATCAAAGCACTCATGAGTAAATCCACTCTGTAGAGCATACACACAACTAAAAAGGTGCCCCTAAGGTATTTGTCTCCTATATCTATCCTCTTAGCCTATCCTTCTCTATGGATATGTTCCACTCATATCTACCACCCTGAGGTGATCCATGTCTCAATCCTTGTCAAGGTCACTCCTCCTCTCTACCTATATCCTTTCTCAATGAGCTAGATCTATCACTACTACTCCCCAAAACACCTACATTTAAATATTAAAAAAATGTTTAATAAATCATACAACATTGATTAAAACTAACTAAACAATGAAAGCATTTAATATTATAACACCTTATGAATTATATTGAATGTCCCCACCTTGAAATTTATAGCCATCG
This sequence comes from Sequoia sempervirens, assembly GCA_007258455.2. Taxonomy (NCBI): domain Eukaryota; kingdom Viridiplantae; phylum Streptophyta; class Pinopsida; order Cupressales; family Cupressaceae; genus Sequoia; species Sequoia sempervirens. The sequence goes on along the minus strand of VDFB02072274.1, from coordinate 75,067,130 downwards.
ATGTCAATCACTTATTCATACTATAGCTTTGTTCTCCAAAACACCTACATTTATATAAAAGTGAATTTTTAAGAAAAATAATATTTAACCTACTTTTAACTCAACAATAATGGATGTATTTCTATCATAAACTCTTCATACTCATAACATAATCATGGCCTAGGTAGAGTATAAAAAATGTTGTTTCCAACCTCATATGTAAATCTAGAGTTAGAGTGCCAAAATTGTTGAATTTCATCCTTTGTGCTATTAATTAGCTTCTTATCGACTCATGGAAGCCTACTGCTAAAAGCCCAAGTATGATTTTCAATAGGAATTTCTAATCATGATCTTATTGATAGTACTTTTGATAATGTTTTACGATTTAGGCTTAATTCAAGACAAGTTTACCTTAATAATTGAGCCTTTTTAATTTTTTAATTTCTTACTAATGATGTTATTACTCTATGAGCAACTCTTTTATCTTTTTCCTTACTATTATTTACAATAGAATTGAATGCATTAAAAAAAACTTTAACAACAATATTATTTCGATCAAACTTTTTGTTTACATGAATCTTTGAAATTTATTTAGTAAAGGTCTCATTTTGTACATCTTTAGTAATTGTATAAAAATTTGGAATTTTTTGGTTAATGTCTTATTGGAAAACCATTCATTGAAATTTTTGAAGCCCACAACCGAATGGTTTGTGATGACCTCTTGCCTTCAAGAATTTCTATTATGCTCATCAATTTCAAACCATTTTGGGGTTCTTGAATGTTTTTAAATTTTAACAAACTCATTACAAAAAGATGGATTTTGAATTTCTTTTTCTTCTTCACAAAGGTTCTCTCTTCTTATGTAATTTGGAGACACATTGAGTTTCATTGGTTCATGTGAGCTATCAATTTAATCATTGTTATCAACAAGTCGATTATTGAGTGCAATTTCAATGTCATAGGGTTCATATCCACATTAGTCAAGAAATTGTTGATGTATTTCTTCTTCTTCTTCTTCTTCTTCTATGATGCTACTCTTATCAATAGGTGTTCCATCAAATTTTACAATATTTTCACATTCATGTTCAACATTTTTATTTTCAATATTATTGTCACTTTCATTTTTTAAACATTTCATTATATTGAACATTAAAATATCCAATTTAAATGTCATTTAAGGGTAAATAAGGACCTTCATCTTCTTTCAATAATTAACATTAGAAATTAATACTTGGTTCATATTGTATACCCACCTCCCAATGGTCTTGGAATGGATGCATTTAGATGGAGAAGGATTTCAAAAGGCTTATGGTACTTGTGGACCCCTCAAAGGCATGATATATAACACATGAACTTTATTTATGAAATTTGGTCTTTTGTTGTTGGCTTCTAGTATGAATGTTATCTATACTTGGTGGAATTCTTAGTTGAGACTCTCAATCTTCCATTGTTGGTTTCTAGTGTGATTATACAATATGCTCGCCAAACTGTATTAATTTATAATGTTAATAATTCAAAGAAGGTTTTGTTTCATAAGAAGAGACCTATGTTCACATAGTCCAAGGCATGTTATTATCCACAATGCATGACACTTCTTCGTGCATCTCTACCAAGTTCTAAACAGATACAGATTTGCCATTTCCATGGAGGAGATTGATGATTTTGTACTGATGTATTCAACCAATGTGCTTTTGTAACATGTTGTAATTAGACAATTGGTCATTTTTATTAGGACCTCACTGGTCTTTTTGATATTTTGTAAAATTTGTTACTCGGACTGCAACTGGGGGTTTTCTTGTTGGTTCTTTCCCGCTAGTATGTCCGCCTGAACCAGCTATATGTAAAATATTATATATAAATAAAATTATAAGTGGTCTCCCGCTTTTGCTTTAAAAAAAAAGTTCTTGTAAATGTCCACATCTTTTTCCTTGACACAATTTCTATTTCTTAAAATATTTCTTATGATTTTTCATAATGTTGACTAGTCAATACTTTACTGTAAATATTCTATAGTCATGCTCTTAAATGTCATAAGAATATGTCATAATTGTAAGTTTTAGACAAAAAATATGATATGATATGGTGGAAAAAACAAAGATACAAGTTGGTTTAGTTCTCATAAACTCTCTAAAAAATAATTGAATTCCTACATCCTAACTAGAAATACCATGAGGGGTTTAGATCCCATTTTAGACAAAAAATATTCTTATACTCATCACTAGTTCACTTGGACCAACTAAAGAGATGGTGAACTAAGGGAAACTTAGTTGTATTGATAGATTAAAACTTAGTTATTTCTCTTTCCATTGTCCCCTCTCCACAAAACACCCTCATTTAAGTAGATTATATTAAACCTATCTCACATATCACCTCCCAATTCTTTAAACTTTTCAAACTTCTTATTCCTCATACCTAATAATCTATCCTTCAAGCTCAACACTTCCCACCTCAATCAAATTGATCACCTTGCTTTCCTAATACCCCTTTGGTTGATGTTCCTAGACCTCATCAAAATGGTAAGTGGATACAATTGTGGAATGATGCGATTAAATCTATTGCACTACCTTACTATGATCTTCCAATAAGAATATGGCTAGAAAGAGATCTAGAATGGAAAAAAAATATGGATCCAAATAGAAAAAAAAAACTTGTTTTGGCTTTAGCACTTACTAATAACTTTTCTACAATGAGTGGTTGCTTTCGTTGAAATAAAACTTAGAAGATTTGAACTTAATTGTGGTAGAGGATCTCAATTAAGAGATAAGCTACATTGGATGAAAGGATATAAGGGATACAAATTATTTTTTAGTTATCTTGAACATATTTACATTCTCGAGAGTGGATAATATCTATCATTGATCAAGAGAGGTAGTTCCACACTGATACATTTTGAACCATTTTCGAATTTACTCATGAATTTGACGACATTTGAAATGTTGAAATTCCGACCGCATCACCATCGAAATTCCGACGAGTCATTGTCAAAAATGGTTCAAAATGTATCAAGCCATGACAACTCTAATGATATTAAATCCATTTTCCTCCAACATTACAAATAATTTTAATTGATCTAGTTGAAGGAGATCCACGTCAAGATATAGTGAAAAATTATGGGCATAACAATTATATATATTTTTAACATATATAATATGTATGGTTGGATTAGTGAGACATTTATAACAAGTATGCAATGAATTCAAACTTTATTAGATTTGATTCTTAATAAATTAGTTTTAATGATTCAATTTATAGCTTTATGCAATCTATAAGTTTAAATAGTTTGATGGTATCTAAACTTTATACATATAAAAATATGATAAATGTCTGATTATTTTGCTTTCCAATCTATAATTTTTTGATGTTCTTGGCTATATAATTGAAGTTCATTTATGTTAACAACTATTAGATTAAATATTTTTATCCCCAATTATTTTCAAATAATTTTATACTAATCTTTGTATTCTTATTCTTTCTTTCATGCTTCATTTAAAATTTGAACCATTTAAGGATGCTATGTTATAGATTATAGTTGTCTTCCAATTCTTTTAAATTGTTAATGGTATGAAAATATTATTGATGAGTAGATGAATTATTACAAGTTCTATTTTTAGATTTGTATTCCCTCATCTAGATATATTATTTACCAAAGTCTCATTGCTCTTTTAGGTGTACTATATATATATATATAACATGGAAAATGCAGATCATGTTCCACCTGGCCAAATTCTTTTGTTTGCAAATACTAGTAATGAGATTAAAAAATTGAGAGATTCATTAGCATAGGTGCAAACCCGGGATATATAGTGAACCATGCATGTTAATATTGCATAGTCTAGAAAAACTAAAAGATGAAGTTGAGAGGACTAGTGCATATTCCCCAGATAGAGTTGTTAGAGTAATAAGTTATTCCACTTAATTAATTATATCATATTGGTTAATTAATTAAGTCACTTATTCCTTTAGTTGCTTAAGCTAAACTTAGGCACATTAATAATTGATTAATTATCAAGTGTGCACACTAGGGTTTCATTTAGGGTTTCCATTTTAGGGTTTCTTGATCTCCTTCATAAGGATTGATCTCTTTGTAATAATTGATTCTCTTTAATGCATTTTTACTTTGAGGTTTACAAAACAATTTCTTTGGTTCTTCATGTCTTTTGCATGTGATAGGTGATTGCATGCAGGTGATCTTGGTTTCTAACATGGTATTAGAGCTCCAAACTTGTAGCTGCTTGTTTGTGATATGAAGATATGGCCTTTCAGTGAGTTTCCAATGCAAGGGTTTCCACAGGAATCTTTTTTGCAAGATATGGGGGTAGCCAATTTTTTGGGACACTTTGGGCTCAAACGGACATTGCCATTGCGTTCGCAGCAGCCAATAACCCTAAGAACGCCTTTCGTTTCGTCGATTTTGGAGCAATTGATCTGGAAGGAAAAAAATTTTTCCCAGGGAAGCCATACAGCCTCCCCAGCACATTCCTTGAGGCACGAAAATAAAAAAATAAATAAAAAATGTGTTTTTTTAATTTGCGAGCCGACACTCCCAGTACAGAAGGCTCTCGCCGCTTGGCGGCCACCGGTCGGCCGCCGTTGCTGGTCCGCCACCGCCTCCACCTCCGATGCTCCGCCGGCCAGTCTACCAGCCCCCGCGGGGCCTCTCTGCATGCCCAGGGTCATATTGGGGACTATGGGCCCGCGACCAGCCCCCGGCCAACTCCCGCACCCAGCCTCTGGTTATATCAGCGACCAGGGGCTCTATCAAATTTTTTTTGCAAGGGGGCCGAATTTTTGCGGTGACATCCAGATGGCTGTCAATTTTAAGCTCGTGAAGTGATGACGTTAGCATGACATCAGCGGACGTACAGCCCTCCTTGCCCCTCCTAACCCTAGTTTTCCCTAAAAGAGCAGCTTTTTTTCTTTTGGTCATAACTTGGGCATACAATATTGAAATCGGGCAAACGAGATATTGCCGGAAAGCTGGTTCTGAGCACTTTCTAGTGGTGTTATTTATTTTTCAGTATTTTACTATTTTCCTGAATTTATTACTGTTTGAAGTCAGATGTTTATTTTGGACTTCCAAGCTGATAACTTTTTGCCATGATCTCCAATTTCCGCTATCTTTGTGGCGTTGGAAAGGTATTAAGGAGCTCTATGTTGTTGTCCATGCCCTTTTTCTGTATCTATCCCAGGTTGATCACTTAGTCCAGATTTGGCCCGATGGGTTGTTTGGAGATTACTTGGATGTTTTGGCAGTTGGGAGGGTGTATCTTGCATCTTTGCACTTTGTTTTCAGTAATACATCATTCAATAATCGCTTGCTGCTTCATAGATTCCAGGGTTGTTCCCATTTGGAGTTTTCGAGTGTTTTGAGGCATCGGGTCTGCTGTTGCTTTATCATGATTCCTTGAGTCAATCAGTGACTCTCATCCGGTTTTAGTAGTAAACAAAAGTATCTGTCCTTGCTTGCCATATTTTGGTTCCAGTGTTACTCTACAGAGTTATTCTAGTGCTTCTTTGCAGCATGTCATCTCATTGTAGGGGGGTTTTGTCCCACTGGGTTTTTCCTTCTCTACCTCATTCTTGCATTTGTAAATGGGTACCTGATCAGGCCTATTTTTTGGGACCCATCTTTGCTTTCATACATCTTATTCTAGTGTTTTAGCTTCTTCCTAAGTTCATCTTAAGGGGGGGTGTTAGAGTAATAAGTTATTCCACTTAATTAATTATATCATATTGGTTAATTAATTAAGTCACTTATTCCTTTAGTTGCTTAAGATAAACTTAGGCACATTAATAATTGATTAATTATTAAGTGTGCACACTAGGGTTTCATTTAGGGTTTCCCTTTTAGGGTTTCTTGATCTCCTTCATAAGAATTGATCTCTTTGTAATAATTGATTCTCTTTAATGCATTTTTACTTTGAGGTTTACATAACAACTTCTTTGGTTCTTCATGTCTTTTGCATGTGATAGGTGATTACATGCAGGTGATCTTGGTTTCTAACAAGAGTGACTGCTATTATTTCCCGCATGCGGGAAGAAGTACATGGTGATGTTCCCCTTAAACAAATACAGGATAGTGTCACCAAAGAAATGATAAAAGCCACTTGTTTTCCATTTTATCAAAATGTGCGTAAGGTTAGGGGATACCAGGTCACTAGATGTGTCGATCATACTATGGCCTCATTGATCTACCCACTATTTCTTGCAGCACATGGTCTATACCCAATGTCTAGAGTCCATTGTATTTTGTTCAACAGTTGTATGCTGAGGTCCATTTGGGCCTCAAAGTTAACTACCTAGACATTCCACCATATGTTGGTCAGGGGTGTGGTAGGATTGTTGATAGGACCACCTATTATCGCGCAGATAGACCACCCCCAGTGTTTAGGGTATTGGTTGGTGACAAGTCTCCTGCTCTCACCCTAGCTCTAGCCCCCATAGCAGATGAGGTTGTCGTTGCTTCCCAAAAGGAAGCAATTGCCACTGTAGGTGACATTGTGGCTGCCACCACTAGGATATCTGATGATCGTGTAGGTCAATATTTGATGTCCAGACATTCCCGATCCACACCATTTTCAACACAGTGGACCACCATGGATCCTTTTATAGTGGTCGACATCCCTACTCCTACATAGCTTGATGCACTTATAGGAGATATGTCATGCATGACTCTGCATTGTTTGGCTGAGGACCTGTTGGAGGGATATGCCCACATTACATCAAACAATGGGATCGGTATAGAGCATGTTAGAGAGAATTTGAGATGCAGAGGTCGTTCAATTACATGATCCCATCACTCTTAGCCGAGCACTAGTGCGCATCAGGTTCCACCTACAATTCATATGGCAGCTGCACAGACTATGGGTTTTACTGATATGTTGATTGGTTCTAGTTCATCATCACCGATGCCATCTCACCTTCATAGTCCTCTACATTCATCATTTATGGCACGACATGGGATAGATCAGATGGATGTAGATGTTGATCCGTCGCTTGATCATTTGGTGGATATGGTGGAGGCGATTGTTTCAGAGGACTTAGGTCATCCGATATCAGATGATGTGCATGTATGTGTGCATGTGCATGTTTCAATTCTTTTTTCATTATTTTTTAATTTTTTTTTTAACTAGATATTCATGTAAGTTGATATATATGTGTATATATATTGTTATAGGTGGACATACCTCATATCACTCCTAGCTCAGTCCAGATCATGTGCATGATCACGTGACTCCATGGATGAATCTTCTCCACAATTTGGACATGTGAGTTTTACATTTTGCTAATCACATCGTATATGTACATGCAATATATATTTATGTA
>VDFB02072274.1:75043635-75059725 GCA_007258455.2 Sequoia sempervirens | reverse complement strand
GCAGTCAATACCTCTGCCCCGCCACTCCTGTCACCACCGTTGGCGGTAGCCACCTCCGTCCAACCCATGCACTCAGCCGATGGTCATGTTGTGACCTGGAGCCAACACCGACCGCTGAGGAGATCACCACCGGAGCTACCTGCCGACGGCCGCATGTGACCAACATCTATAACCGCTAGCTATCTCTCTAACCATCGGCGGATTTTTTTAAGGCCCCCTGTAGCGGACAGTCCTATAAGTGACTAGGAGCTAAAGCCGAAAGGGGCCAGTTTTTTGCACCTGTTTAGGCTAGAAGTCCCATTTTTAGCCCTTTTTTTCATTTGCTTATAAATTTTGCAAATGGAGTCATTTTTTCAAAAACGAATAGTTGCCGGAAAGCTGATTCAACGACAGATCTGATGGTGGTGGTCTTATTTTTTTATTTTTCCATTTTGGTGCCTTTTTCGCTTGTCAAAGCCGAAGTTGTTGTTTTCACTCTGGGAGGCATAACTTTTGCGTCTTGGCTATGTTTTTTGAAAACAAATAGGTGTTGGAAAGCTGGTTCTGCCCTCTTCTCAGATCTCAGACCTATTTTTTGTAGAATTTTCACCAAGTATCTTATTTTTTTGTCAAAACTCAGCCTTTATCTTTTGAGTTATTTTCTTGGGAAACGCGCAATCGGGAGTTTTTTTTAGATCCAAGAGGAATATTTTTTATTTGAGAGTATATACTATTGTTTTTCTGTCATGAATTTACATCACATTGCACCCCTTACTCCATTCAACTATTTTGGTTGGAAAAAACAAATGGATATTCACTTGAAACATAAAGGGTTGTATAGGGTAACCATGGGTACAAAAATTGAACCTACATGTGCTACTGAAAAGAGAAAAAGGTTTAATAGGTGTGATGAAGCTTATGGTACATTATGTCTATCTCTTTCATCTGACCTCCTTTTCCACATTGAATCTTGCACTACACCAAATGAGGTATGGGATACTTTGGAGTCTTTGTTTGGGAAGCAGGATACTATGAGAGGGTTTCAGTTAGAGAATGAGCTTATTGGCTTAAATCCTAGGGATTTTGATAGCATCCAGGAGTTTTTCACCAAACTCAAGTCTCTTAGATTGCAATTGTCACAGTGTGGTGTTCAGAAAGAAGACTCTCAGTTGATATTGTCCATCCTTTCTAAGCTTGGACCTGATTATTTAGTTTTTGTATCTACCTTTTATGCCACTATGGATGCACTTGGTATGAGATTCACTATGCCATCTCTTGATGAATTTGATTCATCTCTCACTCGAGAGAAAACTAAGTTAGCTAGCATGGGCATCGTGAAACCTTCTTCCTCTTCACATGCACTTATTGCATCACAGGAGCCCAAAGATCAGAAGACTTCTACAGGAAAAGGAAAGAAACAGAAACAAAAGGATTCCAAACCTCATGAGCAGCAAAAGGAGTCCTCAGATTCATCCTCCTCTTCTAAGGGGAAATCATCTAGGAAGGAGAAGTCTACATGTGCATATTGCAAGAGGGAAGGACATGCAGAACATAATTGTTACAAGAAGGACATTGATGAGCTGAAACATCTTCTTCAGAAACATCAGATTGATTTGCCTTCTAGGATGTCTACATCATCTTCTTCTCCTCCTTCTTCTTCTTTAGAGCAACATAACACATGCACAGCTAGTTTACATACTTCATCAGATATGAAGGGACATGCTCTTTGTGCTTCTTCAGGAATTGGATCAGGGAGATGGCTTCTAGATTCAGGAGCATCTCATCATATGGAATTTTCGCAGTCTATGTTCACTTCCTTTGAGCCTTGCACTATGTCTCCCATTTTGATGGGAAACAACACTTACCTAAGTGTTACAGGGAAGGGGTCTATTAGTTTTGGGGATCACTCCTTTCAGGATGTCTTATGTGTCCCTCACTTGACACATAACCTTTTTTCCATCTATCAGATAACACATGGGGGTAATGGGAGATCTGTGGAGTTCACACCTGATTCGGTTATCATTAGAGACTTGGAGAGTAGAGCAGTCATTGCTACTAGGATAGTGGATCACTCCTCTTGGTTGTATTCCTTCACTGATTTTGCTACTGGTGGTGCTTCTGTTCCTATAGTTTTTCCTCACACGTTGCATGTGCATCATCATTCAGAGGAGAGATTTGGCTTCTTGAACATTGGTCTTCTCACTTCGGATCCTGTTCTCGAGCCTTCTATTCCATCTCCTCCACCTCCTGTTGCTTCCAGTGCAGCAGGGTCCAGTTGATCATACATCTTTGGAGGTTTCTATTGAGTCTTCACCTACTTCGGTTTCTTCATTTGTTGAGGTCACACCTGCTTATGTGGAGACATCTTGGGCTGCACCTATTCCACCTTCAGAGATTTCTTTTATTCGGCCTCTTCCCTCTCACTTCCTTCTGGAGATGTAGTTTCTTCACTTCTTTTGGAGTTACTTCATTTTGGGGGGGATCTGTGGTCTCTTTCTTCCTCTCTTATGGGGGGATTCATTTTTGTATCTTTGTGATGGATGGTGTCCTTGGGGGGTCTTATGGAGTCCTCCATCTTTAATCACTTAGGTAGTTTATTGCATTCTATTTTGGGGAGGAGTTTTGTTCCCATGTGGTTTTCTCCTTTACCCTGTTTGATTTAGTTTGCATTGCATTTGTAAATGAGTACCTGATCAGGCTTTATTGTCGGGACTCATATTTGCATAATAATTTGCTTCTCCCTAAGTTGCACTTATGGGGGGGGTGTTGGTGTAATTAATTATTTAATTACACTTTAGGATAAGTTTACTTAGGTAATTATTTATTTCCTAGGATAATTATCATTTAATTCTTATCTTATCTTATTGAGCTGTCTTTTTGCTCAAGATAAGATTAGGGTTTCTTTTTCCTACTTTATTGCATCATTTCCTTTTCGAGGCTTTTGTATTATTTGTAAAACAATTACATTCAATAATCAATAATTCTGATTTTTGCTTGCACACATTGGCTCTGAGGGTTTACAAAACTTATGTTGTTTTTTGTTCTGAATATCTTTGCATGTGATAGGTGATTGCTTGTAGGTGTTCTTGGGGATTTTGAAGTTGGTTTTTATATAATGTATTAGGTGGCTATCCTTAGGGAATTAATACTATTCATAATATTACCACTCTAATGGATTTTAATAATGTTGTACCCTCTATGCATCCATCTACCCTTCATCCTCTTATAATGATTCCTCCTATCATACTATAGTTACCACTTCCGTGGGATCCACCACCCATGTCCTACCACCTTTCTCTCCACTAGTATTTTTCTTATCTCCCATCCTTTTATATATGTTCACACCATTGTTACTACAAGCACTATCCTATACAGATATGTTCTGTTGGAGTTAAAATGACACTGAGAGGGGGGGGGTGAATCAATGTCTTAACAAATTTGACCAAATTTCAAAAATTCAAAAACCATAGCTCAGATTTGATCTCAATAATACTCTGATTAATGCATTCATGAGTTGAATGTAATCATTCATAAACAGAATTGAGAAAAGTAATAATCAGTAAACAGAAACAACAACAACACTATAAAGCAGAGAGCACACAGAAGAACAAAGAGACAAAAGATTTTGCCGAGTGGAAAACCCTCCTAGGGTATAAAAACCACTCCTAAACTGCCTTACTGGCTTAATCTTCAAAACCACTGTTAACAATGCCTTATAGGCTAATTTATGAGCACCAACTCAAGGAGCACCAACCCCTCATTTAGAGACACCAATCTCAAGGAGCACCAACCCCTTACTCAGATTTTAGAATTACAGTCATAATATCAGAGGATCTCTCTGTTTTCAGTTAAGCACATATTTCTCTATTTTTTCGTCTACAAAATACCCTAAGGATTACAACCAGAGAACTTACATTCTTTTCAACAAAGGTTTTTATATACATTTCAAGTATGTCTGTCATAATGAAAGTCTTCAAAGAATGCATTTTTCACAAGAATCTGAAACTCACTTGCCAATTTTAGAATCTAAAGCTAAATAATGATAATCTGTAGATGATGGAAAAAATCAAGAGTAACGCCTATCCAGAGGGCTGCAAATAATCCATTATTTCAAAACCATGACTACCCACAAGCTAAGAACCATAACCTCCCAATTCTCTGAGAATATTTTGTCATGTAACCATTCTGAGATTCGATGCCAACCAATGATGTCGACCTGCAACTATATTTAGAAAATCACATGTCGGCCACAGTGATTGAGTCTTCGTTAATCATTCGCTGAGACATCCAAACAAGTATGCCAAAGGAAATTATAATGTTGATCATTCCTTTGGTCCCTGTGCGTCGCGATGACCTTCTACCATCGGGAAGAAACCATATCGAAGATCTTTTATGTTTCCCTAAGATCACATTTATGTTATATTTGTTTCAGTCGCTGAGACACAAGAGTCTTTCTCACCGAGACGCGCCCTTTTATTTCATTCACTATTGCTATAGCCTTTTGATATCAGAGAGACATCTTGTAGACAAGTCTTTATTTTGCCGAGAGCCCCCGTGAACAAACATGTCGCCGTGACAATTCAATACCTATGCCGAAAGAAACTTTATCACTGTCAGTCATCCCTCTGTTTGTCGCTATGACATTCTGCTGTCGGGGAGATGTTATGTAGATTGCCACACGTTTCACCGAAATTCCACATGATACACATTGGTCGCCGTGACACATGGTTTTTCTTGCCAACGATCCTTCTATCTTATGAGTGTCGCTATAGCATACCGTCATCAGGGAGACCTCTCGTAGAATTCTTGAGTCATACCGAAAGTCACCAACCATATTGTATGTCGCAGAGACAAGACTGATCCTATGCCGACAAAGACCTTTTGTGTTCCATCGGCGAGACTGGAGGTCACTCTCTGAGACCTCACGCCGAAAACCCTATCTCTTACCGAGATGTATGCCTTTATGTTGTTGGTCAGTATAAGAAATCAAACTCGCCAAGACCTTTCTTCGATGCACATGAGTCATACCGAAATGCTTTATCCACTCTGAGTTGCTAAGACATTATAAACTCGCTGTGACCCTATACTGATGACTCTAACTCTTACCGATATAACCTTTGTGCACAAGTTGGTAAGACACCACAAAATTGCTATGACATTTCATCGAAGCCACAACCTTTTCTGATAAGACCTTTCGGTGCACAGTCGGTGAGACAATATATCTTCAGTGAGACCACATACTAAATACAACAATCCTGCCGAAAGACTTCCACATGCATTAGTCGGGGAGACATCACCCTTTTCGCTATGACCCTTCACCGAAGCCTTAAACTCCTGCCAATATGTTCCCATTCAACCTTTGATTGGTGAGACAAAGCAATTTTGATGTGACCACATACCGACCGTATAACTTATGTTGATATAATCCTTTATGTTGCCGAAACAAAAGAGAATGTCATGCCGATAGATGCCTGGAGATGGTTCCCGATCACTGTGACATCAAATAAGTCTTGCCGATATGATCTTTCAACGGAGGTCGGTGTGACATACTAATTTCGCTAAGACATCATATCAATTCCACAACTCTTGCCGATATGAACTTTCTTGTGCCGGTCGCTAAGACACAAAGTGCTCGATGAAACAACATGCCGATAGGGATTACTTACGCAGATGAACCTCCTTATGTATTAGTCAGTGAGAACCGACTCATTTGGAAAGACCTCTCCCTGGTGAAAAATACTCATGCCAATAGAACTTTCCTTCTGTCGCCAAGACCACAATCAATGTCACGCCAAAAGCTGCCTATATGTAAAATCAAATCATTATGACATCAGAAACTTCTTGCCGATAGGCAACACAAACATTTATCATAAAAACGGATCGGGGAGACCCTAGCATTTTCACACCGAAATGTTCTTTTTCTGTCACCAAAACAATCTACAAATAAGATAACCTGAGACAGGATAAAGCATGAGAAACCAATCTGAAACTATCTGCAAGTAGAATCAACAGAAAAGAATTTTGTCATCAAGGACAAACCATATGATCACAACTGAGAACCAACAAACTCCCCCTTTTTCCTTGATGGAAAAACACAAATGACTCTCCCCCTTTTTGCCTCAATGACAAAGAATAGAAGAGAAGAATTTGCAATTCCAGGAAACACAACTAAGAAGCCAATCAAATACCATGAGAAACAGCTGCAAAAAGAGTAATAGTGCAACAACCAAGATTGTAGGAGAGTTGTAAGTGAATCAAAATATATAACATGCTCCCCCTAAGCCAATGCTTGTAAAATCATAGAAGTAAAGATTGAGAGATAACTCCTAATCGAAGTCTCAACCTTTCAAATAACTCTTTAGCTAAGGGCTTAGTAAAAATATCTGCCACCTGATCTTGTGAGCCAACAAACTGTAAGTAGACTTCATTAAAAAATTTAGGCTCAAACTGAGTAACTAAATAAAAAGCAATTTGTGCCTTTTCATCAGATTTTGCAGCCTTTCTTCTAGTTTGAACTCCTGCATTTTTATCCCCAATAATCTGATCTTTGGGTGATATTTAGCTAGAGATTTTGATGCAACCTTTTCAAAACTTGCTGTTTCATTTTTAGGGCTTGCTGAATCAGTATTAGGCTTTGCTGTTTCAGCTCCTTCTGAAATTATTTCTAGTTCAAGTTCTTCTTCCTCATTATCCTGCAAAGATTCAACATACAAATGTGGTCTTTCATCAAATTTTACATTAACAATTCCAACAATCTTATTAAGCCTTTTGTTAAGGCATTTATAAGCTTTTCTATGAGTTGAGTATCCCAAAAAGATACCCTCATCACTCTTTGATTGAGAGCTCCCAAGGTTATAATCATCTTTCTTGATAAAACACTTACTTCCAAAAATTTTAAAGTGTTTGACAGAAGCAGTTTTTCCATACCAAAGTTCATAAGGAGTGTGTTTAGATTTCACCCTAAGCTGCACTCTATTCAAAATGTATACAACTATATGAACAGCTTCTTTCCAATACATATCAAACAACTTAGCTTCATCTAGCATGGTTCTAGCCATTTCTTTTACAGTTCTATTCTTATGTTCAACTACCCTATTTTGTTGAGGTGTTTTTGTTGCAGCATACTATCTTTTAATGCCTTGTTGTTCACAGTAATCAATAAACTCTTGAGAAGTGAACTCACCTCCTTTGTCAGATCACAGACATTTAAGTTTTAAATCAGATTCCTTCTCAACCAATCTATGAAAGATTTTAAACCTTTCAAATGCTTCTGATTTGTGCTTAAGAAATGTGACCCAAACCATTCTAGTATAATCATCCACAAATAGCATAAAGTACCTTTCACCATTAATAGACCTTGTTCTGGTTGGTCCACATAAATCAATATGCACAAGCTGTAAAGGTTTTGAAGAAAAATGTTCTTTTGTTTTGAAACTGATTTTAGTTTGTTTACCACTTAGAATTCTTTGCACACAGAATTTTCTGGCTTGTTAAGGATTGGTAAACCTCTAACATTCTAATTCTTACTGATTCTAACCAGATTTTCAAAGTTTATGTGTCCTAATATTTTATGCCATAACCAGCTCTCTTCAATTTGGCCCATTAAACACATACCTTGATTATTGTCATTGCTTGATGTGTCGAGAAGATTGTACACATTTCCTTTTGTCCTCCTTCCAGCTACAATGGCCTTTCCAAGCTTGTTCTTAATCTCACATCCCTGTGAAGTGAAAAGAATATGATAACCACTATCACAGATTTGACTAAAACTTAGAAGATTGTGCTTGAGACCTTCCACATAGTACACATTATAGATAGGAGTGTCTTCATTTAGAAGAAGTGAACCTCTACCTTTAATTTGAATACCAGAGTTATCACCAAACTTAACATATCCACCTACATAATCTTCAAGATTTATAAACTTATCCTTGTCGCCAGTCATATGGTTAGAACATCCACTGTCCAGGACCCATAAGTCCTTTTTCTTGGAATGAAAAGTAGTTTGAACCAACATAGTTTGCTCAATGTTGTTGATAGTCTTAGGTTTCCAAACCTTTTTAATTTTCTATTGTTTAGATTGTAGATCAGTTCTGCACTGTTTGAAAGAATGTCCCAAAGTATTGCATTTAAAACATCTAATCTATCTTACAAAACCATAGTGTTGTCTAAGACCAAACCTGGGTATTCTAGGATTCATAAGCCTGCATGTTCTCACCTTATGGCCAAACTTGTTGCAGAAAAAAAAAAAACCATATAAGAAGGGATTGTATCTGTAAGATGATCTATTACCTTTCAAGGGCTGAACATGATTCTTACCAAAATCGGAGTGATTTGGACTTGAACCCTTGATTTCATAAGAGGGGTTTTGTTTTGTATTATCAAATGAACATTCACCCTTTTCAAAACCAATACCGGTTTTATCTTTATATAGCTTTTGCTTGCTGAGCATCTCATCCAGTTTTAGAGTGCTTTCATATTTTTCAATTTCCTTCCTAAGACAGACTACTTCTTGTTCCAGTTTTTGAATTTCTTGATCTTTGCAGCTTATAGTCTCTTGAAGACAGTCTTCAAGTTTTTTAGCTTCTTCAAGCTGAGTTTTCAGAGAGACCATTTCTTGATCTGGTTTATGTTCTTGAGCAAGAACTTGTTTTTTGAGTTTTCTGACCTCTTGTAAAGCACATTTCAGCTCACTTTCAAGATCTACTTCACCTTCTTCAACATCAGCTATGTTTGAATCATTTTTGCCGAAGTAATTTCAGCCATGAACGCGCTTCTATCTTCTTCAACCTATGAATCTTTAGACTCAATATCAGATTCATCCTTACTAAATAGACTTTTCTTCTTTTTGAAATAGAAGTTTCGATTAGGTTTGAAGGCCTTCTTCATAGGCTATTTTTCATTTGTCTCATTGTCACAAATTTGATCATCATAGGGACACTTTGCAACAAAGTGACCTATTTTTCCACAGTTAAAACATTTAAAGGGAAGTTTTCCCTTATATTTTCCTGATCCCTTTTTAAATCTTCTAACAAAATGGGATTCTTTAGAATTAGACAACTCTGATCCACTGACTTCGACTTTTTCTTTCTTTTCAATGTTAAAGGTAGTTTCTTTTCCTGTTGAATTATTTTTGCTAGTTCTCATTTCATAGGCAGTAAGTATTCCTTGTAGGTTGTCTAAGGTAAGCTTGTCAAAGTGTTTCTTTTCTTCTAAGGCTGAAACCTTAGATTCAAATTTGGATGGTAAAGGTTCTAATAACAGCAGGCCACATAAAATTCATTAACCTCTTGACCTAGACCTTTCATTGCATTGACAACTTCATCCCAACTCTTAGGAAATATTCGACCACTTTTCCTTCATCCTTCATTTTCCAACTCCATCAAGCTGATGGCAAGAGTGTAATGTTTTGAAACAATTTGACTTTCTCATTCCCTTGATATATAGTTTCAAGTTTTCGATTTCATTGAAATTTTGCAGTGACTTTAATGGAGCACATGCTAGTTAACCCACTGCAGATGGCATCGCCGCTCGGCATTTGTTTCATACCTCTTTTTTTCAGCAGGATCAGTGGGAATAGTGGCTAGTACATTATAATCATTTAAAACAATGCTCCAAACATTAACATCAAAAGAAACAAGAAAAGCTTCCATTTTGATTCTCCAGAACACATAATCTGTTCCATCAAATAACGGAGCTCTGGTTATAGAGGCATCATCTTGAGAATGTGCCATTTAAAACAAACTCCAAGACCAAGATCAATCCAAGGTGATTAAAACCTTTTAGAGGACCCTATGCTCTGATACCAATTGTTGGAGTTAAAATGACACTGAGAGGGGGGGGGGTGAATCAATGTCTTAACAAATTTGACCAAATTTCAAAAATTCAAAAACCATAGCTCATATTTGATCTCAATAATACTCTGATTAATGCATTCATGAGTTGAATGTAATCATTCATAAACAGAATTGAGAAAAGTAATAATCAATGAACAAAAAAAACAACATTGTAAAGCAGAGAGCACACAGAAGAACAAAGAGACAAAAGATTTTTCCGAGTGGAAAACCCTCTTGGGGTATAAAAACCACTCCTAAACTGCCTTACTGGCTTAATCTTCAAAACCACTATTAACAATGCCTTATAGGCTAATTTATGAGCACCAACTCAAGGAGCACCAACCCCTCATTTAGAGACACCAATCTCAAGGAGCACCAACCCCTTACTCAGATTTTAGAATTACACTCATAATATCAGAGGATCTCTATGTTTTCAGTTAAGCACATATTTCTCTATTTTCTCGTCTATAGAATACCCTAAGGATTACAACTAGAGAACTTACACTCTTTTCAACACAGGTTTTTATATACATTTCAAGTCTGTCTGTCATAATGAAAGTCTTCAAAGAATGCATTTTTCACAATAATCTGAAACTCTCTTGCCAATTTTAGAATTTGAAGCTGAATAATGACAATTTGTAGATGATGGCAAAAATCAAGAGTAACGCCTGTCCAGAGGGCTACAAATAATCCATTATTTCAAAACCACGACTGCCCACAAGCTGAGAACCATAACCTCCCAATTCTCGGAGAATATTTTGCCATGTAACCATTCTGAGATTCAATGCCAACCAATGATGTCGGCCTGTAGCTATATTTAGAAAATCACATGTTAGCCATAGTGATTGAGTCTTCGTTAATCATTCGCTAAGACATCCAGACAAGTATGCCGAAGGCAATTATAATGTTGATCATTCCTTTGGTCCCTGTGCGTCGCCATGACCTTCTGTCATTGGGGAGAAACCATATTGAAGATCTTTTATGTTTCCTCGAGATCACATTTTTGTTATATTTGTTTTAGTCGCTGAGACACAAGAGTCTTTCTCACTGAGACGTGCCCTTTTGTTTCATTCACTATCGCTATAGCCTTTTGATATCAGAGAGACATCTTGTAGACAATTCTTTGTTTTTTTGAGAGCCCCCGTGAACAAACATGTCGCCATGACAATTCAATACCTATGCTGAAAGCAACTTTATCACTGTCAGTCATCCCTTTGTTTGTTGCTGTTACATTCTGTTGTCAGGGAGACATTATGTAGATTGCCCCACGTTTCACCTAAATTCCACATGATACACATTGGTCACCGTGACACATGGTTTTTCTTGCGAACAAGCCTTCTATCTTATGAGTGTCGCTATAACATACCGTCATCAAGAGACCTCTCATAGAATGCTCGAGTCATACCGAAAGTCACCAACCATCTTGTGTGTCGCAGAGATGACTAATCCTATGCCGAAAAAGACCTTTTGTGTTCCATTAGCGAGACTAGAGGTCACTCGCCGAGACCTCATGCCAAAAACCCTATCTCTTACCGAGATGTATGCCTTTATGTTGTTGGTCAGTATAAGAAATCAAACTCGCCAAGACCTTTCTTCGATGCACATGAGTCATACCGAAATGCTTTATCCACTCTGAGTCGCTGAGACATTAAAACTCGTTGTGACCCTATACCGATGACTCTAACTCTTACCGATATAACCTTTGTGCACAAGTTAGTAAGACACCATGAAATTGCTATGACATTTCATTGAAGCCACAACCTTTGCTGATAAGACCTTTCAGTGCACGGTCGGTGAGACAATATGTCTTCGGTGAGACCACATACCAAATACAACACTCTTGCCGAAAGACTTCCACATGCATTAGTCGGGGAGACATCACCCTTTTCACTATGACCCTTCACCAAAGCCTTAAACTCTTGCCGATATGTTCCCATTCAACCTCCGATCGGTGAGACAAAGAAATTTTGCTGTGACCACATACCGACAGTATAACTTATGCTGATATAATCCTTTTCTGTCGCTGAAACAAAAGAGAATGTCACACCAATAGATGCCTAGAGATGGTTCCCGATCGCTGTGACATCAAATAAGTCTTGCCAATATGATCTTTCAACGGAGGTCAGTGTGACATACCAATTTCACTAAGACATCATATCGATGCCGCAACTCTTGCCAATATGAACTTTCTTGTGTCAGTCGCCTAGACACAAAGCGCTCGATGAAACAACATGCTGATAGGGATTACTTACGCAGATGAACCTCCTTATGTATTAGTCGGCGAGACCCGAATCATTCGGAAAGACCTCTCCTCGGTGAAAAATACTCATGTCGATAGACCTTTCCTTTTGTCGCCAAGACCACAATCAATGTCATGCCAAAAGATGCCTGTATGTAAAATCAAATTGTTATGACATCAGAAACATCTTGCCGATAGGCAACATAGACGTTTATCAAAAAAATGGATCAGGGAGACCCTAGCATTTTCATGCCGAAATGTTCTTTTTTTGTCACCAAAACAATGTACAAATAAGATAACCTGAGACAGAATAAAGCATGAGAAACCAATCTGAAACTATCTGCAAGTAGAATCAATAGAAAGGAATTCTGTCATCAAGGACAAACCATATGATCACAACTTAGAACAAACATGTTCTTCATACCATTCCTCCTTATCCTATGAAAATCTAACCTTATAGTGTAACTTCTCCTTCCATTACCATGTCATTACCTTTCTAGACCTTCCCCTCTTTATACATTCTCCTTTTTATCCTACACTACTCCTACCACTAATATATCCCTATACCTTGGATATACTATTGAAGAAATTTAACTGAATTTCAATATCACAAAAATTAGACCCATATTTTTAAACATAAAATGTGTATAATAAAGCACAATCCATGCTTCCTAATTCAACTTCACTAATATCTATCGAATTAACTTAGGTTCATTACAATAAGATAATCATATAGCCATAATTAGTTGTCAAGATAATTGTAAAGTTTTCAATAGCCATATTTATCCTTCCACATGCCACCATTAGACATACACATAAGATTCATGAACATCCATACCTATGAGCATCCAAATACAAGAAATATAACTATATATCATGCACACCATCAACATACACATAAAATATCACACCCATCATCAACACAACTAATAGTTCCCATATCATATTATCTATGTTCTCATACAAATGTGTCTTCAAATACATCAAAGCACTCATGAGTAAATCCACTCTGCAGAGCATACACACAACTAAAAGGGTGGGCCCCTAAGGTATTTGTCTCCTATATCTATCCTCTTAGCCTATCTTCTCCACTATGGATTATGTTCCGCTCATATCTGCACCTAAGAATTTGATCCATGCAATCCTTGTCAAAGTTGCTCCTCCTCTCTACCTATATCCTTCTGTGGGCTAAGATCTATCCAACTTGCTGCTCCCCAAAACACCTACATTTAAATATTAAAAATGTTTTAATAAATCATACCAGCATTGATTAAAATAACTAAACAATGAAAGCATTTAATATTATAACATGTTTATGAATTATGATGTCCCCACCTTGAAATTTATAGCCATTAGGTATATCCAATCACTTATTCATACTATAAGCACATTCTCCAAAACACCTACATTTATATAAAAGTGAATTTTTAAGAAAATAATATTTAACCTAACAACTCAACAATGGTGATGTATTTCCACATCATAAGCTCTTCATGCTCATAACAAAGATCATGGCCCTAGGTAGAATTATAAAATGTTGTTTTAACCTCATATGTAAATCTAGAGTTAGAGTTTAAAATTGTTGAATTTCATCCTTTTGTGCTAGTAGTTATTTCTTATGGAAGCTCATGGAAGCCTACTACTAAAATCCCAAGTATGATTTTCAATAGGACTTTCTAATCATGATCTTATTGATAGTACTTTTGATAATGTTTTACGATTTAGGCTTAATTCAAGACAAGTTTACCTTAATAATTGAGCCTTTTTAATTTTTTAATTTCTTACTAATGATGTTATTACTCTATGAGCAACTCTTTTATCTTTTTCCTTACTATTATTTACAATAGAATTGAATGCATTAAAAAAAACTTTAACAACAATATTATTTCGATCAAACTTTTTGTTTACATGAATCTTTGAATTTATTTATTTAGTAAAGGTCTCATTTTGTACATCTTTAGTAATTGTATAAAAAATTGGAATTTTTTGGTTAATGTCTTATTGGAAAACCATTCATTGAAAATTTTTGAAGCCCACAACCGAATGGTTTGTGATGACCTCTTGCCTTCAAGAATTTCTATTATGCTCATCAATTTCAAACCATTTTGGGGTTCTTGAATGTTTTTAAATTTTAACAAACTCATTACAAAAAGATGGTTTTTGAATTTCTTTTTCTTCTTCACAAAGGTTCTCTCTTCTTATGTAATTTGGAGACACATTGAGTTTCATTGGTTCATGTGAGCTATCAATTTAATCATTGTTATCAACAAGTTGATTATTGAGTGCAATTTCAATGTCATAGGGTTCATATCCACATTAGTCAAGAAATTGTTGATGTATTTCTTCTTCTTCTTCTTCTTCTATGATGCTACTCTTATCAATAGGTGTTCCATCAAATTTTACAATATTTTCACATTCATGTTCAACATTTTTATTTTCAATATTATTGTCACTTTCATTTTTTAAACATTTCATTATATTGAACATTAAAATATCCAATTTAAATGTAATTTAAGGGTAAATAAGGACCTTCATCTTCTTTCAATAATTAACATTAGAAATTAATACTTGGTTCATATTGTATACCCACCTCCCAATGGTCTTGGAATGGATGCATTTAGATGGAGAAGGATTTCAAAAGGCTTATGGTACTTGTGGACCCCTCAAAGGCATGATATATAACACATGAACTTTATTTATGAAATTTGGTCTTTTGTTGTTGGCTTCTAGTATGAATGTTATCTATACTTGATGGAATTCTTAGTTGAGACTCTCAATCTTCCATTGTTGGTTTCTAGTGTGATTATACAATATGCTCACCAAACTGTATTAATTTCTAATGTTAATTATTCAAAGAAGGTTTTGTTTCATAAGAAGAGACCTATGTTCACATATTCCAAGGCATGTTATTATCCACAATGCATGACACTTCTTCGTGCATCTCTACCAAGTTCTAAACAGATACAGATCTGCCATTTCCATGGAGGAGATTGATGATTTTGTACTGATGTATTCAACCAATGTGCTTTTGTAACATGTTGTAATTAGACAATTGGTCATTTTTATTAGGACCTCACTGGTCTTTTTGATATTTTGTAAAATTTGTTACTCGGACTGCAACTGGGGGTTTTCTTGTTGGTTCTTTCCCGCCAGTATGTCCGCCTGAACCAGCTATATGTAAAATATTATATATAAATAAAATTATAAGTGGTCTCCTGCTTTTGCTTAAAAAAAAAGTTCTTGTAAATGTCCACATCTTTTTCCTTGACACAGTTGCTATTTCTTAAAATATTTCTTATGATTTTTCATAATGTTGACCAGTCAATACTTTACTGTAAATATTCTATAGTCATGCTCTTAAATGTCATAAGAATATATCATAATTGTAAGTTTTAGACAAAAAATATGATATGATATGGTGGAAAAAACAAAGATACAAGTTGGTTTAGTTCTCATAAACTCTCTAAAAAATAATTGAATTCCTACATCCTAACTAGAAATACCATGAGGGGTTTAGATCCCATTTTAGACAAAAAATATTCTTATACTCATCACTAGTTCACTTGGACCAACTAAAGAGATGGTGAACTAGGGGAAACTTAGTTGTATTGATAGATTAAAACTTAGTTATTTCTCTTTCCATTGTCCCCTCTCCACAAAACACCATTATTTAAGTAGATTCTATTAAACCTATATCTCACATATCACCTCCCAATTCTTTAAACTTTTCAAACTTCTTATTCCTCATACCTAATAATATATCCTTCAAGCTCAACACTTCCCACCTCAATCAAATTGATCACCTTGCTTTCCTAATATCCCTTTGGTTGATGTTCCTAGACCTCATCAAAATGGTAAGTGGATACAATTATGGAATGATGCGATTAAATCTATTGCACTACCTTACTATGATCTTCCAATAAGAATATGGCTAGAAAGAGATCTAGAATGGAAAAAAAATATGGATCCAAATAGAAAAAAAAAACTTGTTTTGGCTTTAGCACTTACTAATAACTTTTCTACAATGAGTGGTTGCTTT